>CM026203.1:14277667-14654992 GCA_014839995.1 Xenentodon cancila | reverse complement strand
TGTGCCGCACACGAATGTCCTGTGAAAGAAACACAGAAACCAATAAACAAGGAAAAACATTTCACATTCCAGCCTCAGGTGCAGATCTGACTGACATTTTAGTGCAAAATCTACGAATTTGACATATTGCATCATAAATATGCATAGCCGCTCCCCTCTGAATCTATCCGAGTGAACCCTGTCCTAGACGCATTTTGCAAGTTTCCAGGGAACAACCACTTCACCCACAACTCTGGGGTTTAGGTACACTTTAAATTCATGTCATCACAAACAGTTTAATTGCAATCTCACCACTGTTCTGAATATTTATCAAGACTAACCAGCAAAACAAAAACAAAATCACATCTGAAATAGTTCAGGCAGAACTGTGGAAATGGCACTAGAAATAACTTGCTTCCCCCAAAATGTCACATCTCCCTGTTGAACTGTTCAGGCAGGATCATGCTCTCTCTCCACTGCACAGGCAACTTGCTTTAACCCTGCATTTGCACGGCCCAAAAGCATACACATTACTAAGAGAAACTATGATGTTTCCACTACCACATCCTCACACTCTTCAAAAGTAAATATTTCCCTTTGCACATTTTCCCTTTGCCTGGGTTGAACACTGGACTGCTGGACATGCTGCAAAAGAGAAAAAAATGAAGACCAACACCGATTCCCACAAGTATTTCCAATACTGGATGGCACGGCCATCAGGCAACAAATCCAACGGAGGTCTTCTCAACTGCTGTTTGGAAACTACTGAATTATGTTACATCTTTTATTAAAATGTGTTTGTAGTAACAGCTTTGTGCCTCATAACACACACATTTTTTAGAGAAATCAGTAGATGTCCAGCCAGGGCCCGAGCACTGTGGGTCGAGGCCCCTATTGAAATCAATGAATGATGAAGACTATGAATACACTAGTCTTATGATTTCACTGATGGGCTACATAAAATATTTATATTTATTGGGTTGAAAACAATACAGTTTTTTAAAGGTTGACAACAGTATTGCTGCTACGTTGTTATTTGTACCAGTCTCTGCAGGATATTAACAGACCTCGGGCGCAGTGGGGGCTTGAGTCATGAGAGGTGCTGTTGTCTCCTGAGCTGCTACAAAGGGGGAATGTGGAGTTTGTTTAAATACAGATGGACTGCTGGACACACATACACAACCATATGCAATTGAAGACACGAAAGATTGAAGGAAAAAAACTTTAAGCCAAGCAGTGGCAATGAAAAACTCCCATTTAAGAGATAAGAAACTTTAAGCAGGACCTGGATCATATTGGAAAAAACTCCTTCTGAAGGCCAGCTTGATATATCAGGAAAAGAGAGATCAGAAAGAGAGAATGAAGAACAGAGATGCAAGAGGCACATATTTATTGTCAAAGGTACAAAAAAATAAATATATATTGGTATTATTTATCCCTGAGCAGGAGCACTGAGAGTTCTATGTATATATGACTGATGCCTGGTTAGTTGGTGATCTACAGAGCCCACTATATAAACAGGTGTAGACAGCAGACACTGAGGTGGGACTACAGGGCAGGATGTCAGCAGGTATCCAACAGAGACATCTATACAGACAGGTGGAGGTAACAATATGGCACAGCAACATAACTCCATCTTCAACACTGCCAGAAGAAATCATATCTCTTCCTTTTAAGGAAAAGCAGTAAAACAATAGAAAAGATCTGAGAAAATCAACGATTTTAACTGACTGAACAGGTGAAGACGAAGAAAACAACAACAAAACCTGTTTTTCATTTTTAGTTAGAACTCTGTGAACATTGACTGCTATAATTCCTTATTGGCCTCTCTGCATGCTCAGTTAAACCTTTGCAGACAATCCAGAATGCAACAGAATGCGTCTGGTCTTCAACCAGCCCAAGATATTCATGTCACTCCGCTGCTGATCTCTCTGCACTGGCTTCCAGTTGCAGTACACATCAAGTTCAAAGCTCTGCTTCTGGCCTACCAAACACTGACCCAAACGGCTCCTGCAGACCTTCACTCCTTCATCCAGAGCTACACTCCTTCTCAACAGCTGTGCTCTGTCAGTGAAAGACGCCTGGTGCTTCCACCACAACGTGAAGTAAAATCAATAGCCAGACTCTGTTTCTCCATTGTTCCCCGATGGTGGAATGACCTACCAAACCCTGATCCGCAGGGTCCGTACATACTTTTAAGAGCAAGCTAAGGACTCAACTCTTTTAGGAGCAGTTCCACATTTAGTTTAACTTCTCTGCTCATCAAAATGAGTTAGATTTGTCCAGCTCTTTGCATGACTCAGCACTGAGAAAGCTTCATGCATTTATGCCAAGATGATATTATGATGTTGAATTTAAGACCTAGTTTTTGCTGAATAAAGGGACTGTTGTAGGGTGTGAAGGGAACAATCAAAAAAATCACCCCTATAGTACTAGTATGGCAGCACCTGTGTCCAACTGGTCTCCTAGCAGTCTGACCAGCACTTATCCATGCTGTACTGTCCTATTTGATTTGTTGATTTTGTTGTTCTCTCAGGTGTAAGTTGCTTTGAAAAAAAAGCGTCTGCTTAATGACAGTAGTAGTAGTAACTCAGTTCTCTACATCACTGTAATTGCTCTTCAACATAGTTTCAAACAGACACCTCAACCTGTAGGGATTACCTGTTCGGGGATTGTAGTTCTGACATCAGGTAAAGTATTCCCATCATTGTACCAGCTGATGTCCACCCGGGGACCTGATCAGAACAACTTGATAATCCCAATGCGGTGCATACACTTAATTTGTACATTTTCCTACCACATCCATGATGAAACCTGGGTAACCTTCATTGTCATAACTGATAATGCACCAGTCTCCAATGTGCTTTAACTCAGTGGTAACCTCTTTTTGCTTCTGTCCTGATCTACATTACAATGTTCTCGACATCTCCTTGCTATCTCAGTAAAAAATATAATTGATCATTTCCTTAAAATATGTTGTTATATTTGAGTAGACAAAGTTTAAGAGTTAGTTCATAAAACATCAAATTATAATTAAGGTCGAAAGGCCTGATGATACCAATAATACTAAAAACATTGTATTTAGGTATCATTCAGGGTTTCCTCTGTTATTGCCAGTGAATCCAAAATCACAGCAAGACTGGTGATAATCAGATATTTTAAAATATTGTTTCTCTTGATGGTTTAAGATTTTTTTTTTGCAGGCAGGTTTTTAAGGGTGGTGTCTGCAAATTCAGTTGACTGAGTAAATAAACACCCATATTATCTCATATATTACCTGAATGTCTCCATTGTCACTCTGAATAACTATATGTCAAGGTTTAGCAGTGAAATTAGACAAGAGACTGCGCAGTGACAAATTTTAAACACATTTATTCATGTAGCTCAATCACCAATTAAGCTGCAAGACACCAAATAAATTCAAAAACATATTGACACAACAATTATGTACATAAGTTCCAAGTAGCCACAGTTATTCACAAACTATACAAATTCAGCCCTTGAAGTACATGTTTGACAGGGTTTGTGACCAATAATTTGGTACTCTGAAATAGATTGATTTAAATCAATATAAATTATAAATTCTTAAAAAAATGTACTTGCAAGACTGAGCACACTGAAGACCTTTACACATTAGAATTTTTTTCATCAGCATTTGGCTCTTCAACAGTCAATCAATAACTCCAGTTTTAACTGTAAGTTTTAACTCTAGTCTCTAGTCTTTTCAGTAGATGTCTGTAGTTGTGTTTACTTGGAACTTTTACAGTGAACAAAGTGTGCCAGAAAGTTACAAAGACCAGCGACAATTAGATTGTAAAGCCTTGAGTGTTTGTCCTTTGTTTTCCCGTTCTTAAAGAGGAACAACCTGTGGAAACTGTCATTTGAGGTACACAATATTCCCCTTCCGAGTCAGTTCTTGGGTGAGAAATTCACTGTTAATGGCAACATCAACAACAGCTCTGTGCTGTTGACAACTTCAGAACTATCTGTAAAATTCAGGAAAACATTTCTAAAAATGTACTAACTGCAAATCACTCGGCTATTCAAGCCATCTATCAAAACTGGATCCCATCAAAAAGGGGAAAATGCATAACATAATTCAGCTGCACACATACAGCTGACTCACTGTGGTTTCATCGTGCAACAGATAAATGGTGCCCATTAACGTCACCTGAATTATTGCCTTCTCAAGACACACCGACACATTTTCTGAATGTGCAAACAGTTGAGCTGATATTATCTGCCAGGTTTAATCACAAGAAACTAATCAATTGGGTTCTTTTTCAAAAAGGAAGGGATCACACTTCAGAGTCCCTCTTCTTGTTGGTCTCCACAGAGTTCACCATCACAATAAGAGTCTTGAAAGTACTACGTGAGCTCATATGTCGACATCGTCTGAGTCTGATGTGCCGGATGACTGGGATTCTTCCTGGTTGTCTCCCCACACAAACTTATAATTGTTCTCCAGCTCCTGCTGCCTTTTTTGCTCTTTGTAAACCTCTTCAGTGCCTCCAGTCTGTAGGGTAAGAACAAAGAGAGTTTCATGAAAAACAAGGGCACTCTTTCAGCTCTAATTATATTTCACTTGGTAACTATTTCGAAAAAAAAAAAAAAGGGAACAGCAACAAACAGTAGATGTGTTGAATGGCAGTCACAAAAGACACACTAGACGGTTTCATCTTCCAGTTGTGGAGCGCAGCCAGCTAACTTAGATTAGTACAAATAACTGAAGACAGGCAGAAAAGGCTGTCCTAATTCAGTCATCCCAGCTTGCTGCCAACCACCTGCTGTCTGGAGCCATATGTACAACTGTACAAGCATTTAGAAATTAGATGATATTATAAGCACAACATTGAGTGACCTGCACTAAAAACAAGTTAACAGAGCAATAATACAATCGTGTCTGATGAGTAAGTCTAATCATCTTACTTTACATCTATTAAAAGGCAGAGTTTTACTTTATCTTGTGCAAACATAGGAGGAAAAAAAAAGCCAGTTAAGTTTACACAGGCTGAGTTACTTTATAAACTCTACAGAACAGTGTGGCTGTGTTCACATTGTACACACTGAAGACTCCAAGCACACCCCCTACAACGTCCTTATGAATACTGAACATTACCAGGAGATTTATGAGCAGCTCCCTGAAGGACTTTGTGTCTTCCTCCGTCAGCCACTGATCATCCGCCTCGTCTGCATTCTTTCGTGTCAAGATCTTCACCTCAATTTTACCTTAAAGAAAAAAAAAAAAAAAAAAAAAAGAGGAAAAAGAAGGACTTGTCATGTAAACACATAAACACCCAAGTTAACAAAAAGCAACACTACTTTATTACATGTCAAATTAGAATGAAGTGAATGGCACAAGCACAACAGTGGATGGAAAAGAAAGAATACATGGATGTCATTTCCATTCGTCTTTCATACCAGCTCAACCTCACAGCATTTAGTGCATTTTATTTTGCTGAGATATTAAGTGGACTCGCAATAAGTAATGAAGCAGATAAAAAAAAAAACAAAACGATTTTTAAAAGATGGGCTGGGAAATATAGAAGTGGAATATTAAGATAAGAGATAGAAAACAGAATAATCCCTGAGTGTTTTGGGACTCCGCCGTCATACCTTCAGCCTTCAGTCCTGCCTTCTCTAGCTGTTCTTTAACCACGTCCTTTATATGCTGCCACTGGGGGTCTCCTTCGCCCATCTCCTGAACTTTGAGCTCCCCATCAGGGCTGTTGCCCGTCTTATACTTAGTAATTTTGATCTTAACATGGTCGTCAGCTGCTTGGTCTGGGGTGACGAGACAAAAGAGGGACAAACAGCAACAAGTCACCTCAAAAACCCATCAGCAGGGTCACAGTGGAGGCGCACCTTTTTTTTTTTTTTTTTTTAAACAAACATTTCAGTTGTTTACTGTGATGGACTCAATTAATGTCTTTGATTCCATTAATTTGAGTTTTAATTTTGACAAACAGAAATAAAGTCACCCACAGTTACATCAGCAGCAGCTGAGGAAAAGATCACAAAGTGACCAAAATGCTTAAATTTGATCTGATAAACGTGGTCTTTAATTTTTGCATCAAGCTCCGCATGTCTCTTTTAAGATGGAGGATGCAACGAACGAGCATTTACTGCAACGCATGAATGATGTGAAGATGGCACACAGTGAATGAGCATGCACATGGAATGTGGATGATCCGGCTGTCTGCTTACCTGGCTGCTTCGGAGCCAGGCTGGGGCTGCCCCTGCTCGGGTCACTGGCTCTTTGGTCTGTCTGCTGCTCCGGGTGCTGAACATCTTTCTCCTCAAGATGATCAAGCAGTTTATCCAGTGTCGTTTCCAGTGTTTGTGTTGCCTGAGTGCGATCAAACTCCCCTTTCAGACCCTCCGTCTCCAGTTCCTGCTGGGCCTGCAACACAAACACAAGATCATATGCAAGGAATGCATTTTGCTTTGCAAACGTACATCAGATTTGATCTCTAGACATCTCTAAGTATCTCTCATCTGAAACCTCATTTATGATGTTGTCAAATTCCTTCTGCATCTCTTCCTTTATGTCTTCAATCTTCTCAGATGGCACAGAGAGGTCAGCCATCTCATCCTCAAATTCCTCTAACAGCTGATCATCTTCATCCTTCTCCTCCTCTCTGAGCTTCTCTGTTAGTATGTTGCTTGTTGGTTTCTCCATTCCACCCTTAGCTTGACTTTGTGCTTTCTAAAAAATAAGTAAATGAAAAAAAATACATGTATAAACGAATATCTATGCACTGCAAAGAAAAAGGAATAAAAAAGTAACACACCAACTGAAGGGTACTGACCTTCCTGTTACTCTCCTTTAGGTGTTGGACAAATTTCATCAAATCTGCTGGGTCAGTGATGATTTTGAAGTTAAATTTCCCCACTGAAATAAAACATAAGGAAGATGCATAATGCCTTTCTATATCCAGACAGAAAATGGCACAGAAATGTAATGATTCTGGTGGTTCTATTAATATTGCAAAACATTGGCCTGTGTGTTAAGGACTTCTTCCTTGTGTGTTTAAAAACAGTACCTTCATTATCGTCATCTATTACTTCATTGTCTGCTGGCGGGTTATAACTACTGTCTGTTCCCTGTCAGGAATAGAAAATGCAGCGGTAAAATGGAGAGTGAACAATGATAAACTACACCTTCTAGTGGTCAAAAGAGTAGTCACTAAGATGAGCCACTCTTGGAAACTTTACATGGATCATTTTCAAAAAGAAAAATGCTTGAAAAACGTGTGTGCAGTGACTTGTAAAGACAATCGCTCATTTTTATAGAAATACCTCGTTTTCCTGCTGTGAGGTCTCTGTTTTTTTTACTCCCTCCCAGAAGTCAGAATCTTCTGCCTCTTCTGACTCTCCCCCGACCTCAGACGTATCTGCGAACAGAAGCAGGTATCCACGCAATGTCAAAAGAGTAAGCTTTATGATGTAGATAAAAAGTCAACGCATGGGCGACAAATTACTACCATTATTTAAAGGCAATCGAGTATAAAAAAAAAGGCACCTTTTCCATCTGACTGGTCTGGATCGTTGTTGGGTGCAGGTGACGTGTCCTCAGCTGTTACTTCCACCGTTCCATCTGTCCCATCATTACCAGCTAACATCTCATCAAGGCTTTTCAGCTCTTCGGAGATCTGCTCTACTTTACGCTTTGTGTCCGCTGGGAACACACAGAAGAAGGTTGGAAGAAGGAGGAACAAAGAGACAAAAGGACACCATTCATTATTTTAGTTCAAACAATACCAAACAGCTAATGGATTGCACATTATACACCAGTGTTCCATAGACAAGTCCAAACATATGACCAATTTAAAAAAGTTTAACTTTGTTTCTGTTATTCAGTAGTACTAGTAATTATTGTTGTTTGAGCCAAGTATATAGTACATAGTGAGACGAAACGTCGTTTCACTGGGAAGTGTGCACACACACCTCACTGAGAGCCCCACACATTCATACTCACACACTCTCTCTAGGGTACACATCCTCATTCACATGAATAACAAATAGTTTCCATCTATGTCACACTTTGAGGCATTTCTTTGCAACATCAAGCTTCCATGTGAAAAAAACAAAAACAAATCGGAAGCAAATAATTTCTCTAAATTGTAACTTCCCTCTTTTTGTTCACTCACAGACTTGAGCCTTGACATAATCCATGTACTGCTGGGCACTGAGCGCTGGCTGGCACACAATTCCCTGTGGCTTGGAGGTGGACGGGGGCTGCAGGAACGGATGCTGGCAGATGCGGCTGGTGTGAATTGTCAAAACATAGCGACATGACTGAGGCTCGTCCACTCGAGCGATGTAGTCACCTGAGCCCTCTTCACACACAAACTGAAAATAATATAGTAAAAGTACATGGTTGGTTTCAGTTGGGAACATGCACATTTCCTGTGTCTTTTCCCCAGGAGATTAACAACCCCTGCAATTAATGCAAATCAGAAATATTAAGCCATATGTAAATCAAGCACATGCACATGTTTGAACCCCTTCAAAAGTCCCAAGTAACCTCATCTTTAGCCTCTTTAGCGCTCTAGTGTGCAGGATGTGTGTGTGTGTGTGGCACTTTTGAAAGATCTGACACAATGAAATATAGCACTTGCAGAAGAACGGATACTGTGGCACGTGGGGCAGTTTTTTTTTTTAAGAGTGGCATATACCACAACACAGGGGCATGTGGCACATGTCATGACACATAACTATCCTTGTATTATGTCAGTTTTGGATCTCACCGTCTTTCTCTAAATTAAGCATTAAAATCTTTCACTCAGGCCACGTGTAACACAGTTTCAAATTAATTTCAGATTTAAACATCTCACCCGAACTTCAGTCTCTCTGGGATTTCCATTTAGGTCACACTTGGAACCATTTACGTAGGTCTGACTGTGGTATCGCTTCAGCTTATGCTGTTTAGAGGCCTGGATGAAGAACAGGGAAGTCTTACATGAACTGAATTGTTATATTCTTGGACGCGTCTGTACATGTACATTATATATATATATATATATATATATATATATATATATATATATATATATATATATATATATATATATATATATATATATATATATATATATATATATATATATATATAAAATTACAAAGACATTTAACCACAAAATAGAATCAATATTACCTTTGCAGTTTCATTGTTCCAGTCAAATTCAGACTCATAATACCCCAAGAAAAGGATGTCCCCTTTGATTTCTGTGTCTGAAGAGAAAAGAACATCTGTTAAAAGGAAGTCTCGAGGAAAACAGTGTGGATTAAAAACAGAGGGAAGATCTCACCTTCAAGGTGATATTGTCTTATATGTTGACCATGACAAAACTCATATGTCCACCAGTCCTTTGTCTGTAGGAAACAAAGGGCAACATTTTTTTAAATTTATGTTACATACTTAATGTCATCAACAATATGACAAATCAACATGTTAAATTGTCATTCATCTGTCAACAGAATTTGCATTAAAGCGCAATGTTTTATTTGAATTTGGATACAAAGTGCTATAAAACAGTGTAAAATGCTGGGTACTGTACAGGTTCCACTTAGGACACAAAGGTGCACAAACCATTGCTAGTGCCCATTTGTTAGGCAGATAAAAGCTCATAAAAAGAGCTGAAAAGCCAGTTAACTATAGCATCCATGCAAATAAATACTAAAAAAAAAACAAGGTAGGTGGAAATTGTTCAGTATTCTGAAGGGATCCCGTCCTTTTTCAAAAGCAGAAGATTGTGGACGTAGTCCAATAAAAGAATAGAGTGGGATCCTACAAGTCCTAAAAGAAGAAGACTATGCGTCATAAGACTTTATTTCTTGTAACTACATAGAGAACACAATTTTCCTTTGTATAAGCACTGGACTTCTCAATGACACATGTATAACAGGCCCTGCAATTACTCAGTTTGAAATAATTCAGCAATTCTAACTATTTGAGGCAAAAGTATTGCCATAACCACCAATTCAATTCAATTCATATAGCATTTATTACAACACACTCTAGGCACTTTCCAGAGACCAAGAACAAGACCCCCGAGCAATTACTGCAACAATGGCGAGTAAAAACTCCCCCAGTGGGAGAAAAATCTTAAGCCAAACAGTGGCAAGGAAAACTCCCCTTTAAGAGGGAAGAAACCTTAAGCAGGACCTGGCTCATGAGGGGGGACCCTCCTGGTGAAGGCCAGCCAGGTAGAACAGGAAGTACAAAGAGAGGCGAGACACAGTCAAAGGTACAAAAGTAATGTAACATGTAAATATGACTAATACATGGTTAGTTGGTGATCTACAGAGACAACTATATAAAGAGGTGTAGACAGCAGACACTGGGATGCTCACAGTCCATGCTGCAACAATGTCATCAGCGCAGCCTCTGTCCCCGAGTGAACTAAACGCTACAGGCTGCTTGGAGAGCACGTTTACACTAGGTAATATTTTGGGTATCATTCTTAAATTTGTCATTACAATTTTACTAACTGAGCCCTGCAACACTAGCACTACCGCCATGCTGTGCCATAAGATTGACAGAACCCCCCCCCCCCCCCCCTCCCCCTAAAAATACTACAGAATAACTCATGTAGAAAAGCAACAGAAAATAGTCAAACACCACATATACGTCTTGACATGCTTTTGAATCACAATTCAGCTTAAAAAATAAACTTCTATTAAACTGTTTCCTTAAATCAGCCGAAAGTACATTTTAATGATAGAGTATTATATAAACAGCGTAAGCGTTTGACAAGTGGATTACAGACATAAGCAGACACAGATGCGTTGAGAGCCAACCTTCACTAGACATGGAGCCTTGTGCATTGGCCTGAGCAGGTCTGGGACGTCTGGTCCAGTGTACCCTTGCGAGTCAGGCTCAGAAGCTGGGTCCTGATGAAACCGGACAGCCTGTGCTGGAAGTCGACACTCATAGAGCTGCTTGTACTTACTGGACACCATCATGACCTCCTCTGTCTTGGTCTACGAGAGGAAGACTGTCATGGAAACTGCAGCAGCTTTAAGCAACGTTACTGACATCTAACTAGCACTGTGCGTGATTACGGGTGGTTAAAAACGTGTTTCAGTGTTATACTGACAGCCAGGTGTTTGCAGTTTAAATGAAAAATGTGCAGTAAATGGGCGTTTTGATGAAAACATGAGAGCAGTCGATGACAGCTGTCACTTCTGCGTCCATTACTTAGGATCAACTCCTGCGGAAGCGTCTTCACGTGACGTTGCAAGCTATGTTTCAGGTTTAACTACTTTCTCGTAGTGTTGTCCTTCTTGTTTTGACTAAATCGGTCGCATTAAGGAGGAAATGTTTAACCCTAACAAAGGGCAGCCTACATTTCAGCTAACAGGCTACGTGTATGTTAGCGTCTGCCAGCTCACTCACCTGCCCCAACATGACAGGATCAGGAAGAATTTGAATCCCGTATTTCATCTCATTCAGCTCTTCCAAATTCAAGAAAGCTGGTACACTGAGAGGGTATATCAGTACAAAAACATACAATCTCTTCAACCATCGCACCATAGAAGCAGCCATAGTTAACCCTCCTCATACCTCTGTGTGTTTGACGGCAACAAAACACAGAAAATCTGACATGGGAGACGCGGATTGGTCAATGCGAGGAATACCGCTTTGTCATTGGTCGATTCTTGTGTCTATCAACGAGGTTTCCGCTTCTAGGGTGTATTAGTTTAGTTCACGAGAACATTTTTGACGGGCGGTACTAATACCACACATATAAAAAGCCTAATCGTCAGCTGAAAATGTTTGTCTTGCTTTCAAATAAACGTACACTTTGAGAGAGAAGCCAAGAGGGACATACATTCAACTGTACCATTGGCCTGATGGACGAGGCGTGTCAGAACCACAGACTATAAAACAAGGTCACAACCCAATTTGTGCAAATAATAATCATCACTGTTTAATTGTAAACACTGGACGGTTCTTCTCAATTTTTTTAAAACAAGGTCATTAAAGAGGCATTTATAAGCTCCACGTAAAAGCAACCTTTATGTTCACTGAGATAGATACAATAATTCATTAAAACATAATCACACTGAGTCACAATGTAGACATATGCACACACTTCCATCTTTACGCACACTCCTCTTATTTTGATGACGAGGTTTGCTGCCTGTTTAAGATACAATAGACGTATTTTTTCAGATGATGAAAAACAAATATTCTTCCAGGGTGGGCTCCTGCTTTGATGCTCACGGACCACTGTAAATCTTTAGGTGTGGTGTAGCGTGCCCCTCGCAGCCTGCTGTCTCTCCTCTGCTGCGCTGCAACCGCTGCTGCTGCAGGGGGAGCATCCCTCCACACTATAAAGCACTGGAATATGTGCGGCCGTCCTATTGCTTGCATCTACTCCGTGTTTTTTTTTCTTCTTCATCATCATCATCGTCATCATCTTTTAATTTCATCTGCAAGATCGCCGAGGAGCCGACTGATTTTCAAAGAGAAGCTCTGTGCAGGAGGGAGGAGGCTCCGCTTGAAGCGCGCGTCTTAACTGAGGTGAGCTGCCCGTTCATGTCATTTTTCAGTAATAAGCTATTACAAATTAGGCCCATCTTCAGAGCGGCAGTTGTTGGGATTTTCAGGTTTGGGAGAAAACTGCGCATTTTTTTTTTTGACGAATCGAACATAAGAAGAGAAAAAGAAATCCCTGGTGTTTAGAGCATAAAGCATAAATTATCATTATAAATATACACACATATATATATATATATATATATATATATATATATATATATATATATATATATATATATATATATATATATATATATATATATGTATATGTATATATTGTTTGAATGCAAAAGATCAGTATTTTGGGATAGATGCGTTTTATCATGTGAAGCGTGCAATCAAAAGACTTGAGCTTTTGGATACACGGTTTTCCCTGCAGTGTGGATCAAGACAACAAGGTTTTGCTGAGAGGCCTGGTGCAGTCGGTTATTGCTGGCCGGAGCTCCACACTGCTGGACAGAGGACTGCATTCTTGTTACACATGATATTCACGTTTGTCACACACTGGATCTTTTTTCTTTCTTTTTTTTTCTTTTTTAGCTTTGTGGTGGTTGTGGCGCAGACACAGGCCAATTGTCAAGAATTGTATGTGTGTATTGTATGTATGGACCCAAGCGAAGGCAGCAAATCTACCACGAACATGTTGGGAGGTGCCCTTAGTTTAAGTCTTAACAGTTGGCCACAAAGCCTCGTTTTCTAGCAAATTGTATCCCCAGCATGTATTGGAAATGCTTGCTCTTCTTAGGATTGTTAGACTACCAATTACTACTCAAGATGAACCAAAACAACACCGAGGGCTGTAGAACAGTACAGGCTTCACCGAGGTGGGTGGAGGGGTTTGATTTTTAAGTGAGAGATCAACGTCGCACTTGAGGTTTAATATAAACATATTTTCAACCATTGTTTAAACTGAAAGGAAATGGACTCTTTCATATTTACCCTGCAGCTTTGTTTTTTGTGATATATTGTTAAATAGGCCAGAATTAACTCAGTTGTCTTCTCTAGCTTCTTATTTTGAATTATAATGATTATAATTATGTCTTACACTAGGTCATTTAATATTCTATATGTCTCTCTTCTCTTTTATTTATGTTTTAAACGAAACCTTTTTTTCAATGTGATTGCCATGGTAATTCATTTCTGTGATTGCTACTTAATTATTTTCTGTTCATGGTTACAGATGAGGGAGGTGCTTTCTCATTTCTGTGACTGTCTGCATGGTTTCTGGAGATGCAGGTGCCAACGGATGCTGCCTTTTCACTGACTGGATAGAGCCAAGGAGGTATATTTTATAGCCATGCAAGTGAGGCTGGCGGATGAGAGTTTTATTTGCTAAACAATCAAGAAAGATTTTACTAAATGCAGATTCAATAGCAGTTGGGGGTGGGTGTAATTAGATCTCTGTCCTGTAGGTTTCAGACAATCACCTTCTTTAAGCATACAAACTGGACTGTACACGTATCTCAGACCCAACCACACATACACACATACACACACACACACACACACACACACACACACACACACACACACAAGCATTCTAATTAACATGTGCAGGGAGTTTAAAATTGTTGTCACAGCTGAAGGGAGATTGTTCTGGAAAACCTCTGAAAAGCTGCTTCTATTAAAGTGGCAGAGAGAAAAGAGGCAGTAATGGTCGGCTCTCAGTCTGGAGTGAGCTTCACTCAGAGGTTAACCCATTAGGTGAAAAACGGAGCACATGTGCTTTATATGTGGCTTCATTAAAACAACAGCTCCAGGCAGGTCTTTTAATTGAGTTTTTCCATGAAACTGAGACAACAAGAAGAGTTATAGCAACTGGTAAGGCTCACAACACGTGTATGCTTGGCTAACAGTTTTTAGGATGCGGATCCTGAGGAAGACGGTGTTGCTGGCCATCCTAGTGTCTGTCGCACTTGTACTGGCTCTCCTTCATTCGTGGCCCACTAGGGCTTACAACACAGTGGACATATGGCAGCAGCTGGGGTCAGTTATAGAGAGGCATCTGGAAGAGAAGCTCCCAGACCCAGACCACCAGTTAAATAATATCCCCTTCCATGTGAGGGATAGTGTAGCAAGGTAAGGAACGCTTTCTCCAAATCAGAGATGACTTCTATTCAGTAACGTCTCAGAAGAATGTATGTGAACTGCACTCTGGTCACATGTCTCTGACAATCTGTCCAGTTTGTTGGCTCGCAATGGGTGCGTATGTGAGGGCGACAGTGGAGGAGTAAACCTGCCCTTTGCCCAGCTCCTGTTCCCACGGGTGTCAGCTCACCCACTACACACTGCCTTTGATCCCTCTGAGTTGGAGGAAATGAAGCTGAGACGGGCCAGAGAATATGAAAGTTTTCAGAGGAGGTAAGCAGGAATACAAGAGAGAGTTGTCACCTTTAATTCTCTGTGGAAAAATAATCATTTCGTATTATGGTTTTTATACTATATCCATATTCTAATTATGCTACATTCAGCAATAGGATCAATATGAGTACCTTAACCACTCTCTGTACAAGCTCCATCATTCCAATATCACTGAATACTCTTGCAAATGCTAAAAATAGTTTTATTGTTGTCATTATTACTTGTTCAGGAAGAATCAGATGTTGCTTCTGTCTAAACATCTCTGTGGTAACATATGGCGATATCCCCTTCACCATATTTTACCCCAGAGATTATGTTTTAATGTTATTGATAGCTGTTGTTTTGGGCCTCATTGTGTGTTTGTGTCTGTAGTGTGCAAACGTCTGATGCAAACGTTTCTCCGCAGGTCAAAAACACCTGCAGATGTACTCATTATTGCAGAGGCTAACAGCCCCCTGCAGTACCCAACACAGGGACTGGAGGTTCGGCCTCTGAAAACAATCATCCTCCCAGGTATGAATTCAGACTCCGTCTACTGTCTCAAACTCTCTCCGAAACATCTAACATGTCCTATCCATCTGATGTATTCGGTCCTGATCCTATCCCTCCTTGTCACTCTCCAAGAGCACCTCAACATTTTAACCTCTGCTACTTCCAACTAAATTTTCTTCGCTCTGGACGGTTGAATTTTGAGTACTTATCCTACACCTTCTTTATCTCTGCTCCCTGTAGCCTCACGGTCCCACTTGGGAGCATCTCTTTTACACATTTCACACAGTCTTCTGCCATGCTGCAGCGAACCTTCCTTCCTCTCTTTTCCCGGACATATCTACACCTATTTAGAGCTGCTTCCTGCTCTCACTACTGATCACAATGTAATTTGCAAACATCATTGTCCAGCATCACCATAACACAGGAAGGGGCTCAGAGCTGACCCTTGATGCAGTCTTCATCCACCTTGAGCTATTCTGCCACACCTACAGCACATTTAAATGTTTCTTAGATCAGATTTCAGTGTGAACAGGCTGCTGCTTTAAAGTGGCCCTCGTGCGCAGTAAGATGAAGTGACGTCAAATGCAGTATGTCAGATGTATGGAAGGGATGCAGCAGTGAGCCTGTATGATATATTTTTGAAGATTTTTTGCAGTAGAAGCCAGCAAATATATAAAGAAATTATAAGGAGAAGAAGGCTGAGAAAAAGGAGAAATAACTTATTTTTAACAATGGCCATGTGTGGAGTGATGGCTTTATTGTTTGTACAGAGATGTGTGTGGATGATGGATCAGAGCCAGGAGTGGTGGGACTGTGATGTGACCGGCTTCACTGAAGAAGATTTCATAAAAAATTATAAAATAAAATCCAGCCATCGCAGAATTGTGGCAATTGTTTTAACAGTGACGTAAAAGAGATAAAATGTGAACACATAGTTCACACTGATGTCACATTGGAAAACACTAGATACGTACCTGATTTAGGACCACACATGACAGGGACTCAGTCCTGATGTGTAAAAACAAAAATCTGATTTCATTTCATTTGAGCTGTTCATACAGCCTAAAAAAATCCAATATGTGAAACAAAAAAACTGTGATGTGGGTCACTTTTGCCTTCAGTGTGAATATTGCCTAAGGTTTTGTTGAATGTCCAAGTCAAAACAAATTTACTGCCACCTCTCCCAGACACTGCCATACCTCCACAGTAACATCATCAGGACCAACTGTCTTTCCAGCCATCATCCTCTTTAATGCCATCCTCACTTCAGCCTTATTAGTCTTTGATACCTCCTGGTCCCCAATAGTCATCTCCTTTGCTCTTTGTTCTCTTTCATTTTCCTAATTCATCAATTTTTCAAAGAGCTCTTTCTCTCTTCCTATATCTTTTCATCTTCTGACACATGTCAATACATTTCCATCTCTATTCTTTATCACCCTAGCCTGCTACATGTCTTTTCCATTTTTATATTTTTGCCTCATAAAGCTGTATATATAATTCTCTGTCTCCTTGCTGTCCAACCAAGCATTTAAATCATCATGTACCCTTTGTTTGGCCTTTGCCACCTCTACCTTTGCCTTCTGCTGCATCTCCCTGTACTCCCGTCTACTCGCTTCAGTCCTCTCAGCGCCCCACTTCTTCTGAGCTCTTTTGCCGTACACGCTTCATCACTTTCTTATTCCACCAAGTCTTCTTGTCTACTTTCCTACCAGATGACACACCAAGTACTCTCTTACCTGTCTCCCTGATTACATTAGCTGTAGTTGTCAGACATCTGGAAGCACCTCCTGACAATCCCAAGCCACTCTCACCTCTTCTCTGAAAACCACACAGCACTCTTCCTTTTCCAGCTTCCTCCAACTCGTCTCCTCTTCAACTTCCTTACCATCAGAGTCCTTCTGCATTCCTATCCTGGACACCAAACCTGCCCATCACTTCCTCATCACCTCTGTTGCATTCTCCAACATTTCCACTAAAGTCTGCACCAATTCATGCACCTCACTCCAGAATATCTCCTTATCTCTTAACTCACATCCCAGCTATGGAGTATAACCACTAACAACACTGAACATCACACTTTACTTTCTAGCTTCAGACTCATCTCTCTATCTGAGACTCTTTTCACATTGAGAACATTCCTAACGTGCTCCTCCTTCAAGATAACTCCTACTCCATTTCTTTCCACCCACACATGACAAAACAGCTTGAACCCTTTCCCAAGTTTCAAGCCTTGGTACCTTTGCATTTGTTCTCCTGAACACACAGAATATCTGTCAGGTTTAAACGACCTAACATTTATTAAACACACAATAAGGAAGGAAGATAAAGTCAGTAGGTTTTTCATTGATCAGTACGGAGGACGGACAGAGAAACAGCCTCATCTCCGCTGCTCTCGTCTCTGTCCGCACCCCCCCCCCCCCTCTGATGGCCTCTTGAGGCTTTTATTGAAAATAAGGATGTCAGAGATGACATGAAGATAAGCAACTTGTACAAGATATATTCTCTGATGTGTACAATTATCTTATAAGACGAGCAGTGTACAGTGCGTACAATAACAATGAGATAAAACAAAGAGTGTGTTAAAGTTTAACCCTATCAATATCCACCTTCCTCCTCTGTATCATGTCAACCAACTCTTTAGCTTTTCATAGTCCTAGAATTTAAAGTCTTTACTCTCAGCCCTAGTCTCTTGCTTATCCTCTTTTCTCTCTGCCTATGGACTCTCCTTCCTTCTCTTCTTCTTTGATCACCTTTTGTCTAATTTCCATTGGCACCCTATAGCTCAACAACACCAATGGCGGTTATTGTTAACCTGGGTCTTGACCAATTCGATATGGGGTTCATGGTTTTATGCTTCATTTGTTAAGTTTCTCATAGGTTTTACATAAGATGCCCTCCCAGATACAACCCTCTGCATTTATCTGGATTCGGAACCGGTGCAAAAAGACACTGGCTTGTGACGGCCTGATGCTTTAATAAAACACAAGGCACATTACAATTTTTTATTTATTTAACCAATTCTAACTCAAACTGTAGAAGCTGTGAGTGAAGAACAAAGTGCAGCCCATCATTCAGTGGGTTGTAGGTTTTCTGCATGATGTTTTCACAATTTCGCATCAATGTGAATGAAATGGCCAACTCTTTTGTAATTATTTGCTCTTTTGGTGAGAAAAGACGAGTAGAAAGAAAAACAAAAATAGTAAGATAATGAATGCTAAGAAAACAACAATGAGCAAGTCTGCATGGTTGATGTAAAAAAACTTTAAAAGCCTTTTTAAATCCAATATACTTTTTTTCTTTGTCTATTTCCAGGCTTGGCCTTACATGACCTTCCCAGAAACCATTACTCTGTAAGTATTTCA
Organism: Xenentodon cancila; assembly: GCA_014839995.1. Classification (NCBI taxonomy): domain Eukaryota; kingdom Metazoa; phylum Chordata; class Actinopteri; order Beloniformes; family Belonidae; genus Xenentodon; species Xenentodon cancila. The sequence continues at coordinate 14,636,245 of CM026203.1, read as the reverse complement.
ATATATATATATATTTCAATTATATATATTTTCATCTTAGATATTTGAGATGTTTGTGCAGATCTCCCACTTCATTCGTTTCATCCATTTTCCTTTCCATCTCACTGCAGATAAACATTACTGCCATGCTGGGAACCCTAAACGTAGCAGCAGAAGTTGATGGGGTGAAAATCAAAGGCGACAGTGAGATGCACATGAGTCTCTCAAGCAACCTGTTGCCAAATCTGAATCGTCAGCTGCAGTTTGTCACCTACACAAACACATTGTTCCATCCCAGCACTGCAGACACGGGTAAGACCTTCAGCTACTCGAATCAAATGTCTCATTTGCCCTGGACGTTTCTGATGTTATTTTGAAAGATAATCAAACTTAACAAAATAGGCATTTTCATTAAAACAAAACACCATGTTTTGGTATTTTTGCGTGCAAAGCGACCTGCTTTAGGTCTTGAAAACTTTTAAAGCAATGATGGGGTGTATCATTGGGTGTTTTTGCAACATTTTTTTATTCTTTCACAAATGCAGAACATAACACTACTATTGAAAGCTTCTGACACTGAAGCACATATGTGAGCGTGTGATGAGCTTTTTAAGCTTGAGTTTGTTGATATTTTTAAAGGTGAGGATGATAGAGTGACATTAAAAATGAACAATGTATGGTTCTGCAATGAAATGGAAACTGACTTTTGTTGAAGAGTTGTAACTACAGCGGCAATAAAAGTATGCACATTTAATGAGATTTGAATCTGGGTCCTCCACGTTCAAGGCCACCACTGTAACCACTAGGCCACCACTCCAGTTAATCCTTTTTCTCATGGAGGATTCTGCATTTGCCTTGCCAGCATTTTTCTCCCCTCCTTTATTTTTTGACTTGGCACAAATGCCTAGGAAGAGTAGCCAAGCAGTCTCCATTTCTGTGCAGTTTGTGTAAGTGTGGGATTGTTGATGTCTGTTTCCAATCATATGCTTATAAACTATTCTCAGAAAACTCTTTTTCTGAGGCATGGGTCACATCAGCTGCAGCTGGTGCTTCATATGAACAGCAAATATACATGTTTGAGTGTCTTTTATCAGGCAATGTAACACTATACCACATGGGCAAACTATTGACTAATTAGTTTTATAAAAGCATTTACTGGTGGCGTCATTGAATTTGACTATGCCACGACCCCCTGTGGAGGGGGCTGCGAGTTACTTTGGGTACAGACAACCCGAGGAAGCACCAATACTAACATAAAACATATCAAAATAAGGGGGAGAAACTCTGCTAAAAGCAAGTTGCACTACTTTACACACACTGTGAAGTAGGCAAGAACATGTGTTATAGTTATTAATAGTATTTGTTGTTGTGTTCCTGTTTTTTGATACTACATGGTGTATGCATATATTTCACATTTCACTTTGTTAGTAATAGCTGCTCAGGTGGGGGTCAAACTTAATTTCTGTTGCATGGTCTCATTTGAATGGGAAGATGTATGAGGAACATGTATAAAGGGATGGATTGACTTTCCACAGTGATATTACAGTAAAATAATTTTAGTTTTCCAATGTGGTACCTGAGAAAGATCAAATGGCACACATGTGCCAAAATGTGCCCAAATGGCACATTTAGTAGTTCTGTAAGGGACACAAAGATCTTTTAACCTACTCAGGTTCACTTTTTGAGCATATGCCTTTGCACATTTATTAATCACACATTTTTTTACATATTCTTAACATAAATTTACTACTATCATACGATTCAAGTTTAAAAAAAATAAGTGAAGTTTTCGGCTGAATTCAAAATGATTTTACTCTTACGCAGCAACACGTCTGTAGTAATCTTGCATGGCTTAGCTTTCTTTTGAGACCAAGATAAAACCTAATACTTGTGAAGACGTACTCCACCTATATTTGGTAAGTCATTTTAGACGTGAGGCAGAAAAGAAAAGTCCTGGCAAATAAGAGGTTAATATTTTTAGGTTTTATGTTACTTTACATTTAGTACATGCTTTTATTTAAAGTGCATTACAACTGAGAAAAACAATCCAGCCACATTAAACAATACGAAGACCAGACGTTGTGCTATGACTATGTTACCAGCGAGCTTAAGTGCATTTTCTGACTGTTACTGTGTCATAAATAAAGATAACATCACATTTTATAGCAAATGTATTTATTTTGATTTAGACATGTATTCTTTGACCTTTTGAAAAGAAGTTTCCCCTGTTCATTCTGGCACTAGCTGTATTAATTGAACAAGAATGTTGTAGAAATTATCCAGTAGACATGGTACATTAAGGGTTTATAAAATTATTCCTTTAAAGCTCTACCTTCAATTTTCTTCATAATAAAAAAAGAAAGAAAAAAAACATACTTTATTTTTTTGATGTTTCATCTCTCTGATAATGCCACATACTGTTCAGTATTACAGGCACACGCAATATTTCGCAGATCGTTGTCTTTTTCATAGCTGAGCCGCCAGTCAGACTTCAGTCTGATAACACGTCCTCTTTATTCTGCTTTATTAACAGTTTGTAATGATGAGCAGGGACCAACGCTTAATCAAAATATGTCTTTGTAACCTGTCTGTCTGCCTCTTACTTACATATTGCAAAAACATGATAATTATTTTTATTATTATTATTATTATTACACTAAGCATCTTTTATTGTTGTATCTTTTAGTGCAGTTTGAGACAGAGGGTCATCAAGCCATCTTCAGTATCAAGATCCGTCATGGTGTAACGCCAAAACTTTATAACACTGGATCCAAAGGAGGTACAGCCCAATTATGTTGTTTGTGACCAAAGCGGAACATCATCATACAGACTGGTTATTGTTGAAGCAGAAAATACTTGCTTAAAACGGATCTGGATCTGTTCTCTGCAGAGTATAATGTCAGTGCCCTCGTGACTGTAGCGACAAAGACTTTCCTGCGTTATGAAAAGCTTCAAAATCTTATCGACAGCATCAGAAGATATTATCCCACTGTCACTATAGTAATCGCTGATGACAGCGAAAATCCCAAAACCATTTCTGGGCCTTACATCGAGCACTACATCATGCCCTTTGGAAAGGTAGGGATTTGCATTCCTTTCTGTCGCCACTGCTGATGTTTTCTAACTCTAAACTCCTCTCCCTTCTTGTATTGTAGGGTTGGTTCGCGGGACGAAACCTTGCCGTCTCCCAGGTGACCACGAAGTACGTGTTGTGGGTGGATGATGACTTTATCTTCACAGCCAACACCAAGCTGGAGAAGCTCGTGGACGTTTTAGAAAGGACCACTCTGGATCTGGTGATGGCCCCAATTTCAAATCATTGTTCTGAATGAGACCTACTGGAGATAATGCAGAGATGTGACTGTGCGTTTGTGTGTATGTGTGTGTCTAGGTGGGTGGTGCTGTGAGAGAAGCTACAGGTTACACCGCTACCTACCGACAGACCATCTCCATTGAGCCAGGAGAGGAGGACGGGGACTGTTTACACATGAGAAGAGGATTTCATCATGCTATCCAGGGCTTCCCCAACTGTGTTGTGACTGATGGGGTCATTAACTTCTTCTTGGCTCGCACTGACAAAGTTCAGCAGGTTGGCTTTGACCCGCGACTCGCCAGGGTTGCACACCTGGGTGAGTACTGCGAAAACACTTTTGATACCTGTGGTATAAATGATGCAGTTGTGCACAGTGTACATGTACAGAATATACAGCAGCATGAACAGAGCTGGATGTGAGTCCAAATTCCTAATTTAAAGAATTAGGCAGCAAAGTGTATCTGTATTTTTTTTTTTTCCATCCTTAAGATTCATATCTCAGCTTATAATATTGAGATACAATCATGCTTCAGATTATTTATGCTCATTTATTATGGTGTGAAATTTTCCTTTCAGCACGTACTAAAATCAAAGACTCAGTGTTCCACTACAATTAATCAAATTACTGTTAATTCAATTTAATTCAGCTTTAGATTCATGTCTAGGTGCTCTTTCTTAGCCGTTTCCACAAAAATTGAGACACTGTTTAAAATGCATTAATTAACAGAATGTAATAACTCACTAAAAGGCCTTTCAGAAGGGATGTGTTGGGCTCTCTGCACCGCTCATTTACATGTGTTATTCTATGTGTTATGTGGCACTGCCCGCCTTTTTTGAGCTGTACAATAAGAGCTTAAAGACATGCTGTGGAATAAAGATGAAAGCTCAAGCGTGGAAAGAAATGTCTATCAACTTGGGCTTGAAAGGTGTATTTAAAAATGACATGCCGTTTATGAGTTTCAGCGCTGTCATACTTCCCGACTCAGCCTGAAATATATTTTAAACTATTAGCGAACAGCTGCTGCTTCCGGATGAGCTGACAACTCTCCCAACTGTTCTTGTTTATGTCTGAGGATATCATCAACCCACACCCCCACGCCGTCGTAGCTGTAGCTTGCCTGCTCCTCATCATCAATACATCTGAAGTCAGATTTTTTTTAGGACGAGTAGAAAGATACAGAGTGCATCACTCTAAAAAAAACAAGGAAACTTTACAGTTCAATAGTTTATATAACTGCCTTTAGCAGCAGTAACTTGAAGCAATCATTTTCTGTGTGGCATTATTGATATCAAATGTCACTGTGGAGGAGAAAAAGAGAAGTGGGCACTTCTTTTTTTCGGCTTCTTCTTCACATTGACATCGATGGAAATGCTTTATTTACAGCTCACTGAAGTTCCTGCGAGAGCACTTCAGTTGTGAACTTTTAATTTGAACTTTGAACCTGAGGTTTTTTTTTAAATCATAGTTTATTTTTCACAGCACCGTGTTAACAAACATATGATTAGATAAATGCCCAAACCTCTGCTTTTGTTGAAATAGTCACACTTGCTGATGATCAATAAATCAGGAGCATTTGATCAGCAACAGCAAGCTGCTTCTTAATATTAAGAGTTACTTAATAGTATGTGACATCTTGTCACGTACTTACAAGTGGTTTTTTTTTTTTTTATTATTATTTTGATGTTGTAATCATTATTCCTATCATTAGCAATGGATATCAACTCCAAATAGGGAGCCCAGATAAACTAAAATAAAAATGGTAAAGTTCTGGTTTTAATTTGATGAAATTTGATGTAATTTGATGAAATTGGTTGAAATTTCATATAGTGTTTTAAGTGAAACACTGGGTCGTTTTTGTGTGTTTTGTTCGTTCAGGTTGCACCCCCCCCCCCCTTTTTTTTTTTTTTTTTTGGCATTCAAGATGTCATTGGGCTTTCACAAGAATGATCTAATCTACTTAATGTTTTTTTCCAGAGTTTTTTATCGATGGTCTGGGGACGCTCCATGTGGGATCTTGCGACGATGTTATTGTGAATCATGCAACTAAAATCAAACTCCCGTGGGTCAGCCAGTCAGAGAGCGACAAGACCTATGCCAAGTTCCGTTATCCAGCGGCCTCCTCTGACGCCACACGAACGAAAAACGGCCTCCTGTTCTTCAAGAACCGATTCCAGTGTTTGACTCATAATTAGCCTCCACTCTCCCCCTTCATCCTGGAGGTTTCTCATGCTCTTCTTGAGTTGCCAAAGAAATTGTCCTCCACCCCCCTTTGTCAGATAAGATTTGTAATAAACACTTTGGTCGGCCTCGGAATGTGGGGTTTTTTTTTTTTGGTTTTCATAATTCACCTATCAGAGCAAAACTCTGTGTGCTGAGAAGACGTCTGTCAAAAGAATCTCCTCAGATTGTTAAGTCTCGGTATAATACTGATTAATGTGGGTTTTAGAAGGGTCATCAAATCTTATCTGCTCATACATGCTTGAGTTATTCCAACACAAAGAATAACCCAGCAGGTAGCATCTAGACGGCCTCTGTGTCTCCTCTGTCATCCTATCGTGCTGTGGAGTATATGCGTGTAACTGTTTTGGAAAATCAGTAGGAGCACCTGAGAGCCTGTGAACGAGGACTCTCAGCGAGCGGCGACAGAGACATTTTCCAAAAGGTGGCAGTGCTGCAGAGTGAGATCACGTCATTACCTCTTGACCCTGAATCCTTTTGTTGTCTGTGAGTGATAAATCACATCTGGAGAGGAGAAACATCTGACCCTGTGCATCTGGAATCACGCCTGTTTGACCTGACGTGGAAAGCAGCTCTATTTTGGTCTACCGCTATGTTTCACACTCTCGTTTCTTCAGGCATGGACAAGAGAGAGGCATCTGCGTCTTTGCACGCTGATGAACGACAGGAAACTGCTTCCTTACATGCTGCCTAAAAGAAAATGTGGATAAACCAAAGTGCATGTTTGTTTTCAGTCATTTGAAAAAAAGGTGAACAAATTAAAAAAAATATGAGTTCAATGACTGAAAAGCAAACAAATTGGATGCTTAGATGACTTTTTTAAACACAGTGCAAGAAGTTAAAGTGTGAGCAAAATATGTTCAGAAACAAAATGAGTCCCGTGGGTTTTTTTGTTTTTTTTTTATTCTGCGCTACTGCACAAGACTGCGGTATGTTCATTCCTGGAGTGACGATAATGTTCTTTTATACCATGGCCTTCAGATGATGCTGTTTAGTCACTGTATGTTTCCTACTGTCTCAAATAGGTTTTTAACAAATACTTGTTATCAGCATTGAGGGGCTGGAGATGTATTATTTTATTTTCCTTTGCAGGGAATATTTTAGGAATATTTTGAGAAATGTTTCTGTCTGCCTGTTATAGACACACACACACAAGCGCACACATGCACACACACACACACACAATAAGAGACTATTTTGTCACCTTTTCCTTTTAAAGTTTCAAACCATTAAGAAATTTGAACTTTAGTGAAGCCAGAAACTTTTTTTTATTACATTGCGTTGACACAAATGTTTTGTATTTTGCCTGTTTCACCCAATGGCCAATATCACTGATATGAGAAGTTTGATCACAACATTATGGACCCTTTTGTTTATTTATTTCAAACCTTATTAAAATGTCTGTGGAAAAACAAGGGCCTGTGCTGTATGTTTTGGAGAATATTTGTGAAGCTGCATGTTATATTTGCATTCATAGGTTGTTTTTCTCTGTCTACCCCCTGAAAGTGTATAAACTTACTGTGAGATATTTAATTGGATAAAATGGAAGTCTAAAGTATGCAAGGATGCACGTGGACACCTTCTTCCAGAAGACAATATGAAAATCAAATTATCTAATAAATCCTCAAGAGTGTGGTTCATATTATTCTTTAAAAAAATCACACTGTACTGTTTTAGTTAGAAATACTGGCATCCATAAACTGTAACAACAGAATTGAATGGAAATTAATTATTTCTTTATGGTCACAAAACTCATAATAGTTTGTATTCAATTGCAAACCAACAAAGACAGCAAAAACCGTTTCATATTAATAAAATGAAAAGCAGAAATGTAATATTAAATTTAATTTAATAATTTAATTAAATTACATTTCTCAAGCAAAGTAGTAAAAAAAAAAAATTAACAACCACAGTCTTCTGTGCGTGTTTCATCGTGTCCAGACGCTTTCCATTAATCTGTGAATGGTTTTACTTAAAAACAAGGCTGATTTTGTGATAAAGACAAAAGAGCTGTCTGAGAGCGACCTAAATACTTCAAACAACAAACACACACTTAGAGAAAGAGAGAGACATCAGTGTTCATGAACAAGGATTATATTGGGTATCAGAAAGTCACACATACAAAATGAGCAGTTAAGATGAAGGTGACAAAAAAAAAAACTTGAACATGAGCTTTGAAGATTGGTGGAAACTGTGAAAAACTTTAAAGATGTCAGTGGATAGGCTGAACGCTGAACAAGTAGGATTCGTGGTATGAGGAACATGCCACTACTGAAGCAAATGTACAACAAAGAAACACTAAACCTTTCCAGAGCTGTAAGAATAACTGTCTTCCTGGAATAATGATTGATGGATTGAGGTATCCAGAGGATTTTTCAGTACATACATCATCAGTGAATTTATATTTATTGACATGAAGATTATAAGTCAAAGAACATCTTTTATCTACAAACTAGAAACATGGCAGTCGTGTTTTCATGCTGTGAAGCTGCATGTTAGGACAAAATATGTTTTAATATTTATAAAAAGATGAATGGACTTTTTTAAATTGACCAGCATCATAACTAAGCCCATCTTAACACTCAGTGAAACAACAGAAAATAGTTGTCTAAGTGTCTAAATGTTTATGAGGTTTGCATAGCATTGATTTAATTTTGATTATTTTAATTTTTGATGAGCCGGGATGGGCTCCGGCAGACCCCCGTCACCCTGCAAAGGATTAAAAAGAGTACAGAAAATGAAAGGATGAATACATTTTATTATCTACCATCACACTGAGTGTAACAGTGACTGAGCGCTCTAACTGAGTCTTGTTTCCTTGTGGTAAAAAGCCGCCACATGAAGCCAACGAGTCTAATCTTTCTGTCATTAAAATGCAGAAATGCAAATATAAAGACTCCGTTTTTGATCAGTCATTGAGTGTGGGTGTCAAATAGGATCTGTGGGCTGCATGGACGTCTGTCACCTGTAGTGTTGAGTTTCTGGAGGTCTTGTTTTCAAATGTACAGAAAAACCAGAGGTGAGAACCGATGCATGATGATGCAAAGGTTTGAAAACTGTAAACAAAGTATTTCTTAATTTCTGTTTTGATATTTGTCTTTTTCACTTTAGCACAATTTTACCATGTCTTCTCATTGATAGTCGTAAATGATTTAACAGCATCAAGTCCGATAGAACTGAAAATAAGATTCACAAATTGATTAGGATGAGCCTCATTAACCATTAGAGGGCGCTGAACGCAGAAAGGTTATTATAAAAGGGAACTTTGAAGCGACAGCAGACCTGATGTGGTATTAAAAAAAGACTGCCTCAGTGTAAACAAGAAATCCGTATATATATATATATATATATATATATATATATATATATATATATATATATATATATATATATATATATATATATATATATATATATCCTCAAGGGCAAGTTTTTATGGTTTTACTTATAAATGCATTACGGAGGGAACATGGACCAAGCAGAACATAGAGATTATGTGTTTGAAATGATACGGGCAACATTTTAAATATGAAGTCAAGAGTCCAAACAACCACAAAATAACCCAGGTCGATGGTGGACATATCAGACAAAAACAGACAAGTTTATAAAAAAAAAAAAGACCAGCAACTTCTCTTTAATTCTCTGTGTATCAGGACATAAACGTTTACTGATATAATCCCGCAAAAATGATTTACATTCAAGATAACAATAACCAATGAGCACCTCAGTTTGATCTTTGATCTTTGTTCCCTTTTTCCTCTTTCTCCTTGCTCGTTAATTGTACTTTAAGTTTGCAAATGTGTTTAGCCCAGATAACATTCACAATGGTGGGGTTGGACTAGTTCACCAAATGGAAATCTGCTGAAAATACAAAGATGGAGTCAGATATCGGTGTGAAACTGTTATAGTCAGTCGGCGATCTAAAGGATGCAGCTATGTGAGGACATGCATCGGGTGTTTCTGAACTTTGTTCTTGATGGGGGGGGGGGAATTAAACATTTACAGCTTAGAGCATGATGAACTGCAGTCTCTGTAATGATAATAAACCTATTTATACAACACATCTCATCCTCTATACATATTGTATATCTGCATATGCAGTTAATGTGCAAACCCTCAAAGGAACATGCTTAAACCACCATGATCACATTAGGTCAGATCTTGACTGGCCTAGTAGAAAACTAAACTTAACTCTGACACTTTGTGGATTTCTGTGCAGGAGTGAAAAAACCTGTGCTGACAGCACTCAGACCCCAGAGTTCATACGCAGCCGGGTCACTGCTGTTCGCTCTCCTTTAGCTGATCCAAGCTGTTTGGTCGATGTGCTGAGTAAGTCGCCCCATCACAAAATGTGATCGTCTGGAAACTGGCGCTCACGCCCTGAGAAATCAAAAAAGCACTTGATGTTTTTACTTGTGACACAGAAATTTGACTTTCAAAAGCTTGTCATGACTCAAATCACTTATTCTGCTGCTCTAGTAGTCGGTGAAGGTTTATCTAATGATGGTTGTCTAATGATGAATGAAGGCAAGAACATCCCAAATGCACAACGTAGCAGCTCGGCGACAGTTGACCCTCATCTGAAGGACAAGGGAGATTCATCCAAGGGCTTGAGTTGTAAAAAGCAAAAGTTAAAAAAAAAAAAAGAGAATTCTGCTATTTAAGCCAAACTCAAACATAGAAAAGATGGTCTTTTTAAATTTGATAGTGTACAAATTATTTATGATAATGGTTGTGTAACAATGAATTCAAAAAGTATGTATAACTTAACAAAAAGTGTTCAAACAGCGTTCCAAGAAAACCGTTAGATCTAACTTGTGAAAAAGTGCAAATTCCCACATACGGACCAGTTATTCTATCAATAACATTAAATGATGTTATTTCTACTCAAGACTGTGACAGCTATGTTCTTGTGCAGAACATTTTAGGTACATGGGAAGCCTGTCTGAACCGGCATGCATCTGGAGCACAACGGAAACGCTGCTGATTCAAAAACACAAAAGCAGGAGCCAAGAGTGCAAGAACAACTTAGTGGAATCCGGCCAATTCCGTGCGCCTTTATAGCGCACTTCGATCAAGCCATTTCCTAAACTTGGTGGAAGTCTGAGCGAATGAGATAAAAAAGCGGCAGGTCAATGGGTTCTGCATGACACTGCCTGCATGTTACAATCAACAGGTTTGTAAATCTATACAAAAAAACAACAACAGGATGTTTGGCAAAGCCAGACAGAGACTCATTTCCTCTAAACATCAGTGATCATGACTATTAGTCAGTCTGATCTGCATTCTTTAAATCTTAAAAAAAAAAAAAAAGCTGTTCATATTACTGTGTAAAACGGTTTCGCTTAAACTAAAATGTCCTACTGAAATTTGCTCATTTTTCTTCCTTTTTCTCTCCCTAAGAGTATCATATTTCTTAGTGTTCAACCACCACAAGCAAAACAAGCTTTCCCCCCGCTGCTCGCCAGATGACTGTGCTACCTTCTGCTGGTGATGGCTGCAGTGTGGCAGGCTGTTGCGCGAGTCGCAGTCATGTTTCACCTCTGTGCACGTACTAAGTTGTTGTTGTGAGGAAAATGGAGCGTGAGCTGCTCGAAGTGTCATCCCACAGGGGTTGGAGACCTTAAAATGCAAAACAAACAAAAGAAAAAAGGCCAGTTAAAGACAGGAGACAGAGCATGCTTTTTATAGAAATATGATGCAACCTTGGCTGAACATGGATCACCTTTGAGGTCGAGCTGAGTCGGGGGGAGTGCAGAGAGGGCAGCGAGTTGTTGTAAGTCAGCAGGCAGGGCTGGTGACCTCTGTCCATGGATGCAGAGGAGTGAGGCCGCAGGCCGGGTGGTTGTGCAACTGGAGACCGTGTGCTTCTTTCCAGACTGTTTGGCGTTCTTTCCCTGCGTTGGTACTCTATCGGGGACTGGAGAGCTGCAGTGTAAAGACAGTCATGTCACATCACACGAACAGATTTAGATCAATGAGCCTTTTGACAAACAGATGAATGTTGGTACCATTTAGGAAGTTCCTCTGAGTCTCTAAGATCTGGACGACATCACTGAACCAAGCCTGCTGTATTTCTGGAGATGAGGCGTGCATGATGAAACGTGTTACGCTGCCGTCAGTTCCCCTGGAGGTCAGGACCAGACAGCACGGCTCCTCCTCAGAGGGCTCCTCAACACCCAAGCAGCTTACCTACAAAGCACAAACTGCTCATGTTGAAGGTTAAGAAAAAAAAAAATCTAAACCAGATGAATTATAACAAAAAGTTTTTCTTACCTTGATGCTGTTTTTAAAGGTGTACCCTGGCAAAGAGAAGCCCTTTTTCTTATCTATTGGCTCACTGAAGATGACCAGCTGCTCAAACAGGAAGACTCTCCTCTCCCTCCCTCTGGACAGGAGGCCGCCTTCCTGCTCGCTCACAGAGAAAGTATCCTGCTGGAGCAACTTCCCCTGAGCTGTGATTTTCCCCTGATACAACACATATCCCCAAGACGCTGTTAAGTCAATGCATCTTTTTGTTACAACCAAGAATAAAAAAAATCTATATCACCATATTCAGTACCTCAAAACCTTGGAGCCTTCCCACGTTCATCATATCGTTGCAGCGTTTTGGCACGAAACACATCACCTCTACTGCACTCTGAAAGAGGAAATTAGATCCACAGACGTGAGAACAACGCTGCGGTGCACAAATGAGTATTAAAAGTGTATTATAGGCGTTCTGCTTCCGTGTGTTTATACCTGCAGTTCCTCAACATCCTTCCCAGCTTTGCTATAATATTTCAAGAAATCCTGAGGGTTTCAAAGATAATATCTTCAATAGAGTTACACTTTAGATTTAAGAAACAAATTAAAATTTGAAAGAGATGACCCATGCCCTTGAGCACAGACAACGAATACTCTTCAAAAAGTCAAGGTGTATAAAGGTTGCATTGTGACAGTGGATACATATACATAACATTCAGTCATTTAGAAAAGAAAACCTTTAAGAGCAGCTGATATTTCATAATCCTCTGAACAGGTTTGATCAGGAGGTCATTGAGCTGCAGCCTGTGACCCAGCTGCTGCCTGAGATCCTGCCAAGACACAAGAAGTACAACTTAAATGTGTTCAAATGCGGAAAGATGCCCTCTTTAGCACAACATGAGTGTTTTAGTCTAACAAAAAAGCGATAATGTTCGGCTCTCACCTCAAAGTAGGTTTCAATGTACTCAGAGACGACATGCTCCGACTTGGGTTTGTTCTGACAATAAACCACATACATGTGAAGACGTCGTTCCTGCAAGTTAAACAGAGACACAGCTCACATTTCTCAAAAGGATTTGTGTGTGTACATATATATTTGTGTGTGTGTCTGAAGAAAGAATAAATAGAAAAAGACTTTTCTTTTCTAAACCTCCTAGGGTCCTACTTTCCCCTCATTTTGCAGTGTTCTTTTTCCCCACCAGGCCTTTTTAAAATCAACCCAGGAAATTGACTACACGAAACTGTCTGACTTGCTATAAACAGATCTCGCCTGTTGATACTTTACGGTATTTACTGTAAGCAGTGTCCCAATAAGTCTCTCAAATGGGGTTTTTCACAAGTTCAGAGTAAAACAAATACTCAAGAAAGACTGAAAAGACCTGAGAGCTGCAGATATACTTCATTTTCACGCACATCTCTAACTCTGCTTATTGACTTTAAAAGCTCTTTAGTGAAACCAGGGTGATTACAAGCCTTTTTATTCCACAGCTGCACCTGATCTGCTCAATCTGATCAACAAAAAGAAAACACATCTGCGCAGCAGCTGGCCAGAACTTTACACCAGTGGGGGCTGAAATAACTGAACCTTCATCCAGAAAGAAAACATGGAGAGAAACAAAAGAAGAAAAAAATTCTCATCCACACCTCAATGATCTTTAGACTCACGTGTTTGATGAAGAGCTGGGCCAAGCTGTCTGGATCATCCACACATTTCTCCAGCTCTCCCAGGAAATAGCTGCATGGCATGAAGCAGAGGTCAGTCAGGAAGAGATACGTACACTTAGAGGATGGAAAGAAACAGCCACAGAGGACATGATATATGGCTAATCCCTTATGAAACATGAGTCACTCAGAAAAACAAACAAAATCTGTAAGAAATTGTTTAAATTCAGCAGAATTCAGGGCTCACTCTTTATGCCAGTCGTAGATCTGGTGAATGTTTCCAAACACAATCCTGTCCTTCCCTTTCAGGTCCTCTGGGACTCCCTGATTAGACATTGTGCTCATGTAGCCCTTTACAAACACAAACACAGCACCAGTCAGCTCGTTTCTCAGTTGTTATAAAGGCGTCTGATAGTGGTAGGTCATATGGAGTGAGACGTACCTGGACTATGAGACCAAGATCTTCAACATACAACCTTTCTGTCTCGATGAGCTCGGCCAGTACATATCTGCAAGAGATTCATTAATCACAACATAAGACAAACATTCACTTTTATTCTCTTGAGGAGATGATTGGTTCCAGTCTCCTCCACTGCATGTAGGAGGTTAGCAGGACAGATGCATCCAACGATAAAATAATCTACCAACAAACATCTAAAAACTTTGCAAAGATTGTCATTTGGCAAGTACTGAGGCTTACTTGTAAGCCATAGTTCCACAAGGTGAAAGCTCTATTTCCCCTGAAGTTAAAGCTGATATTTGTTTAGGCATGCCCTTCCTTTTACCTGCATTTTCACACCTTAAGGTGCTTCATGGTGGTGGTCCCATGATACAGGCATTGCGAATTAGGGGACTTATTACTTGTACTTTGGATGCCAAGTGCAACTGTAACAAAAGTTTTACAACCTAAGTCCATTTTCTTAATTCCATGCTCTCATATTCCTTATTATCTTTGTACCGTAGGAAACACCCACACTCACAAAATGCAGGTCACATTTAGTTTTGTTTTAATATGATGTGGCACTACTGGGAACGTACCCTTAACCCTGAGTGGAAATGCATTTTTCATGCTTTACGTTGCTGCAACAGTTTGGTGCAATGAAAGAGTCTCCAGACTCTTTAAGGACCTCTTCCTGAAATGTTCACTTTCTTCAGATTGAATAGCTGAATGGTCAACGTCTGCAAGACAGCTGTTCATTCTTTGTGTAAACGAAGCTAAATTAACCAGTTAGACGGCTTTCTGTAATTGGGTTACATCATGGTGAATATAAAGTAAGCAATCATGAAATATTTTAGCCAGATAAGCAGAAAGATCTTCTGCAGGAGAGAATAACATACTTTATTGTTGTAATTTGGCAAACCTTCCAAATGCTGGATAATACACTGAAGGGAAGGGAAAAACCCAGGAACAATGACGTGTCTTGGCAGACATAAGGGTGGAATCAGTCTTTTCATTAATCTTTCCTAGAAATCAATTGAATTTTTTAGGGATGCTGAACTAATTTTTCAATGTAGACCATAAACTCACAAACTCTTCTCCAAGGAAACATTTCTTTCATCCTCGCTGTCCACAGCAGCAGATGACTGGCTGGCCGTTTCATCAGCAACAGCATAGACATCCTCCCCTTGCAGAGTATTGATGCTGGATTTCTGACTCTGAAACACAGAAACAGGACAACAGATTTTATCAACGTAACATGATAGTAATATGGGTCAATATGAGTCATTCTCTGCAAGGAGAGACATTTAGTCCCGTTATTCACAGGTTGTGCTCCTTTACATACATCAACTCTGCAACATTTTAGGATATAATGCAGTTATGTTCAAGTATTGCATTTATATATCAGCAAGTACAAACAGTAACTAAGAAATAAAGTGTTTATAAAGGTTAAAAAAAACGGGTTTATGCATCCAAACTCTGCATATTTATTCTATTCAAGGTCATGGGGGTATGGAGCCTATTCCAACTGTCTAAGTGGGAAATCCATCAGCTATCCAGTCATGAAATATAAGGTGTTTTAAAGGCTTTTGCCTATATTATGGACAGTACATCACTACAGCTAGACAATGCTTCCTAAAAGGAATCAAATATTCCTTCAAATAAAATCAAAGTTGATATTTTAAATTAAAAAAACTCCTCTATGAAGAATTAATTGTATTTAGGGTCACAAGGCTGTATTTCTCCCTTTCCAGTTTGAATTCCTGTTTTTGAGAACATTGTTTTCTTCTAAGGTCCTGCACTGTACCATCTAAGGTTTTATTTCCAAGTTATCAATGTGTACCTTTGGTGGCCTGCTTCAGTAGCTTTCATATTGTAAGTACATATTTCGGCCACTGAAGCACAGTGTAGAGTATTTTAGATTTATCCAGCAGTTATGTTACAAGTTATGTTAGTCTCAATGCTGCAGACAGCAGAGCAGACAAAACAGCTAATAACATGCACTTGGTCAAGTAATTTAACAAAGATAAGGGTAACTGACCCAGACATAGAGAGTGGTTATATAACAAATACCACTCCTCACCTAAAAGCACTATAATTTGAATTTGAATGTAATCCTCTTGACATACTTTAGTCTCAACACATTTTGTCCTCTGCATCAGTGCACTGGATCGTTAATCCTTCTGCAGAATCAGTGCACATTTGTACACCAAATATCAACTTTGGGTTTATCTTTGTTTTTGTAGTTTTTTTACCGGAGCTGCTCTTTTTCCTCTTGTACCTTTTCTCTTAGGCTCTGAGAGGGCTGTCCACATCCTGATACACAGAAATACTGCCTATCAAAACAGTCTGAGACTGATTCAGATTCAGCCTCCTCTCTGCCTCTGGTCTGCTAATGAACATCTGCAAAAATGTAAAAAGTTTCCACAGTTACTGGTATAAAATTGTCTTTTTCTGTCAATTCTTCATAAACTAAAACATGATCAAAGGAAATCATTTTAGGAAGCTATGTTTTCCCCTTTAGCTCAGTTTGATGAAACAGATTAAATGACTCTAGTGGCTTTTGTCTCTGATGACAACAAAATATATGCAGTAACCAGAACCCACTGCTCAGGCCAGCTTAACATAAAGCTAAAAAGATCAAAACACAGCGAGCTGCACTGAGCAAACCAGAAACTTTTCTTAAGTTCCTGGAAAAGAAAAAACTTTTTCTTCTAGGAGGTTGTGAGTATTTTTTTTTAAATATTTTCTATTTATTACCCTACTGTTTTATACATGTCCTTATTTGCAAATAGAACATGAAATGGAGATAATTATTTACTTTTGCTGGGAGGAGGGTTCGTTATCTTTGGGCGGAGCCATATCTATTTCCCTTGTTGTAGTTTTGTACAACGCAAACAAGCTGGACATTTTTATATTTAACTTGGACATATAAGATTCAAAACTGAACCAGGCTGCAGGACTTTAAGGCTGAAATTGAGACTAGTCGTTTATCTGGCAAAACTCTATATATATATACTTCATGGGTGAAAGGATTATTTTTAACCTTTAAAAAACAGTACTATTATATCTTATGTCATCACTTGCTCACTGTACAACATCCTCAAACTGGTTTGAGGATGTTGGACATTTTGGGTATGACCTGTGTACTCGCAACCCTGACTCTGTTACAACCTTTTAAGAGTCCCTGGAAAGTCGATTGCTTCCACATGTTGTCAAAAAAAAGCTCACAGGACTGATTTGACTCCACTCGCTTTCAAGTATTACACAGTGTACTTTGAGCTCACTAGAAACATTTGCATAAGCTTCTGCTGGTTTTTGTGTATGATAAAGGAAAAAAGGTTGAAAAAGTTGGAAGAAATCAATGCCATTTATATGCTAATACAACTTGATATGACAAAGTGATTGAGTATTATTTTTATCTGAAATTTATTGAATTAACAGTTCATTTGTAGGTGAAATTATGGTTATAAATTTTCTGTTAATGCATATAATAAGTTTGGAGTGGATGTCTGATCTGCACCAATCACATTTGTAGCTTGGCTGAACAAAAGGAAATCTCATAATTCCTCATGAAAGTGAGTTATTGATGTTTATGAGCCAGGAAAAGGCTATAAAACCACCAACTGTGTAAAGGGTTTGACCAAGAGGCAATTTGGTTTACATACCTAGATTTTATATCTCTATGACCAGTGTGCTGGGATTAATTTTTTTATCTCATTAGACAAAATGATGTCAAACCTGTTGCACAATTACGAACAGTGTTTTGTGAGTGACAGCTACATTGTGCTGTGGTCAGCAATGTCAAACATCCATCTGTCATCGCTGCAGTTGCGTTGCACTTTCAGTGAACTCTATTTCTCAGTTACAACTGAAGACCTAAGAGATCGTAGCCATTCTCATTTTAAATGAATATGGCTTGTTGCGCTGCTAATTGTGCCAACAGAGTGCCCACAAAAGGTGTTGTTTTGGCATGGAAGATTCAAGGGGTGAAAGCAGTTCAACCAGAGGAGCCAGCAGCACCCAACTCTTTGCTGTGCCAAAGGCCGCTAAACGGTGCTAACCAGTCAGACAGCCTGCAGGTTGTTGGCTGTTCGCTCCACCAGCTGGAGGAGGTGGCTGCTCCAGCCAAGCCGCTATTGCCCTCGCTGGGTGATTCTTCCAGGCTGACTTGGCTCAATAGAAATAACATTTGAAACAGGTCTGCAGGAGCACCAATGCCAGCCACGGCTGTTGGAGGACGAGGCTGTTATAAACACACTCACATGACTTCCCATTTCCAGGTATTGCATTCTACCAAGTGGGATGGTGGGATGGAAAGATGGTAGTGATGGGTTTAATTATGAATCCTACACAATGTTACTGTCAAATGAAGCAATTGCTGAATGTTTTGTTTTTGTCTTTGCATTTAATTGCTTAAAAACAAAATTGTTTCACTTGCAACGTTTAATTGCTCTGTTACAATACAAACTCACCAACAACTGTAGTTTATCTGGAAAGAGATCCTCAAAGGGCCTTTGACATGTGAATGAATGCTGATAGGGTAAATTTAAACAACAGAAAAATAACTAGAAGAGAACATTACTAGACTTTGTGAGTCCCTGCTTTGCAGAAGGCCACATAAGTCGCTCTGATGGGTTGGCTGTAAAGGACAAGGAACCACTGGACTCAGAAGAACATCTTTCATCTCCTGCACACAAAAATAGAGAACCATTAAAATCAAGTATATCAGATATGTTTCCTCAGCAAATGAAGCATGTATACCAGCATTAAAGTCTTACCGTGTTTCCAGGGGACAGGCTTGCGTAGTCATCATGCATTTCCATGGAACTTTGCTGGCCCATGTTGTGAGACAGGACCAATGACGGTTGGCTGTCATCTGACTTAAACATCTGCTTCTCGGCTTTCTCTGCGCCACTGCTGGCATCAGAGCCCAGTTTCCGGACTGGATTGGTGAGCCATTTCTTCAAGGCACTGACAGGGTGCCGTGATCCTCCAAATGACGACTGTGAACAGGGACTGGCACTGCCTGATGCCTGGTGGGGCACAGATGCTACGGATGGGGCAATGCTGCCGTCGCTGCCCGCAACAGAGTACGACTCCACTGCGGAGTAGGAGCAGAAAGGAGAGAAGAGAAAAGATTAGGCTAAAGTGCAGAAACTGAATGTGAAGTATATTCTGTGAGCTCAGAAGCTGCAGACAGAGCTCTGCACAAAAATGTTGTTCAATTTCCTGTGTTAAGCCCCAACTGTAACTTTAGTCACTGGAGCTGCTGTACCTACTGGTCCTCAACCATTACAAATATTTTAACTTTATGTAGCTTGCCTACCAGCACTTGTAAAGCTAAAATTATGATCAAAATATGGAAGTATTAAAAAACAAGTACACATCACATATTCTATCTTAGTTGTAGGAAAATGACCTGATTGCTGATTTTATTCTCCACGTTATATTTCCTTTAAGCGCTGATTCTGTTATGTGAACTGGAGCAGCAAGTTGTTTTTCCACATTCGAGCCAAAGCGATAAAAACGCTAACCACCACATGCAGTCCCTGCTCCCAGTTTGGAGCTGATTGCCTCCCCTAACCCACCTAGTGTGTGGGTCACAAATGGTGAAAAAAATATTTTTCGTGAATGAACTGAACTGATCAGTTAGAGACTTAGAATAAAACCAGTGTTTATTGCCAATATTCAGCAGGGAAACTTTCCTTACAGCTGAGAGTTGTTAGCAAAGCTTGTCTATTATAAACACAGTAATAAGAGAAGTCAAAAATAAACTTGAGAGATGCTGAATTGTAAAACTGAAGAGTTTATGAATTATAAAGCCCCATTCAACCCTACTTGGAAGCTCAGAAAAGTGAGGCCAGATATCAGGAATGAGAGTTTCCCAGTTTGGCTCTGTTAACCCCTGAAAGTGACGATGGGAAAGCAACTGGCCTGGCTTGGCCTCAGTACGCTCAGCTTTGGCTCCATGGCTGGAAAACGCCTATTATTGTGGTATCTGTAGCTGGATCTCATTTCAAGTTTTACGTCTCCTGGCTGTTGAATGTGGTAACCTCAACCACACTGCTTAAACAGAGCACCCCCACATTAACCTTTCTCTGTCTCACAGTTTTGCTGATCACAGCAAAGGGGAATCCTTCGGGCGCCCCATCTTGGAATTTTGGACTGTTCCCAAAGACCACTTTTCCCTGTCAGCACATTTATGTAAGCTGTAATCATTATGACAAGCTTTCAAGAAGGCAGCGAAAAACTGGGTCAGCCAAACTGCTTTTGCAGCAGTTAAACAACACATCTTATTGACAGGAAAATACAAATTAATGTTTTTTCACCCTTCTCTTTTGCAATTCCCATTTTATTCTGATGGGGCTGTATTAATCTTTTCTGGATATTGAAAAAAAGAAAAAGAAAGAAAGAATGACTAACACTTAAACTAAGTGGTCACAAAGTTGATACGAATAAAGAAAGAAACCCTGAGCTGACTGTCAGAAATGATTAAATCCCACAGTTCAATTTACTGTTCAACTGAAGTTGGTTCAATTCACTTAGGATTAAATATTATACAAATAAAACGTGTCTCACTTTCACAGTCATTCAGCAAATGTCAGACTAATTTCTGTAATGGGGTGATTTGAAGGGAGGGCAGGACAGCTGGATTATTTGTTTGTGACTGTCTGGTGGTTCTGCCGGGGAAGGGTCGGGGCATTAACTGCTGATCGTACTACATGCCTACCAAAAGTATTTCTCTACTGTAGAAAAAATAGAAAATAGTAGTTAAAGAAAAACATATAAAGAAAAGTGATGGAGAGACTCCCAGGGAGAAAAATGATATTACTTCATTATCATCTTAATCCATTCCAAAATAACTGTTTTATGTTCAAACTCAATACTTACATTATTTAAATAAAAAAAAAAAAAAGAAAACTCAAGAGTTTGAAATTAGAAAATAGTATATAAAAACACTTATTGCACATTATTAAAATTTAAGAAATAAATTTTGTTGTAGTATTATATTATATTATATTTTAACAAGGACAAACACAAGAAATGCTGTGAATATCGATGCTTAGATTTATTCAATTTATCAAGACTTTGTTATCTATATGGCTGTAAAAAAGAAAGCATAGTGTCTTTCTGTCCTAAAGTTTTATATGTCAGAACATAATAATTAAAAACATAGTCTGTACCAGATTTTAAAATTGAATTAATACAACCACAGATGAACAACAATACATGACATGTAACATCATGTCCGTATTTATCAAACAAAAACTAAATCAAAATACAGAAGTAGACTGTGGAAAAACTCAACTCTATAATTACATCTCATCAAAGCTCTTCCAGCAGCAGTAACTTGAAAGAACAATTTTCTCTACAGTTATCAGTCTTTTACATCACTATAGAGGTATTTTGGCCTTTTTGGCCTTTTGTGCAATTTCACTAAGTGTTGCACAATCTGACCTCAGCATGAACCTGCTGAGACCTTTCCTTGGAAGATTAACAATCGTCAAGAATGTTTTTCCTTAGTGAACAATATTTTTCAGTGTTGAAGAATAGCCTCATTATGTGTTCCTCCTTGACATTTTGTTAAAACACACCTGAATCCTCCAGATGAGCAAACCTGCAAAACCGCTGCACGTAAGGAGCTGGTCACGCTTGATGATTAACTAATCAGGTGCACTACTGTACCTGGCTGCTCCTTACCTTCTCAATTCCCACACAAACAGTACGGCTGCACAAGACAGTCATTTGTCACACACGCGGACCAGAAGATTTCTTATTATTTCCTAATAATAGGAACGTGGTACCTTCTTTTTTATGTGATTGTATGTGAGATATAGTAAGGGTTGCTACCAACAAAACCACATTGGCTAGTTGTTTTTTTTTTAGGTAATTTCCATCATAACTGTTGCTCAGCATCTAGATGCAGAGAGTCTAAATACTTGTTTGTGAGATTGAATTTTTTTAATCGGTTTTGTCTTTCAACAATGTGGATGTATTTTTACGTGACACTATACAAATCTCCACTAGCTGTTATTGTAAATCACTAACTACCTGTAAATAACTGCTACACAGGTAGCAGTTATTTCTCTGAATCCCAGTCAGCTCCAGGCTCTTTGGTGGCAATATATATGTCTACACATAGTGATGACAACGGAGGTAAAGTGACGAAGTGACCATTCTTTACTATCTACTAAGACATAATTTAATCCAGGTTCAGACATGCTAGGTATTTTTAATGGGACCTGGTCTTAGGTGCGTTCATTGGTCTAGAATGCAATAAAATGTTCCTTTAGTCTCCTTATGAGTATGGTGAGTATATCACCTGACTTGTGAACGAAAGCGTAATGAAGACCTATCATGGAAATAGTCGTACATACTGTGACTGGCTTTGGGTTGGCCAAAGGTCAGAGATGAAGATTAGCTAAGCTTCTGTTTATTGGCTAACAGCAATCATCTCTGGTGTCAGCACCAAAACAACTTTTGAAATGAAAGGTCCTGCTGTGAACGCTGCTCCTCAGCTCCTCTGACGTGGCTTGGCTAAAGGAGCCGGGAGCCACAGTGGATCATTTCAGAGTCCTTCTAAGTGGAAGTTTGCTAGGACCTGCAGTCAGTCAGCGTGCAGTTTGTGCACTGACAATAGTCTCGGCAGACTGCAGCAGGTCTAACCCATCTAAAGCAACAGGCTAAGCAATTGTGGGTGCCAGCGGAGCCAGTGCCAGTGTTTTCCAGCCAGTTGCAGGGCCTACTGGTTCTACAAACCTTCAACACGGCGCTCTGCAGTATATAAATCTGAAATGACCAATAATGGTTTGCACTGTTCATCGTGACATCAAAACCACTGTTGAGCTGAGTGACTCAGCTTGTCATGATTGTACGTATCAGTTACGTAACGTGTAATTTTTCCACGGAACAGCAGCTGGACCACCATCTGGACACCAGGGAGTATCTGCAGTGCGTGCAAGAATTTATGCTCTTAATGCATCCTCTTGCACAGGCGCCACAGACAGCCAACTGAAAATAAACATTGTTTTTTCCTTGTATAAACATTCTGAATACTGAGAATTAAAGTTTTAACTTGAGTTTTAACAACATGGAACAAAAAGAGGTAAAAAAAAAAAAATTCTGCAATCATTTCTGCACCAGCTTGTGGGGTGTTTTTTGGTCTGTGCGGATTCTCTGCTGCATACAGATTGATGGGTGGATTAAGGTCTAGAGCAGTTTCATTCTCTTTATAATCTCAGTGTCTCAGTCAACATATAAAGAAGGACAAAATATCATCAAGGGCTTTTGTTTTATAAAGGGAATCCTGTCTGATGGTCTGAGTACTGCCAGCAATTTCCACCAACCATTGTGTCAACAGTTTGAATTGTCAGGCAGAATCTTACATCTGACTTTTCCTGACTGTCTGTGTAACTTTGAAGGACTTTTAAACCTGCAGTTTTCACCCAAGTTGAAATCTAATCGGGAACCATTTACAGTTTTTTCTATTATCTGAGTCAGAGAATGGAAAGAGTTTTTTCTTTAAATGACCTAATTCATATGAAAAACTGTAGCTGAGCTTATCTTCATTTCTCAACCAGTTGGGTGAGAGTAAACAATTAAATTCCTCATATGATAAGTGGAAGGATTCTTTATTGCCATTGGAAATTGTTATACAACACAATTTTGTTCAGAAGCAATCCTTTACATAGCAGCATATGAAATATTACTTGAAATGGTTCTTGGATACTGTATAAGCAAGAGGAGTAATATATATGATGTATATATATATAGACATACAAAATTGTTCTTATATACATATGTGTGATTAAAGATGCAAATAGCGAAAGTGTCAAAGTTACTATTCTAATATGAGGTGCATCTGAAAAACAAATAAATAAAATATGGTCACATGGTCATGGGAGCTGCAGCCGTATTGCGATGCTTTTGGATTTCCGATCAAGCTGCGCGCTGACTTGTCTCTCATTAAGATTAAAGCTTTACACATGTTTCATATCAAGCGTAAAAATGTATGAGGCTGGTATGAAAAGCATCAGGGCATTTCATGTATATACTGATGGATTAAATCATAATTTCCTAGTCAAGGACAACACTTCCAAGTCTGCCTCTCTGTCATCACAAGCAACAGTCCTGTCACGTCCATCTGCCTAATCCTAAGGTGCTTTGACTTTACCTATCCAGGAGAGTGACAGATATTCAAAATCCACACATGCATATAAATGTCATCCTCCTTGATCCACATCATACTGATGAGATAATTTATTCCTAAACCAGAAAAAGTTTAACACGGAGGCATAAAATATTAATGTTAATGTTAGCGTGTTATAATGTTGCAGGCACTTCGGCAAAAGGGCTAAATGCTGAATATTGAAAAATTAAGTTCAGAGTTAGGACAGGATGTGATGCCCCTGCACACCAGACATAAGCCACTTTCTAAAGGACTCTCTGGTATAAAACTCAATATGTATTTCAGTTAATATACTCTATATTTGAATGCCCTAAGGCTATGCATAAAATCTATCCACTGGACTCATGAATTCAAAAACTTGTAAAAGAACAAAACATTGTGTTAATCAAACTAAATGTATTTGGATTCAGCATTAAAGTACATAGTTGCTGTGTCTTTCTAGTCACACGTACCATTGCTGTCCATTGACTTTGAATGGGCTGATGTCAAGTGTTGCCAAACTGAGTTGTGGCTCTGTTGTATCGCAGTGGAAGCATTGCTTCCATCAGAAGTTAAGGGTTGTGTCTGAAATCAACCCGTACCCACTGTCTAGTGCAATTTTCCACAGTTCCAAGTTCTGTCTGTGGAGCCAAGATATGAACAAATCAGCAAATTGAACCTTTGGACATTTATAGGGTTATTTTCATTGTATCATTGCTGTGAAGCAGATAAAACTTAATGGATCTAATAAAGACACCATCGGTCATTATATAGTAGTTTTCAGGATCGTGCAAATCCCAGTAAATATCTCTCTCAAAGACTGTGTTATCCGAGTCTAAACCTTTTAATGCTGCAGTCTTGCTCTTTTGATCCAAACTAAACTGAAAAGGCAGAACATCCACTTCCCGCAACGTCTTACGTATATAAAAAAGGCTTCCCCAGACTCAATCCCACCTTTGAAACCTTTTAACAAAGACCATATGTTATAGATTTCTAAACAAAAAAAAAAGTGGATTTTGCATGCTTATTTGGATAAGATTTTTAATTCTGTGCTTTTAAAAAGTAACTTGCACACATGTTTGAACCAATACAATGCAATGTGCATTACATTCCCATGCAACCCCATAAAGCCATTTGCAGGTAGAGTTGTAAAACACTTTCTGGAGCATCGTCTTAGGCTGATGTATGGATTGCAAACAGAGATGTTTATTTATCAACCATTATGTAGCAAATTTCTCACGTCACACAGTTAGACAATGTTGGATGTAGCAGAGGCACTGGCAGGAACAGATGTTACACCAAGATAACCTAAATAATCTGCTACTACGCTTCTGTCTAATACTTCTTTATCTTCCATTTTTCTTTAATCCTTTTACATTTTATTTCTATCCTTTAATCTTAACTTTATATTTGAAAGCGCACTTTAGTGCCCGTACGGTGAGGCATGTCTTACTGTTTTAATGTCTTACGAGTTTTAATGTAAATCAAATACAATGACAACACTCCAGATAATTACGCCAAGACCTAACACAAAACTGCCAGATGTCTCAGAACATCTATAACTAGGTGATTTATGGAGTTAAACACTTTTCTGCTTGTTATTACTCACTTCAGTTATTTCTTCACATACTGGCACTTATGACCTCGTTCATACTGGTTGGCTAATGAACAACTTAGTCATGGCAGTTTAGGAGCCACAGCGATTTATATGTGATGAGACAGACAGACATACTGTTGGTGGGACTATTGAGTAGCTCTCCAGGCACGATTGCCAAACATCCTTCGTCTGGAGTTGTTTGTCTATCTTTATAAATAGCTGTTATAAGCGATGCCAAATGAGATGACAAACTCATCTAGATAGATCACAGTAGGAGCAGAAGGAAGTAGGAGAAGAAGGAAGTCTTCTGGGGAGGGCGATCAGCAGGCTGGAAAAACAAAGCAGGGATTTCCAACAACACTGGGAATGAAGGCAAAGAATAGTATTTATAAAAATGAGTGTAAGGGAATAAACACTAGATAAATAAAAGAATCAGGCAATGTTT
Organism: Xenentodon cancila; assembly: GCA_014839995.1. NCBI lineage: Eukaryota > Metazoa > Chordata > Actinopteri > Beloniformes > Belonidae > Xenentodon > Xenentodon cancila. Next base: position 14,610,154 of record CM026203.1, on the reverse strand, counting down.
GTGATGAATGATTTCTCTAAACACAAAGCAAACTCATCCCTGGACTCTCAAACAGATAAAAAGCAAAGGGGATAAACACCTTGTTTGAGACCTACACTGACCGCACGTCCCACATAAGATGTGTATCTCAAAGAAAAGTTTCTGATATGTTCATTTATGTTTGGTGGATAAAGGTGAGATGGCGAGGCATGCCAACACGAAGCTTTTCATTTTCACATTTTACATGTCTGCTCGTTGGATTTGTCACAGCAGTGCAGCTCAGAGAGGCACAGCTCTATAATCTCTCCCCGAACAACTGGAACAACAGAGGATTTAAGGGTCGGAGCAGTAATGGGACGTGATTGTCTCTGCATGCGCCTGTGTGTGTGTCATGTTTACAGCTGCCTGTGCTCTGAGGCTGACACACGATTTGGGAAATCACTTTCTACACAGAACAGCACTCATGAATGCACACTTTAAGAGAAAAGTAAACATGGAGCACAAACAAAAAGACAGCAGTGCTTAACATTGCAAATAAATGCTTTTACTGGATCTTGTGGCGTCTACAGTCTGTGGTATACTCTTCTGTACAACTTCTCTGTTTTTCTACTGAAACACATGGAGACATGAAACTGAAAGTCCACATTAAAGCGTCAAAGAGTTTCCTCTCCTGCCACAGAAACACACCGAACACTACTGCAGTGATCAGAAAATCTTCCAAACAGAACAACCATGGTACTTGTTTGTCACTATGGCCATTTCAAGCTTTCTTTCTTATCTAGGGTACTTCTACATTAGACTGTTTTTACAACTATTTGTGAAAGAACGGGTCGATCTCAGGAGCTCAGTGAATTCCAGCGTGGAACTGTGATAGGTTGTCACCTGTGCAGCAAATCCAGTCGTGAAACTTCCTCGCTCCTAAATATTCTACAGTCAACTGCATTATAAGAACATGGAAGTGTTTGGGGACTCAGCAATGAAGTGGTAGGTCACGTAATCTGATGGAGCGGGGTCTGCGGATGCTGAGGCGCATATTGCGTAGAGGTCGCCAACTTTCTCAGGAGTCAATCACTACGGACCTCCAAACTTCACGTGGCCTTCAGATTAGATCAAGAACAGTGTGCAGAAAGATTCATGGAATGGGTTTCCATGGCCGAGCAGCTGCATCTCAACCACACATCACCAAGTGCAATGCAAAGCATGGATGCAGTGTTGTAAAGCACACTGCTACTGGACTCTAGACCAGTGGAGACACATTCTCTGGAGTGACGAATCGCGCTTCTCCATCTGGCAATCTGATTGACGAGTCTGGGTTTGGTGGTTGCCAGAAGAACGGTTCTTGTCTGACTGCATTGTGCCAAGTGTAAAGTTTAGTGGAGGGGGGATTATGGTGTGAGGTTGTTTTTCAGGAGCTGGGCTTGGCCCCTTAGTTCCAGTGAAAGGAACTCTGAATGCTTCAGCAGACCAACACATTTTGGACAATTCCATGCTCCCAACTTTGTGGGAACAGTTTGGAGCTGGACCCTTCATCTTCCAGCATGACTGTGCACCAGTGCACAAAGCAAGCTCCATAAACCTTGTGGACAGCCTTCCCAGAAGAGTTGAAGCTGTTATAGCTACAAAGGGTGGACCGACGTCATATTGAACGCTCTGGATTAAGAATGGTATGTCACTTAAGTTCATAGCAACAATTGGATCCATATTATAAAAGCAACAAAGTCAACACAGCAACGTCTCTGTATAGGACAGAGACGTTGCTGCAAACGTGGGAAATATTCACTGTGTTCTCACAGCCAAACACACATTTTTTCCAAGACATTATGTAAACAAAAACAAAACAGAAAGCTGATCACTCTTCTTTGGTGCATTGACTTTTAAAAAACTTTTATTTCTTTGTTTTAATTTATTACGTCAATTTCAAACACTTTTGCCTTTGAAATGAATGTGCTGTTCATGTATATCTTACCACAATACCACTTAAGTGACCAGTCAAGGCAGTCACCACTTTATGACATATTTACTTGAAATACAAACACCTCCTACATCTCTTTCTTTGAACTTCTAATGTAAGAATTAATCGCTTTATTTCACAGAAGATCATCAAAATCATTTCAAACCTTTAGATAAGCCCAAAAACACATCTTGTCTTTCCAATCACAAGCTCACTCTCCTTTCTCAGAACCCTGGACTGCCCTTTTTTCACTTCTATCTGCACCATATTTGCACTTGTGCATCTCGTGTCAGGCGGCAACTCACGTGGAGCAGTCACAGTCCGTAGTGTAAAAACCATAGACAAAGAGCTTTAGAAAAGCATTATATCATGTAAGCATGGACCATTTTCCACTATTTTAGGTATACAGCAGTTATCTTCAGGAACACAGCTTACTTACAGTGACATCCATGTTAGTGGAAGGTTTTATCTTGTAGAATATGTTCTGTTAGGAACTCGTGATTATACTGGATAAACGTTTCACAATCCTCGAGTTGCACCTCTCTACACTAAGGTGTGCTTAGTCACTGATGTAACATGCTTGCCATCCAGGTGACAATTAAATGTTACATTTTCCATCAAGTCAAATTGGAGAAAATAACATTAAACGCAAGAGGAAGCCTCAGGTTTACCTACCCAACACCCAAAATGCCAATTTTTCAGTCTCCTCCCCAACCGTTCGCATCTTGATTCACGTGACCAAAACTACTAGGTAAACAATTTGCAGTGGACAAAAGAGTCTAACAACCCTCTGGAGTCAGACTTCCATGTGGCTTTAATAGTTGATAAGCTTAAAGCTTCCCAGTAGTCACTTTGACCTGATTAAACTAGATGGAAGGTAAAACATATTTAATAACAGAGATAAGGAAAATTCAGCTGATTTGATTGAAGCCTTTGATTGGGATATTTTGTCTTTTATGGTTTTATAATAGTCAGTAGCTTGATTATGATGTCTAACTGTGCATCTTTACTTTTAGGAGAGATTTAAAGATCACCATTATCTCATAAAAGCCTTAGGACCTTTGTGGACTAAACTCAGCTCAATAAAATGTTTTGCTGGCCTCAATTAGTTCAGAAATGTTGTAAAATCAGCAGAAAATACTGACTGAAAGTTTTACAGACAAAACAGACACTAGATATTCCACTAAAATGACTTTAGGAAGAATTGCTGGTGAGTTTCATGAAATGAGGTCTCGGACTTTCAGACTTTTCCACTTGAGCTGTGTTTTTAACTTTTTGTCTTATATTGTGTTAAATCATGACAGGTTCAATTTCTCACAGAAAATTCCACAGTTATTTCTGATTTGTCATGGCAGAGTCATGGAAATTTAACACCAAAATCTTGAAGCAGACAAACATAGTGGAAGCTGAAAACATAGCTGAACAGACATCGTGACTGACAAAGAAAATGTGTTATACTCACATACACTAATGTGTTTCTTATCTCACTGTTCTGTCGGGAACATCATGAATCTTATTTCAGCCAAACATGCTCACGTGTGTGCGTGTGTGTGTGTGTGTGTGTGTGTTTGTTTAAAAACTTAAAGAAAAAACATGAGACAGACAAAGAAAAAATCCGAGACAGTGACTAACTGATTCTTGGTTTTCCATGACTCAGTTATTGGTATCTTATCATAGAGGCTGTAATCCAGATGTGGATTGCTGCACCTTAATATATGCATCTATAGACTGGGTGAAAAACATGAGTTGCTCACGTGTGACTGCTGTGCTATTGTGGGCAAGTCTCTTTTATGTTACATTCTTATTTATTTAGGGCTTATTCAAATGTGGACACTGTTACTGTAAACCAGCATGTGATCACAAGCGCTCATAACTAAAGTGAAACACCATTTCAACTCATCTTGCCAAAAGAAAAACATGCTCCTGGAGGAAGTCAATTAATAACCAACATACAATATACCCGTAGACAACACTCAATTTTACCAATAAATGCATTCAAAAGCTGGAGCACTTTTTGAAACAGATTTTTCTTTTTCTTTTGAGAGAGATTCAATTAAGATTAACCTAACCCAGAATGACAGGAGGAAGAAAGTGTGGGAGGCTCAGAGTAGCTCATGGTGAGGCACATAAAATCATCTGTAAAAAACACAGGAGATAGCGTAATAAATAGACAGAAGCCGGATTAATTCTGCAATACATAGGGATAAAATGTCTGCTCAGATTTTAACCAAATACAGTAAGGATGATTGAATTGTCTCAGAGTACAGATGGACGATGACCTAAAATGCTTTTTGAAAGCAAGCATGTTAACTGTTTCAAGAGTCATTTCACTCACTTGAAATAAAAGACACAAAAAAAAGCTGAAGATAACTGCAGTAGTGGTTTGGCAAAGCATCGAAGGAGTACATCATCCACGTGTCCAATCCTTTCATCAGGTCGAGTAGACCTGATGAAAGGATTCTTGACAAAATATAAAAATGACCATTTTATTTATGGTTAATCTAATTTAGCAGCTAACATCACATCCTGGAAAGGATGATTCTGAATAATAAAAAGTTGTAATTCCTAAACTCTTTCTCCACTTTTCATGTGAATAGTTTGAAAGCAGACTCTTTGCAATTCTCATATTCATTATATAAATAAAGTGTAAGCATAGAAATGTTTCCAACACTAAACTACAGATATTGTAGAATTGTCAAAGCCTCCTCAAAGAGTTTCAACTATGGGCTTCTACTGCTTTTACAAATCTTGCTGCACAAGGAAACACATTTCCTTATTTTTTTTTTATTCCCAACTCCATTTTTTCCTTGTCTAAGCTGCACATTAAGGGAACGTGCATTTGGATGCCTTCAAACATTTAATCAAATCTGTACAATCCATTTCCTGATAGTTTTATGTGCTGGTGCACATGGTGTCATACAGATAACAGCACCAAGAATGTGCATTGTCAGAAAAACTGAACCAAAAGATAATTAAAGGCATTTGATCTAAAACAAAATTATCAGATATTGAATCCCCATGAGACATAGAAACATGAGTGAATAAACATTATCTTTAAAGAAAAAACACTGTCTGCAACACTGTTAGGCAGCCGTAAAGCCTATATTAAATTATGAACACGTGAAAGCCCTTTTAACAGCATGTACTCTCAGCCCCACAATAGAGACAAGTAGTATTACTGAGCAGACAAACTACATACCTCTACCTCTGACAAAGCAGCACCCACATTTGCGGAGTAGTTTTCTGAACAGCTGTTGACACCCACACCCTCGCTGGTGGTGACCCCCCCTCATGTTGATGTGCTTTGGCTGCTAGATCCAAAGCAGTCAGAAGCAGGCATAGTGCTGGACAAACGCACACACACACACGCACACACACACAAGTACATACAAACACACACTATTCCTGTGGTAATCCTCGGGGGAGACGTGTGGAAAAACGCACATGGAGCTACATAGTCATATTCCAAAATTGAGCAGAAACAGCCAAGGGAGGAATGCCATTCCTATTCCATGATCTGATGAGAAACAGCAGGAAAACCAGGGACACGGTCCTGGTTTCAACTCAAGAGCCTCTCAGTGTGGCGGGATTGTGGACATAGATTGTAAGGGGGACCAGGAGTAAGTGAGAGAGTCACTGAGAGATGGGGAGGGGCTGGATGGTGGCTTACAGGCTGTGCTGCTCTGCCAGCATCTGTTTTCCACTTGCTCCTCTCATTGCTCTCATCACACCACTATAATTAAGCCTCTCCTGTAAACACAAACTCTTTGGGAGGGGTACCTTTAGAGCTGTCAATACCTAGATAATAAAGGTCAGATTTTTTCTAATAAACTAGCAAAGGTTTCAAATAAGCAATGTTTTTATTATTTTTACTTAGAGACGTGGTTTTTACATGGCAATAACTGCAGATGAACTGGTCCTTCTTTTGGTGAAGGCTGAAATCAAACTGTGGAAAGACAGTTATGATTTCAGAGAATGAATCTGGATGACTTTGACAACCACCTACCATCTTGAGGTTGACATTTGTGGGTTTCTGTGATCTTCTTTTTCTTTTTTTTTTTTTCTTTCAGCAAATGGTGTTTGGGTTGGTTTACATACTTGACGAAGACATGCAAAAATCTTAGATAATTTTAATTGATCAGAGAACCACCCTTGACCCTTTCCTCACCCCGGCTGTGCAAAATAGCTTTAAACGAGAATTTTTACACCAATTTAAGTGGTAAAGGCATTTCATGTTTTATAATTATACGTGGGCACAGGAAGCAACAAGGTTCTCCTCTACTGTCTTCTTCAAGTCCTGTTATGATTCTGTGATTGCACTTTGTAGGTGGTTTGCACAGTTTCCCAAATGTTCTGTTGTTTCTGTCTTCTTTTCCTGAGTACCAGCTTCCTCTGTTACTTCCTGGTCAAAGCCCAGGGTGGGAACTGCAGTACAGGCGCTGAGACCCTTGGCTATCTCGAGTCCAGTCACAGGTGTACACTCCAAAGTAATTTGACTCTCCACTTGCACTTTCTCCATAACCAACTTTGAGAGATCCCATTTAGTATGATTTTGAAAGACTGTGTGCTTATATCTATTTTAAGAGTGGTTTCAACTGCTCTGACACTAGATTTCTTTTTCAAACGTCTTGTCAAACTACTGGCTGAACCTGTCTACGGGAAGGAACAAAGCAGAATCCCCTTCTTTCTGAAGCTTAGATGTATTTTTTTGCTGCGAGAAGCTCATCTGTATGCCAGTATGGAGAGTTCATTTTATTTTCAGTCATTTATTTTGGTAGCAAAATTATTGTTATTGAGTTAAACTGAATTCAAATTGAATTTCTGTGAACATGGTACTATTCTGTTTTGTTTTGCTTGATTTGGAGTTTTTTAATCATGGGCATTATCTAATCTGGTCGGTCAGAAAACCCCACTGATTTTACAGTTTGTTAAGTGGAACCCAGAGAACTCTTTCCTCTGTCCCTTTAAGATCACATCTTCTGTTTTTATGGACAGGAAAGTAGACTGAACCAAACAGAGTTCTCTACACAAAGGGTCAGAGTTGACTCTTGCTCCTGTGAAGGCATTCGCTGAGCAACAACCAAATCTGTGGACACTTTGAGTCCCCGGGGGACAATTTCTAAACTGTGGTCTGCTGGAGCAAAAGCTTGAGAGTAGATCTCAAAAACAAAGCAGATGGACATCTTTTGGGTTCTTGATTCAGAGGTTAACGTTTGGCTCGAAGTTCTACTCTGTCTCACAGAACCACAAACCTACACTTTTAGATTAAAGATTTCCGAATAATATAACAAGCTGTAAACTAAAACACAAGTGCAGGCCTTTTGCAGAATGCGCATAGTGTAACAAGCTAAGACTCACTAACATATATCCAACTGTAGATGTGCAAACCCAACAAATAGGAAAATAATGTCTTGATCCATTTGGTTAAATTTGATTGGGTTTTTCAAATTATTATCATAGACAGAAGTAAAATATATATCTACATATCTATCTATCTATCTATCTATCTATCTATCTATCTATCTATCTATCTATCTATCTATCTATCTATCTATCTATCTATCTATCTATCTATCTATCTATCTATCTATCTATCTATCTTCTATATATCTATCTATCTATCTATCTATCTATCTATCTATCTATCTATCTACTATCTATCTATCTATCTATCTATCTATCGCTCTTCTCTCTCTCTCTGTATATATATATATATATATTATGTATATATATATATGTATATATATATATATATATATATATATATAGATATATATATATATATATATATATATTATATATATATATATATGTAGATATATATATATATATATATATATATACATATATATATTACATATATATATATATATATATATCATACATCTAATATATATATATATAGATAATATATATAGATATATATATATTATATATATCTAATATATCATATATATATATATATATATATATATATCTATATTATATATATATACGTATATACACATACTTAGAGAGAGATAGTTGTGTACATGAGCAGACAGAAAGGATTTCTAAACGTTCACCACGCAGGCTGTCCAAAACAAGCCTGGAAAATCAGTGTGCAAAAGATTACAGCAGTAAAATTGTCAAAATGCTCCCGTAACCATGAAGTTAAGCTTTTGAAAAGTCTCTTGATATGATGATCTCTCTTAGCTGAACAACGCTGATCTTTCCAGAGTGTGGGATTATTGTACGGGCATGCATGTGCATGTGAGCTTCCACATGCCTAATTAGCAAGTAACTGATTATCAGTAGAAGATAATATGTGCTTTTTGCTTCTGGCATTGTTTTTGGTACTCACTCTGTTTTTTCACTCTCACGCTGTCTTCACTCTGTTTTGTAACATTTATAACATTTTGCCATTGGTCACATAAGAGGTGCACATGGTGGTCAATTACTCTACATCCACAACGTTGCAATCACATTCACTGTAGTACCTTTGTATCCTGCAGCAATATTGGATTTCCATAGACACTCGAACGGCGTCCTGACGTCCAGTCTGTTCTCAACTGATTGTACTTTCTTCCTGCTGGTCTCTGAAACCTTATGCACAAAACAGACATGTGAGAGAGGTGCATATAATAAAACATATTATTTGTTTGAGCAGTACGTTTAAGTATAAAGGTAATCCTTAACAGAACAGAGGAGGTTATTTAGTGAATTATATGTCACTGTCACTGTTTCACCATTCCCTCCACTCCTTGTCTTTCTTTCCTATATTTCAGTTTAAGTTGTCTCTTGTCTTATCTGTGGAATTTCTCTTAAGTTGGTAAACTGGTCGTGATCAAATCAAATCCTGGGAGAAATGTAATCCTAAAAGACTGTAGAGAAGATTGTAAAGAACAAGCAGATTAATTATGCCCATATAGTCACTTCAAATGTAGCCAGCAGTAGGAGCAAAATGTAAAACGGATGTTTCAGTTTTTGTGAGAGTTCAGAGAAGGCTGGAAACTGAGGTCAAAGCTGCATGGAGAGAGGCAAGCCAGTTGTCCGAACAGCTGAAAGGTGCAATGAAGAAACAAATGTCTACGAAGCTTCACAAAATCTTAACTCACAGCCTTCAACCTGACTGAGAAGCTACACAGCAGAAGTGGAAGCTCAGAGAACACATAAGGGGGTGTTGAACTACCAGAGAGCAACATATCGGATGTTCGAGACAGCCACAAATACCTCGGGAGCCCACAAGCAAATTGGCAATGGCTGTGAGGAAGTTGGCCAAAGCCGAGTTTCTGAAAATAGTAAGGCAGATCCTGAAGACCCCGCTGAATGGAATGAACAAAGTCCAGGCAATCAACACATCAGGTGCAGTAATCATAGTAGATACCATACTAGTACATACTAGTACATACTAGTACAGATCCCAGGCCACAGGAAGAGATAGAAGCCACTTATGAAGTAAAAGTTGAGATTAATAAGCATCAAAGCCACCATCCTTGATAAAATAAGAAAGTGAATATCTCAGATATCAGCGATCCAGTGATGAGGAGGAAGAGATGAAGGAGGAAGCATCATGAAGCCAGTGCACAGCACATACCACTGACAGATTGAAAGGGTGGCTGACAGGGAGAAGTCCTACCAGTGGCTAAAAAAGGTTGGTCTGAAGGACAGCATGAACATATTGAAAGTGAATGTGAAGACAAGCGTAGTCGCATGTCCATAACTCCAAGTTTTACACAAAACCCATATATTGCAAAGGAAAACCTGTCCTGGAAATGGCTCTAATTCCAAAGCCTTTTACGCTTCCTCAAGGTGGTTTTGCAGATGTGTCGATAATTCGGTTTATAGCAAAAGTGTAATGGAAATGCTTTTTGTGCATTTGCATGTCTCCGGCAGCACTGGATGCCAGTCAGTCAGCCAAACATGCTCACATGTGTGTGCATGTGTGTGTGTGTGTGTGTGTGTGTGTGTCGGCAAATCGCCAAAATCTGGTTTCCAGCCGTTTTTGGTCTCATTAATACGTTGTAGTTCTGCTATAACACTACTTAATCATCATGCATTACTGCATTATATAAGGGCTTTGCCTCGGAATAATCATTTGATCCTCGACTGTCTTCATCTTCTGTTGACTATTTTGTCAACAGCGGTAGCTGTAATAATTTATCAAAGACTAAAGATATTTTTGTCCTTCTTCAAAGTCAAAATCTTCTGTTTCATTATTTTGAACTGAAGTCTCACAGTACGAGTTACCAAGTGAATTACAGAGATACAGAGAGAGAACTAGGGGAGTTATGCTCATAAAAAGAAAACATTGCTCAGTGGAAACACCAACCCCCTGCAGCAGTATCTTCATTGCAAATTCATTTTTGCTTTTCTTTTGCCAAAAGTGTAACGGAAACCCGTCTAGTGGTGCCAGGGCTATTTAGGGCATTCAGTGCTGTGACCTCCAAGATGGGAGAGTGGCTCCAGCAGATCCCAGGAACAATATCAGAGGTTTTGATCCAGAAGACCACAGTTCTGCATGGTTCTTGGAATGTCGAAAATACTACATAGAACCCTCAAGCTCATAGCCCTCTGGTACAGTACCCGAGCGTGAAGATCGTAAAATGGGTTGAGTGGGGTATGTCTCATAGACATATGAAACATTAAATTATGTGACCCACTGGTTTCTGAAGTGCAGTTTTGAAGTCCCCTTTTTCTTCATACTGAGGGCATATATTGCTAATGGAGTACACGCCCACCTTATGTCAATTAAAGTTAACTTTAGCTCCCAGCTCCTTCAGCTGATACCCTCCAAAATAGCTGCAGAGCTATCTGTAGAGCAGAATATACCTGTTTACTACTTTCACATTTTGATTCACAGTTGTGCTCGGGTTTAGCTGGGTTAGTACAAACTACTGATTTTTTTTTCTTTTACTGAGAGCAGTATCATGACAGTTGATGAGGAATTGATAATTCCTCAATTGATGAGAAAGTTATAATGGCTAGCCATTGGCTGAGTCAACTGTCAATCAATCATATGAGAAATAAACGTAATGCTTTATATAAATTCTCCTGAAAGCAAACAGTTTTAAGTTCAACACACGTGGCACAGAAAAATTCATCCTCAGAGTTGTCATGGATGTAAAATGAAATGATTCAGACCTAAACAGTTTTATGAACCAGGCTGCAAATATATTTATTACTACTTTAAAGTTGGACATTTTAATAAGGAAGTCAATGGAGACTCGTTTTTGGAGACAGCATCTAGCGGCCAGTCAAGGAACTGCAACAAATCTTAGTTCCCCATGAGCCTCAAACTAGTTGGATGGATGGTACTTCATGTATAAACATTTTCAAGTTTTACAGTGATCTGTCTTTTCATGAGGAATTTTAGACTAGAAAGAAAATGGAAACTGATGTTTTTCCACTTTGTTTTCTCACTTTGTGATGTTTTGATGTATGCAATAAATGTCTCTAAATTACCTATTGCATAAATTCTATATTAGTACATGTTTACTGATTATTAAAGCAGCTTGATCAATTTTCTCTAAATCCAATATTACATCTAACTACGTTTTTTCCCATATGAGATATTTGTGTGATTAAATAAAGGTACTCACTTCATCTACGTCATCTCCCAGAAGTTCTTTAGACCTCCTCTGCACTTTTGTTAAAGTCTTCATTTTGTACTGAGTTCTTTCCAGGTTCCTTTAGGCCCTTCTGTACCGCCACATCTTTTTCTTTTTTTGTCCTTCTTTCAAGTTGATTTTTTTCCCTCTTCTTATTCAAGTCCACATGCTTTGTTCTAACTAAATCTGCAGTAGCATAAAAGTTGCTAAAAAAAAGCTTTACAGACACATTTGGATCATCCTGTCACAGCCCAACAAAATATTAAAGAAGACGATTTAGGTTTTTCGATGACTCTTTTTCCTCCTCTGGGTAGAAGAGAAGACCTTGTCAACTGCAGCTGAATGTCTCCTCAGGTCTTTGAAAGGGGGTCAAACTGTTCGACAGGTCCGGCCATGCCCTGCAGAGCATTTGCTCAGGCTGTAATCATTCCCAAAGATAGGAAAATGGCCGGGAGTTCAAACAAACATGTATTTAAATCATCTTAGGTCACTCCATAGGCAACATTGAGACATTTCATGTCAGAAAAAAAAACTCATCTTTGTTCACCTTGCAGGTTTTTGACATCAAAGACATGTGCTTAACTGATCATCACTTCACACTATTGTGGCCTTATAAATAAAATATCTGAAGTCTGAGATTGGAGCATTTGAACACTGTCAAAGATTCCCATCTAGTGATGAATCTGAGAAATGCCAGCACTCCAACTCAGCTGAAGCCGCTTTTCTTTGAGAGGACTTTAATTGCGGAGTTAATGTCATGGCTTTTGGAATCTGCTTCATCTGTTCGGAGCAGGTTTCTCATGTTTGATTCAACTTTTACCTCATTAGTCTTATCAGTTAATTAAGTTCAATTTACCTAATCAGAATTACAGGTATTATTTTTTTCATTATATTTGGATTCATTATTTTTATGTTGCTGAATGCAAAACATGTTTCCTCTTAATTGTGTAATGAAATGACTGTCTAATGATAGCAAATGTGCTGCAAGCTGTACATGTATTACTTAATATTTTTATTTCAATCTTTTCAGTTTTCATTAATTTTTTTACATTATAATTGTTTTGCAAATCGACTGTAACCGTAATGGTTAAAACTTTTACCCCCAAAATGAAGAAAAGGAAAAGAAAAAAAAAGACAAGAATTTGGCAATAGCTTGGGATTTGAAGAAACTCCCTTTCATTCAGAAACAGTGGGTAAAACACAGGAATAAAATGGTCTGCGCAGGAAGTAATCCTCACTATAAAGCTGTTGTAAGTGGGATGAACAAAGCAGGCGTATCCGTGAAGACTCCTCCTCTCAGTTTTCCATGTGGGGTGGAACTGGATGAAGTACGTTGGATTGCAGGCCCAGGAGGACTCTGCGGTAGCTGCATTCAAGTAATATTGGGAGTTTTGGAGGAAATCCGAAATCATTAAGGGGGAGTCTCAGAGGGGTGACGAAGTGATATAACTACACTTACATCTGAACAACCATGGTAAGTGTTCATAGTGTATGTTCACACGTAGCTTTGTGTGTGTTAGTTTGCTTGTAGTGACAACTTTAACTATTGATAGAAGATGGTACGCTGAAATTGCACCTCAAAACTGTCAAGTCTATTTATGAATGGGCTGATGAATTCACATTTGTCTGTGACACAAAAACACTAAGTTCCTGTAAAAGGTTTTCATAGCAGAACACATAAACTTTTAATAAACCTCAAACAATACTAAGTCAAGTCTCTTTGCATCCTGAACATCAGCATCAGAAACATCTGAAAATGTGTCCTTGTCATGAGTCGCGTACACACTACACACCACATTGCTTGGGGCTGAAAACAACAAAGCAGTTGTCTTTAACCTTATCAAACATACGTTGGCTTCAGAAAGCAGTCAAAGAGCCAAAGAGTGAAATAAGCGGTGCCACATGTGACCAAAGTTATTCTGAGCCGAGCTGTTTCTCATTTAGCCCTGCTGGACACTCAGCAGTGCACTTAATGCTGATCCAGTTACTCAAGAGTAAACATTGAGCTCATGACGCTACACCTCTGTGACACACAGATAGCACACTCATGACCGCCAACTCGTATTGATTTTTGAAAATAAACAGGCAATCCTTTGAGTTTCTAGTGTGAATTCTGCATTCTGCAGTTTTGTCTGACAAGCTTCTGTGTGCCATTTTTTTGTAGATCTAATTATTAGACGGACTTCCGTTTGGGGTGCTGGGAGATGGCCAGCACCGCAGAGGACCCTCACCTGGGCTCAGCCCCTGATGATGACGATGACACACCTTCATCAGAAAGGGATGCTGACTCTGACAGCGTCCTCTCTGATGACTCCGTGCTTCCGGACTACAAACAGGAGACAACAAATGGGCTGGCAGCATCAACACTGTATCAGGCGTGCGCCCACAATGAGCCCATCTCTCTGCAAAGAGTTCTGGAGAGAGGGGTCACGAAAGAGGAAGTTATGAAACTAGACCTCAATGGCTGGGTGAGAGTCTAACTGACAACGACAATGATGTCTGCCTTGGACATCAGCTTATTATTGATCCTTTTCACTGACCGTTACCAACAGAATGGCTTGATGGTGGCCTGCTGCAAAGGTTTCGTGGAGATTGTGCATGGGCTTCACAACTGTCCCTTCATAGACGTAAACCAGCAGGACAAGGAGGGCAATACTGCACTGATGATAGCATCTCAAGCTGGTGAGTGATCTAAATATACTAAGGGTATACTGTACAGACAATATAAAGAACAGTTTATGTTGACAAAACAGCACAATGTCAGTCTTTAAGATGCATAACCAAAATTGTAATTCAGCAACATTTGGCTTACATGAGACACACCAATCTGATCTGATCTTTGAACTGTTATTTTTTCCTGCAGGTCATATCAACACAGTTATGTATCTCCTAAACTACTACCCTGGTGTAGACACTGAAATAAAGGACTGCCGGGGGTTCACGGCCCTTATCAAAGCTGCCATGACAGGCCGCAGTGATGTTGTGGCAGCGCTCGTTATGGCTGGTAGGTGACACATTACATTTCTGGCACAATTAATCTGTTTTCCTTCTATTTTTAAGTTCCTGAATGTTGGCTCTTGCAGTCCTAAGTGAAATGTTTCAGCATGGCACATGAGAATAGCTGAACCCGTGTGTCTTTCAGGGTCATCTGTCTGCACTTTAACCCAGCTAACTCTGATCGCGAGTTAATGAGCTGATGACGCAAGACCAGTTTAAAGGATCCGTCTGAGGACATTATCACCATCCAGTGATCTCTAGCTTAGTCATCCTGCCCGGTCATAGATCAGCCACTTTATTACTTTTAGTCTCCATTTAAGCTCTATGTGAGATATAAAAGTTTTACCTTGACGCTTCATGTGACAGTGTTGGTACTAATTAGTTATATTCTCAACAAATGGAATGTCAGTGTGATACTAATAAAACACTTGGAGGTTATCTGAACTCCAATTTAAACATCACATGCCCCTTCTGTCCCTCCTCCGTTTATTTATAAGTATGTAGACATGTATTATACTGGCACTGGTATTGTCAGTCAATCTAAATAGATATCATCTGTAACACAATACATGTGTTTATTGTGAAGCCCTAACTCTGGTTATCTCACCACAACTCACCTTGAAATAGACTTAGTCAGCAAAAAGCCTCAGCAGGTCCATCACTACAGGAGCCAGAGGGCGGTGAAGCAGGTGGAGAAAGTAATGCTGCAAGTCCAAGTATTTCAGGCATCCATATTTAACACGCTTAATCAATTTCTTTCTAAATCCGCCCGCATCGGCCGGCTGACAAGGTAAACTAGAACAAATTCACCACAACGATTGATCACAATGTAAACAGGTTGGTAAAACTGAGTTGCATGTGAAATCAGTTCTCCATTTTTACGTTTATTCAGAATCAGGAGCAGAATTTTACAGACTCATTTAACCTCTGACAAGCTTGCAGAGAAAATCATGGTTATTATTAGCTTGTTGATAACATGAATGTAAGGCACATCTGTTTATTGCTATATGTGTTGGAGAGGGTTTTGATTTAGTGTCAGCGCGTTTATTTGAGTTGAATGTGCCTCGAAAGGAGCATTTCACACTCAGATTATATATATTGTTGGTTCTTATCATCATTGGTTAGTGCCACCAATATCCTCGTTATATTAGACTGTCCTAGACCCTCCAGATCAGCAGTCATAAATATATTCAGGTTCAGGTTTTCACACTTGCCAAACTGTTTGCTATAAAGCTGATTTGAATCAACACTTCACCCATACTCGTCTGTTTTTTCTTTTCTGTTATCTATCGTTTTAGGGGCTGACATACATGCAGTTGACTCTACACGGGGAAAATGTGCTCGAGACTGGGCTCAGAAAACAGGCCGCTATGACACCTTGTATCGTCTCCGTCGCCTTGCCATGCGGCCAAAGGCGGAGCAGTTCTGTGAGAGCTACGTCCCTGAGTGGCCTGCGCTCAAGGAGAGAGTCTCCAAAGCCACAGCTCAGAAAAGTCCTGCAGAAAAAATCACTCTGCGCATCAAAAACACTTTAGGATTCAGCTTTCCACGTGATCCCCAGGACAACGGGGTCATGGACCACATGGTACGTATGACCACCAGTCTCCACAGTCCACTAATTTCAACTGGATGTCACCCGCTCTGCCCCACAAGCCCCCCAGAGATGGGGAAGAGGCGGCTTGCTGTACCAGAGCTGGCGGAGAAACACCCACTGAAGGAGCTCGAAGAACGCTCGGTGTGCCACAGCAATGGCTGGGTGTCCCACAACGTTCTCACGGTCCACTCTGCAGAGACAATTGCTGCAACTTGCTGTCCTGACACTGAGCGGCGAGGCAGCATCCTCTCAATAGCCTCCACCAAAGTTGCTACAACACTGGTTCCCCGAGGTATAGCAAGACGGAACAGCGTGTTTCCCTCTGGATGTATTCCCAAGATCAACGTTGACAGGCCTTCAGAAGCAACACCAAAGAAAGAAAAGAAGAAAAAGAAGAAGGACAAGGGCTACCTGGAACCACCCAAGTGGAAATACAAGGAAAAGAAGGAGAAGAAAAAATGTGAAAAGGAGAAGGAAGGAAAAGTGAAAAGGAAAGACAAAGTCAACAAGAAGGACAAAAACTAACACTTAGAAGGTGCTGCTTTGAGAATGAATATTCTTTTTAAAACAATAAACAATCATGTATTCTGAACTCTGAACACTTTCATTTCTAACACAATATTGTAAAAGTTGTTACTGGTAACTGGTGTGTATTACTGTGTAATGTTAATTAATGGATCGCATTGTTAGACGTTTTTGCCAAATGGGTAAAGGAATCAATGTAAATACAGTACTCTTCGAATGTAGAGGAAATATCAAAACTGAGGATTTGTTCAAGTCTCTAGTTTTACCACACTTTTCCTGATAATATCTGTGTTGTGTCCTTGTGGGACGATACCCTTTTTACTAACTTTGCTAGAGCTTTTCAAAAAAAAAAAAAAATACATACATATATATATATATATATATATATATATATATATATATATATATATATATATATATATATATATATATATATATATATATATAGGGCAAGGTTTAGATGTAAGGAACTACTTAAAGCTTCCAGGAGGTCAGTGGTGTCCAAAAAGTCCTCTTAGAGCAGGTACGCAGGTAGACAGGTAAGGTAAGCAAGTCGTGGGTCACTGAGGACGAGATCCAGGATTCCTTCGTCAAAGCAAGTGAAACTTATAGGACGATAACCATAACACTGCAAAACTAAGGACTCCGTTTCATCCTTCAACAAAAGCCAAATGACTCACTATTTAAAGCTTTACCAATAGCGTCTCCTCGTCTGCAAAGGAGAAACAAGAAACTTCAAAAAGAAAAAAGCGCTATTCATGTATGATCATTTGCTGGAAGATATGAGGCTGCCTTTGATGCAAAATGCACTTGTACATAACTAAAATGACCTTAGTTTGTCAGTAAGGACTCTATCCACACCATCGCTTTTGTGGAATGGCATTTTTGAATTATGTAAGTTGAATTAAAATAACACATTATTGTGATGGAGCTCTGCTGCCCACCGCAATAAAAATAATCTTTATTTTCCTGGAAATGCAAATTCTGTTCCAACTCAAAACTGTTTCGATTTCCATCATTTTTCTAATTAACCATCTAATAATAGAGCTAGGGGAGGTTTTAGTACCCTAATGTTCCTTTAATGAAGAACTAGCTTATGTTAAAAAATAATATTTATTATTTATTCATAAAGGTTTACAAATATCTCAAAAAACAGGGAGGGGAATTATGTGTTAACTGTCTGGTACATGACACGTGAGTTTTGTCTGGTTCAAGTAGTTTTAAAAAAAGGTGGTGGTGCATTTTATTCATATTTACCAATTAGAATGTCATGTAAACAAGTTTTCAGATGTGTCACAAAAGGGTTTGCGATTCAATCAAGTACCGGAATAATTGAGCAGAGAATAAAATATCTTTGAGCTTTGTTAAGGTGATGCATGCAATATCTTAGCAAGGGAATGTGATCATGACTGCGGGACACTGACAGGTTGAAGCTGACACAGGCTGTAAAGAATCCAATAAGTAGGAGAATCCAGAGTAAAGCGAAACTCTAAAAATATTACTGCACAAGTACTCCTGCCAGTTTTGAAGCTGCTTGAAATCAGTCTTCCCCACCAAGATAAAGCGCCAGCACCACCGTCCCTGTCGAGTCCTTCTCTGTGGCCGACCTATTTGAACCTCTTTGTTCCTCTCAACACGCTGCATTAATAAGATCCTTTTGTTTCCTTTGAGAGCAGGAGTCCAAAAAGTCATTTTTATCTAACAAGCAGTATTCTCTCTTATTGTCTTTGTATATTGGCCCCAAATGTTTTTTTACCGAGTTTCCTTTTTAAAAAAACAAAAAACAATTATATTTGAACACAGCCACGCCCCCGTGTAATTTAGTTTCTGGTGAAGTGTGTTTGCATGTCGTCTACAGAGCTATAAATGAGAACTCTCCTCAAAGCTCATTTTCTTTTCCTTACCAAGTGTGCAAATTGTTTGTAGACTGTTTTCTACCATTTATTATTGTCAGCAGGCCTACATCTACATGTTTTATTTTCAGGAAAGATCACCAGTTTGTGTTTATAGTTATCTGTGTATGCTTTAAATTCCTGAAAGACTACTTGTATTACTACTAAGTAATGTTACAAAACAAACAGTTCTCAGAATGACTGCCGTGTTTACTTAAGAGCACGTCACTGAAAGAAAATGTTCATGCAATCCATATACGAGCTATTTGTGTTGGCCTTGCTCTTCTGGCTGAAAGAGAATAAAGTAACGTTTCCTCTTGTACAGAAAGTAAAAGCCACTGAAATTACCTGTAGTATTTTTTTTATCCACCTAAATACACTGCATGTATGTTTGATTTGGTCCTTTTGGTGAAAAGATTGAAATCTCTACTAAATGTGAATCATAATTACACACCAAATGTTTATTCCTCATTTTCAATTTAACTCCATTTAGAGAAATTTAAGTTTTTAATAACTATAATCAGATGATGAGTCAAATAAGAGGTGTTTTGAATTTATGTATTGTTTACTTTGATCAAAGATCTAAATACAACTATGTTCTTATGTGACATATTTTGTTGGGATACTTTTATCTTTGCTGCCCCAAATGCTATTAATTACTTTCATTGGATGGAGCCCATTGCAACTTGCATGTAAGAGAAACTAGTTTACTGCAGTTCTTCTGAATTAAATGCCATATTTCTGCTCAAGTTTAAGTTCGTTAGTTTTGGAGGCAAGAATGTGACTCCACAGGCATAGTTATGTTGTTCTGTGAAAGTCAAGTGCACAATTAAAACACATTCACAGAGGATGTCAATGCCAAAAGCTGACTTTAGATTTTTTTTTTAAAGTTAGATAATGGGGGCAAAAGAAGCTGTAAAAACACTTTGCGAGGCTTTTCAGGTTGATGTTCAATCATGTTCTGTAAACAATTTACACCTTTTCTCAAACACACTGTTTAATAACATTTATTGCTTGCCGTTTTAGTTATAACTTTGATGCACAGAAGTACAAAGACTGTGCGTCGACATATGAGTTGTACACATTTCATCTCACATATACCAAAACGTTACATTTTCCTTACTTATTGGTTAAAAAAATGGAAAGGAAATGCTGGTTTTAGTGAGTATGATCTCTTAACAGAAAACTGTAAATAAATAAAACTTTATCTGACGTTCTGTGATCACTGACTATAACAAAAACATAACACACCAAAAACCTCCAAAACATAATTTGACGATAAAGAGATGGGTCGGTTTTCCAAAAACAATGAGATTTCGCAGATCTGAAGAAAGAAGTGAATCCCAAAGATCACAAAACAGGCAGAGAAAATATTTCAAAAGAAAAACTGTACAATCTGTTACATAAGTAGATATTTGTGACATAAAATGAAACACAAAGTGACTAAATATAAAACGCATAAATACCCAGAGCTGGGCATTCAAAGCAGAATACAGCGCAATTAATGCTTGACCCTATTAAAAGATGAATTGATGCAGATTTTGTTAGGGCTTAAAAGGTGTACTTTCTTTCTGTGCGATGTAGTTGCACCTGATTAAATTACTAAATTCAGTAACAATCATGAAATGCAAAAAATTCCTTTGTATTTTGGAAAACCACTTTTGAAACTGCAACCAACAAAAATCCAGACTTTTGAAAATAAATTTGACTAGGAGGAAACATTTAGTTACCTTTAAATACAAATCAACTGACAACAGTGATTTCAAAGTGTTGATGTTGATAAAGGCATTTTACGTTAAATAATTCATAAACATTTTAGTCGGTAATCAATGTCTTTGCCAACTCAAATAAAGACAGCTCAATCCTACAACAGCAATTAAAGAAACAAGTTAACTGAACAAAGAATACTCTAAGACAGATAACATACTACCATTGAAATGTATACAGGCCGCGCCTCAGTTACATGTCTGACATGCTGAAACAACAGACGCCATTCAGACCTTGCATTAAAGTGCGCCCCAGGAGATCCGATATCAAGCTATATAAAGGTCTGAACAGATTCCAGGACAAATTCAGTTCATATCACTCAGGAGCGTAGTCTGAACATGAAAGCATCCTGGGATTCCTTCAGGAATCACCGTATAAACTCCCATTGACTTCGGCAATGTCTCATTTGATGGCGAATGATGGCAATCAAGCTTTTTCTCATCCAATTACTTGTGTTGGCTGCAGATCTTTTCATGCATTGCATACATAAGGATTTACCTACTGTATAGATCCTTTGTCAAATAAAGTTTTAAAGGACTTTGTCTTGTTATTTTGAGCTCGTTTCTGAGATACAACTTGTAAATTCTAGCCGCTGCCTATAAGTTTACATGTGAAAATTATGGAGCTAAAACAGTCTCACTATTTAAAAATGCACAGGACGATTTTACAAATCCACAGGACAATTCACAAATGTGCAGAACAAACAAGAAGATATCTGGTTGGTTGCAGATCATTGCATGTTGTGGGTTGAGGCAAGTCGGGTGAGCCAAAATTCAAGTCAAAAGTCTAAAAAAAAATTCAAACACAAATGCAGCATAGTCCACAGACCACAAGCTGTTTGTAAATCAGGTTATATTTGCATGTGCATCAGAAATAAATTTGAAATGTATTTCTATTGTATTGTATGCCTGTAGAATGTCCTGTGCATTTGTAAAATGGTGTCATTTGTGAATCTTGTCCTGTGTATTTGTGAATCCTGAGACTGTTTTAGCTCCAAAAAATAGCTTTTGCGATACAGAGCAGGAGATCAATGATCACCGAGGATTCACTTGGGTACACATTTTCCTTCCAAGTGCAAACATGCACTCCAAGCACTGGCCACTTGTGACTGGGTTTATTAGGATGCATTTTAATGCGAGGTGCAAGGGGTCATTGATGTCAAACTTCCTATTTGATATTACTCTTAGACGGGGCTCACTGTGTTTGTAGAGTTCAGCCTTTAAACAAAAGTGAAGTTTCCTACATAAGGCAATAAAAGGAAATCAGTTTTCCTTCAGAAACTGTTTTGTTTGATATTATTGGGAACATATTTGTAATCAGTATCACAAATCAACAACAGAAGTGGCTTTGGTGCTGGATTATCCTGAGTGGTCAAAACTCCTCTTCAGGAGTTTCTTGTGTTTCTACATCTTTCCCAGTCAAATAGATTTAGAGACATTTCTGACTGTATGTCCTGTCCTACCACAGTTTTGATTTATTGTATTGCTAAAACTTGATCAACTACATGTTTTCAGAGAAAGGGAGCTTTGATGTGCAGAAATTATAGAAGATGGAACACTCTTCATTTTGCTCTCATTATTCCCTTCTCTTGTGTGTTTTTCACCTTTTCTTCTTGCGTCATCTTTTTTTTTTTTTTTTTTTTTTTTTTTTTTTTTTAAATGTGGCCTTTCATTGTTAACTTCTCAAGCTGTGCCTGTGGGGGAAAAAAAACAGAAGAATTTTAATTTTTTTAATGCAACCAATGTTAAGTAAATGCTTATATTAGGGAAAAGCTGCAGGTTTCAGAAATCTTTGTGCACATGGCAGTTGTACTTACAGTCTTCTCTATCTGTAAGCACAAGTGCCTGGAGGATATCTGAAAGGGAAACAATTCCCTTAACCACATCCTGCTCGTCCACCACCACCAGTCTGTGCACCTGGGCGACATAGTGGAAAAACATCTATGTTACATTCACCTTTGTCAAACCAAAATTTAAAAGAGAGACAGCAGAATATGAGAGAGTGCCCTGTGATATTGGTTGCTTAACAATAAAACAAAGTAAGTTGGACAGAGTTCATTCTCCTGCAAAAGGGATTCAGTGCAGTGATGACACACAGAAGGGTACGCCTGCATAAACAATATAGCATTACATTAATTTCACACTGATTCAAAAGTGAAAAAATTATACAATGGTCAATCTTTCAGCACGGGTTTGATAAGGAATTTACAGAAAGAGAAGATAAAGCTTATTGAGATCTCTCACAACGGGGAAATTAATAATCCACAACAAGCCTGATCACGCGAAGAGTCTTTTTACACTTAAAGTAATGTGCAGATATGGAATTTTTAAAATACAGCTACACACAGGGGGCTCATAAACAAGAGTTACTTTGATATCATTACGTTATGCAGATTGCATGATTGCATGAATGGTAATTTTTGTTGGAAAAGATTATTTTCCAACAAAATCAACAATACACAGTGGGAGTCAGACTGAGCTGCCAGTCACTGTCAAGACAAGTTTAAAAAAAAAAACAAAAAACAATCAGTTTCGGGTAAACTCCTGCAGCCCTGAGAGCAGCAGAAACCTAAAATCCATGTCATGTCAAATCTGTGGGTGTCGCATTTAAATTGCTGCCCACTGAAGATGGAGCAAGATGCTCTCAACCACAGCAGTTATTTGACATGGGACTTGATGCTCTATAATTAAAGGGGGAAATTATTTATTTATTTATTTTTTTTTAAATTAGTGGACGTTACTATTTTTTTAAGTCCCTTCTGAAATGAGCTATGGTGGTATCTGCTTCTCACCTCAGCCTCTACCAGTCTGTTGATAATAGCCTCCAAGGTCTCATGCCGGTTGCAGGTCAGTACTCCCTCAAAGTACTGCGAGCGGTGCTGCAAGGCTTTGGTCACCGTCACATCCAGGTTGTTGTATGTCTTCTCTGCTGCCAGATTCTGTCCAATAACAAACAATTGATATATGACACTTCCCTATGTCATTACTTTGATATACAATTTACCAAAATGTTTCTACAACGGGCGGATCCCAGCGTGACTAAATTCTCACACTATGGAGATAAGATGTGGGGGCAAAAAAAGAAAAACAAAACAGCATGTGGTGACTGCTTTTACTTACTATAACATCAAATTTTGAGTAAATGTCCACCACTCGACCTGTAAGACAGAGAAAACACTTAAAACCTAAAAACTCAAAAGGTCTGTAGTTGATAATGTGATTCCAAAAAGGACATCATTTTAACCGAATCATATACCTTTGTCATCCACAACAGGAAGTGCAGACACTCGCTGCTCAACAAAAATGCCCAGCGCGGTGTACAGAGGTGTGTCTGCACGGACCATGGCTATCTTTTGGAATGTCCCGATATTGAGTTCCTCTAAAGTCTTGCTCAAGAACGAGGGTCTTGGCATCTCGGATATCTTAAAACAGGAGAATATGTGCTCCATGAAAACCATGAAGGAAATATGCATTTGTTAGTTTTAAAATATTTGTTTTATCCAATAGGTCATCAGTCTAACAATCATTTTGAAAATTACAATAATACAAAAATAAGAAGAAGAAAAAACACATTATTGTAACAGCAGTTGGACGAAAAGCCTCTGGGCACTTACAAAAAGCTTCAGGAACTTGAGAATCCTTTTGTGTGTTAGAATATACAGTGTGTTCCCTGTGAGGGGGTCAATTACAGGCAATCTGTGGATCTTGTTCTTCAGCAGAGATGATACTGCATCATACAAACTGTGACACAAGATGACAAGTTAGTTACAGGAGAACTGAATAATGAATATATTGGAGATTATAGTGACAAAGTAGTTTAATAAGAACCAGAGAGAAAGTTACTAGTTTTCCTCTCAGAGTTTGTGTTGTTCAATTAAATATAATAAATTCACATATTTGAGTTGTCCAATATAATATAATAATAAATATAAATAAATACATTAAAAATAAATAAAATAAAATAAAATAAATAAATATAATAAATATGAGCTTGCATTAGTTATACTCAAAATTTAAATTCTCGCGATATCTAAAAAAACTTCAGTCAACAGAAGCGCAGAAGAGACTACATTTACACATGTACACATTCCTGCATTAAGGTGTGTCGAGAAATAAACCAACACACGCATTAAGAAAGTTGATATTGGATGTCGACACAAAAAAGCCGATGCATCTTGAGCACTACTGCTGCTCACCTTGCATTGGGAGATATGCAAACCAAGGGCTTGAAAGAGTCTTGAAGATATAACTCTGTTGTTAACAAGAATAGAGAAAAAAAGGTGTTAATAAAAATTAATGGATGAACAAATGTACATTTCCACATTTTTATTAAAAATCCTCACCTCGCCATGTTTCGATTTTGTGTTCTTCCAACTCATATATCTGAACCTGAAATATCACAACAACAGAAAAGTTTGAGGAACTAAAAATAATCCTACATGTAACAATATGAACCTGCAGTCAAAGTTATAATTCATATACTACTTCTACTTAAGGAAAATGATCATCTTACCAAAGGAGACTTGTAATAGCGATGAAGAATGTTAATGAAGTCTGTGATGGTTAGCATACCTGTGGTCACGAAACAGGCATGAAATTACCCCATCATTTAAGTAATGTTTACTCAAAATGCAAAGCAAAAAGGCAAACAGAAATCAACCTTACCAACAAAGCACTGCTTTTTACTGTCCCACAGTGGTGCTGCTCTTACCCCATTAGAAACAAGAGCAAAGAAAGCCTTTTTCACCTGGAAGATTATTTATACACAAAGGATTTAGGCTAATGAATACATAATATAAACATAACACCCCCCACCCCACCCCCCTTTTTACCTGAAGTGAGGTATCAAAAACAACTAATTTGGAGCTAGTCGGTACGAGGTCATAACAACGGTGAGACTTCATAAACCGTGTGTACACATTGTGCTCTGGGTCTGAAGAAACAGGAGTATATTAATGAAGACAGTCTTGTATCACTGTTTCTAACTGTGGTCTCAACAGATTTATACAAGCCCTTTACCTTCAACGACTGGGTCCTTCTTGCCCTCAAGTTCATCAATAGCTACAGAAATCTGAAAGAGGGAAATCACTAGGTTCAGAAAAAGTCATATATAAAAGCTGGAGTGACATGGCTGCATGCCAGGTTTAGGCAATAACTAATTACATAGAACAGTAATCTTCAATAAAATAAATTACCAATTACATACAAGTTATTGTTGCATGGATACCGTTCTTTTTTTTTTTTTTAATAATGCTTAATGGGTAACAGTTGAGTTTTTTCAATTAAAATTGAAAATGTCACAAAAACAAATATTAAATAAGTGAAATCAAAAGCGAGAGTTACTTTTGATTTACAACAACAAAGTCTTCCAGATTAACTTTTAAAGAGGTCAAAAAGAAGAATATAAATCACCATCCAAAAGTTAAAGATTATACACAGTACAACAAGACTGCAGTTCTCAATTAGTCATTTTAAGTAATAGAAGTAATAGAATATGAGAAATATTAATAAAAAATGTATTTCATGTGATCTGAAGACAAATAATACCTGCAGAGCTCAGACATCACTTACTCCATACCCCTTTCTTTCATTTTGTTATTTACTAAACATTTATTATTATTATTTTCGGAATCCACTGGATTGATGTCAGATCATTTCCAATGAATGAATGAATGAATGAATGACAATATTCTCAATTGAACGCTGTAAATAAACTCATAATTTAGCTTTAATATTGATCGAGCATCGCGGCTATAGACGACTCCGTTATAACAAAAGCAGCAGCAGCAGCTAGTGTTGTTGTTGATGATAATATTATTATTATTATTATTATTATTATTATTATTAATGATGATGATGATGATGATCACATGACCCAAACACCTGAAGTGCTTCATTGTTCATGACTCTTACGACATGTGAGCGGATGTAATTAACTGGTTAAACAAACATTATTAAGTTGCCGAACAAAGAATTCGGTTTTCATGCGTGCACAATCTGAATTTAAAATGAGTCTGGAATTTAAAACAATATTGTCAATACTGAAAGTTTTTTTTTGACCAACTGTTTGCGTAACTGCACTTTTTTTTTCTTAGAAAATTGAGCAGAAGTTAGCTTGTTAGCTAATGTCACAATCTGTTGACATTAACGAGGGAATTGAGGTGACTTTCTACTCAAGTTACGTAACTTATCTTAACAGTGACTACGGTGCACTTTTAGTGACAAGTCTGCCCTTTGACAGGGGACAAAGGCATAGCTGATGTTCTTTATTAACTAACCTGACAAGCAGCCGCAAACTATTAGGACACGGCTCGCTAACTAGCTACTCGCGTTAGCATGCTTCTGAAAGTCAACTGTGTTGATTGAATAAACAGGTGAGAGCGCGTCGTCAGAAGGCTGTCAAAATTACAAAAGTTAGACCAAACTACAGAACTTACACACTCCATCTTCCATCGCCTGATTTGCGTTCTTCTGGCCGGATAACTGGGAGGATGTCGCTGGACTACGTAGGTTTTTCTTCCGCTATAGTCAACTGGAAACCAGCGCAGCGGTTACCGTAACACCTCCAGTGTTATACTGTAGCGCAGCGGTTACCGTAACACTCAAGTGTTAGACTGTTGATATACTGTAGCACGGTGGTTACCGTAATATCTTTATATTTGAATTTTATAGTCTTAAGCGTTACCGCAGTACGCGAGTAAGGAGTGACTGATCACCATCCTGTATTCTGCAGAGTGGTGGATCCAAATGCGTAGAAAACTCATATTGGTGGATCTCATTACAACGTTCAAACCAAAGTTACTAAAATAAATATGGATATCATTGAAATGTTGATAACACAACAAGAGTAGGTGTGCTCAGTACTTTTGCACACTTCTGCATGGGTCTCAGACCATTTATCTGTATTTTTTACAGTGCTTTTGACTTCTGTATTAGTTTTCCATGGTGTATAAGAAAAATAAATAATAGTTACTTTTACAATTGCCTTAATCCTTCATGAGGTATTATTCAACATTAGAGATCTTGGTCAATGTTGAAGTTATAGTATCACATAGCTGAGATGAGGTGTTGTGTACTAAAAGATGGATATCTGCACATCTTCCAGATTTGTCAGCTGCACATTCATAATGCCAATCTCTTGTTCCACTACATCATCAAGGTGGTCTGTTGTATTATGATGAAGTAACTGTTGAGGTCATTGAGTATAATTACCTCATTGACATGTTTAAGAACAGCTTGAGGAGATTTGAGCTTTGTGACAGGGTGTGATGTCCTCCATAAAATAAAGGATGGGCACAGTGTATTGGACAAAGGGGCTTTGTGGGCCAAAAACAATTACCCCATAAATTACACGCTCTTGAGCCTGAACTGTTGATACAAGGAGGATGAATCCCAGTCGCTTTTGTAGGTCACACAAATTCTGACCCTATCATCCAAATGGCAAGGCTCAGTTGATCATGAATTGCTTTTGTTTTGTTTTTTCCTCTCCAATTTGTAATTATTAAACATGAATGAGCCCACACAAATTGTCACTTCAGTTACCTGTTTGTTGGAAATTTGGTCTACTGCAGCTCATCTAATTCAAGGTTCAAAGTGTTCAAAGTTCTACTCGGTTGAAAAAAGTGGTTATTTCAGCTACTGTTGCCTGTCTATTTTCCTTAACCAGTCTGACCATTCTCCTTTGCCACCCATAAGGCATTTTCACCCAGAAAATTGATGTTTGTCAGATGTTTTTGCATCATTCTTCCTAAACCTGAGATTGTTGTGCATGAAAATCCCAGCAGGTCAGTTATTCCTGAAATACCAACCCATTTAGTATCAACAACCACAGCTTTCTTCTTCATCCTGATACTCAGTTTGAATTTCAGCAGGTCATTTTGCATGTTGTGCTTGAACCCATTGAGAAGATGCCAAAAGAAGTGAGTAGAAATCTTTGTCAACAAGACTATTGAAGTCTAATATAGTGTCACTTGAATTTCTATTATTTGAGGTATGAAGTCAGTAACTAAGTGGGAAAAAACGCAGAAAGCAAGCATTTTAGGCACTTTTTTTTTAATGTAATGAATTGTACAGTAGAGCTTGTATTTTCTTGTAT
Source organism: Xenentodon cancila (assembly GCA_014839995.1). Classification (NCBI taxonomy): domain Eukaryota; kingdom Metazoa; phylum Chordata; class Actinopteri; order Beloniformes; family Belonidae; genus Xenentodon; species Xenentodon cancila. The sequence continues at coordinate 14,581,765 of CM026203.1, read as the reverse complement.
TGTTTGTAACATTTACATTATTTCTCACAATATACCGTTCTGGTAGAGTATATGAAAAGTTCAGTCATATCAAGTGTCATTTCAGTCACTATTCCTTCAACAAATGGATCATAACTAATCCAACTATATAGGGTCATGATCTTTTAAAGTCTCCACACATCCACACCATGACGACACGGCAGCCCACTACTGTGCTGTCTTCATCTGCGTCCATACCTTGAAGCTGTTCCAGGCAAACCATTCCAATTTTAGGGAAGTATGAATAATGCAGAAAATGCAGCAGACAAATGAGTGACAGATTTATTTACAAAACTGTTTACAGCAATGTTTCTGAATCAATAACCCACAAGGGAATATTGGTGTTCAGGTGCACAACACCTGCACCCATGTTGTCAAGTCAACAGAAGGGAAAAAAAACAAAAACAAAGACAACCCTTTCAAGAGCACCTTGAGTCAAGGAAAGGAAGTAGATGTGGATGTTTGAACAACTGTAAGGCACAGGACACAGCATCACCAGCTTCTGCTTAACTATTATTGTTGTAACTATTTATGCAAAGCATTTGATCAAATCATTATCCACTATAGATATAATATAATGTGTGTGTGTGTAGGGGGTCCAGCCTTTCATGTCTTTTTAAGGCTACAGGTTCTGTAAAAAAAAATATCAAGAGTTTCTGAGTCTGACAGTAACCGATCATTAAACAGGACACTCGCCACCCTGGCATGCATGAACCATCAACTCAAAACACAAACCTAGCTGTGACTTTCAGCTTCTTAACTAGTCTTACATAATGTTAAAATTCAGTTTAAAAAGTTGAAACTCAAGGTTCATAGTTTTAACATATACAAACATGTACTGCATCAGTCCACATATAACCAATAGTACCAAACCAAATTCAAAGATTTTATTTTTGTTGCATGAAAAGGCCATAACTGGTAAAGAGCAAACACCTATTCCAATCTATACTAAATGCTGTCAATAAGATAACACCTTTATCTGGTAAAGGGGGTAATCTGCTTAGAAGACCTTAAATGATGAGATATAAAACATATGCCAGACTTCTAGACCACGACAAGTCCCCAGTCACTGGTAAATGGTACCTGAAGGTGAGTTAATTAAAACAGCGAGAATTGTGAAACCAATGAGATTCCTTACATGAAATCGTGTTACTGTGTTATCATAGAAATCCACCATTTGTGAGAAATAGTGACATTAAGACCACATTTACGGCAATGTGAACTGTGACTGAAATACTGTAAAAAAAAAAAAAAAAAAAAAAAAAAAAAAAGGCATGTTGAAATAATACCAGTCTTCATAAAAGTTAACCAGCCCTCATTTTACATTAACTAATTTACTCAGAATTATGAAACACAAAACACTGATATCTCAAACTTTACAACTTAGTTTGAGATTTTTTTTTCTGAGCATTTGGTTAAATTCGAAATCAAGATATTTGTCTTGATTTATATAGTTTACATTTGAATCTTTAAGGAACTGTCCACTGAAAGTGATTTTTTTTTTGTTTGAAACAGAGATGAATCCTTCTCCAGAAACATCTTCTTGCGGTTACATTTAATGGGACAGGGTATCAACTGTCTGAACAGTTGCTTTGACAAACAAATCAATCTTATTTAACTGAACAGAAACAGTCCACCGCAGCATCTTGATATTCGTGAGGTCATGATTGGCAAGCTGGTGAAATTGTGCCTCCAGTCTTCAGTAAAATAACTTACTGATGTCCTGGATACACTTTTACATCACAGCACACTTCTTCTCCTCTTGAGGTGGATTCCCATCAGCTTTCTCCATCTCCAGAATGATCCGCTTGAAAACCTCGACAGCAGTCTGTGATAAAAGAAAATCGTCAAAGTGTGAATCTGTGCAAGAACTAATACGAAGTATGCACTGAGGCACTGAGGAGTCAGTATCCAGAGGTAATGGCAAGCAACATCCATCTTTACCTCATTCTCCTTGGCTGAAGATTCCATGAAGGCAGCACCCCAGGAATCAGCAAGTTTTTTTCCTTCCTCTGGCTTGATCACCCTTGGAATAAATAGATAAATTACATCATGAAAACATGGAGAAAAAAATAAAGTAGAATACACACTAGAAAGTGGTGCTTTCTTCTTAAACTGCCTGTCATGCCACTATTTTTTTTTTACACCAAGTTTTGAGACCACAATATGGTATGGTCAACGTTTGCATGATAAAAAGAAAAATATATATTTTTGTCATATAGTTTCAGGGGACGAAAAGAGGGTCAAAAGCACTACCTTTTACAATACAATAAAAATGTGGGTCTTAGAGAGCTCATGGCTTAAAAAAACCCAACACCACAAACAGTACACTCAATGGCACGTCTCTACAATGCAGGTCAACACAAAGTGTACTCTTCTACACGTTTACACAAGCTGAAATATGAAAGCTCTTTCTTCTATTTTCTTTGACAAAGAACTTACCAAGAAGACGTTAACACCATATACTAAAATATTTGATTTTTATACATCACAAGTCACATTAAACTGTCAAGTAACAAGGCCACATTTACTTTTAAATATATTTAATAATAATGTATGTCAGAGTCAGCTTTAGATTATATTAACACTTACAGTAATACTTACCTTTCCATGTGGAGGTCTTTTTTGTTCCCTACAAGAACAGTTGGAACCCTAAAAAGACAATTTCGTGGTTGTGAAGACAATCACTTGTAAACATTGTTTAATTTAAAAAAATAAAAAAAAGAGAGAGACAATTTTACACTATTTGAAGAGCCTACAACACTTACTGAATTTTCCCAACCATATCTAGCAGCTTGTCATGTAGAACCTGCACAACTTCAAAACTGAAAAGAGAATGCAATGAGGTCTGTTCAACATTTAGATAAAGCATCTTAATTTCATCTTATGAACCGGAGCCATTCTAGAGTAAAGAAATGGAACATAATCATTCTACAACTCTGGAGAGCTCACCATAACTACAATGGAAGCATGAGTGTCTTGTGTTATCTCAAAGGTTGAATATACTTTTAGTTTAGACAACCATTTTAAGAATCATAAAGTATGACATATCCATCCATCCAGGGTCCCCTGCACGTTTAATTCTGTGCAGGGTCACAGGGCATAAAGTTTTCCTTTTATGATTTCCTATCTGATCTTGAGCGTTGTAAAACGTTTCTTATGTAAGGCTTCTTATTAATGCAGCTGTGACAACACGACCATCCACTCACCTTTTCATTGAAGTCACTGAATACACAAGGACGTAACCATGGATGTCCATTGAGTGGGATTGTGGGAAAATTGAGTACTCATCCTACAGAAAAGAGGAATTAAACATTTTTTGCATGATTTTTATTAGACAGCACACTGTATAAATCAAACAAAACTCAATTGTATGATGATATGGTATAGAAAAATTAGGCATTCTTGATTTCATGACATGTTAAACTTAATATTACCTGAAATGCCTCATGTTAGTAAATTTCATGGTGTAAACATGAAATGTGAATTGTGGCAGGAGACTGACAACTTACTTGTCCAGCTGTATCAACTAGCTGAAGATTGAAGTCTTGACTATTCACATTTACAATTTTATTAAAGGCTGTGGAGAAAATTGGAAAGGTTTAATATTTTTCACTTTAGAATGTAATATTTCAAACCAAATTAAAGTGACTGTTTTGCAGCAAAATCCTTCAAGCAATCTGGTGAGGCTTACTGTTTTCAATGGTGGGGTCATAGGAGTCAACAAACTGCCCCTCCACAAACTGTATTGTAAGAGATGACTTTCCTATTAAAAGGGAGAAAGGGGAAAAAAAAAAATCAAAATTTCATTGTTTAACAAAAATTTTAAAATCATTTAATGTAATGATTTATTTGTTTTGTCAAATATTAAGAACAACAATATACTGAGCTTTTGATGACACTGAGGCTTCAAATGTAAACTTGGACTGATTAAAATATTTTAAATACATTTCACCACCATTAACAAGTAATATATCAAATTCTGTTAAATGATCTGTATTTTTAGCTTGACTGCCACAGTAAATCTTTTTCTCACGCTTTGCACTTATTTTCTTCAATAATTGTGAAAAAAAGATAGTACAAACATGGTATATAAAGTAAGACAATTTGATAGTTGTCACTTTAGTAAACGGTAATCTTTGATCTATGATCTGGAGGAAAGTATACAAGCCGACAGGTGAAGTAGTGTTCTTTTGAACTTAAAAATCTGCCACCAGAGCATCTGTGGTTCAACTTCACATACTGAAACTGCTTTCTTACTTGTGCTTGGTGGTGGATGAGCATCTTACAAGTAAGTTTGGTGGGCACTGGTATGAGAGATGAGTGACAAAAAACTATTTTTAAAACACAAAGCGATAAATCCCATCTATGCATCTCTCTTTTCACATTTTTCTGATTTAAGAATAAAACAGGTCAGGGAAACATATACTAAGTTAGTAATACATTTTTTTTTTTTTTTTTTACTGTGATAAATGAATTACTGTGACAAAGAGGCAGGCACATGATTTAAACGTGGCAAGTGGCGTTGTAAAAATGACTAGTTTTGTTGTGCTCCAGGGGAGTCTGACTCATTTTGTGATCTGATGACCTTGCCACAGAGGAGATTGCTCGTGGAGTACCAAACACTGGAGTTCTCCACTAATTTCAGTGTGCTTTCTCCCTCTCAAAAAGTTTGCCAATAATTCCAGCATAAAAGGCCTCTCAGAAATTACACAGCTTTATCTGCTGCACTCACATGTAAGGGTTGGGGGACAGCAAAGGAGAGAATGCACCATCTTAAATTAAATGCATATAGCGTGCAAGTTCATGGGTGTACAAAACGTTTACAGAAAGTAGTCGCCAGATATCAACTAAGTTTTCAAGTTGCAGAGATGGATTCACACTGCATCTTCCTTTGTACATCAAAAAACCCCTGGCTTCAGATAAAGCCTATTGATGAGGAGATGAAAAGATGCAGCAAGGAAGATGGGGGCATGTGTCCATATCCACAAGTTGAGAGTTTAGTCTCATCCAGGAGCTGCAGCTGTACTTCAGGCTGAGTTGGTAGAGGTTTGACAGCCTTCTGGGGAGAGAAGTCCCAAGACTCAAAATTGGTGCACAATTAGAGCTGCTGGCACATCTGATTTCTTCAACAGATCATTTTACTTTTAAAGTAGGAAAAAAATGTGACTAGTGTTTTTTTAAACAGACAATTTAAGTCCGTGTTATTGAAGATTTCTTTCCGTAATAAATATTCATCAAACAGATACAGTCCAGCTCAGGGAATGTCATCAAAAACATCATCACTGTCACTGTCTCTGTGCTCTATCAGATCATCTGTAATTGGATGTGTCAAGGTGCGTTGTAGTGGGATGTCCCGCTAACCCAAAAAAGGCACATCAAAATATTTAAGCAGCACAAAAACTAGCACTGGCACTCAGCAACAGAGAAAGGATACTGCACATATTTGCACATATCAATATCAGCATCAACATTCAGACAAACATTCAGATTGTGTAAACTACAGACACCCCAACCACACCCTAAAAACAAACTTGCAGAGGTGCCATGCATGTAAAAAATAATAATAATGATAAAAATCTGAAACACATATTCTAGTGCGTTTTTCAGATTTGCAGGGCAATTTAACATCACAGCTCCAGATCAGAGGAGAAATATCCAGCTTCTGCATCTTTATCTTAACTTAATATCAATAACTGTTATCTCCAGCAAGTAGGCAGAAAACAGTGACACTTACAGAAAACAAGTAAATTTCCACAACTTTCAATGACAATGACACTTTTTGTAAAAGACCACAGGTCAATCTAACTCAAGTCGCTAATTCTAAGCAAATGCACAGTTATATGTGCAAATGTTGGACACTTTAAGCCCACATCATGTAGGTTTGGTGAGGATTAAGTTATTTTTTTAAGATAAGAATGTATTTTTCCACAAAATAAAGTGTTTTCTTGAGGAAAGATGACACCTCAATGACATGGTTATGAAATAATCCAGACCTCGATACATTTTAAGATCTGTGGTGGAAACTGAAACCAAAGAAAACTGTCTACGACAAAGCCTCATCCTGAAAACCTGATCTGTGAACCGCTACAGGCGAAAGATTCAATCTTAACGATGGCGAAAATTGCCACTCACTAATAATCTATGCCCCAAATAATTCAACCTTGTAATTTTTTCCCTCTACAAAATAAAAGCAGGGAAATTAACATCAGACTGTCTTACATGGATACTGTAAAGATATTTAACGCATTATTGGCTTGGTGAGGCGTGAAGCGTGTTTTTGACGGCTGTTTTACTTCAAATTGTGGACAACACAGACGTGTTTTCAATCGCACGCTGGACTAAAAGCTGTGCGGGACAAACTGTCCCGGGTAAAGTCTACCCGGATATCCCCGGCGGAGCCAACTTTAACGTTTATACGAACACCGCGTCCTATATGCCACAGCCATAGGGGAAACCAACTGAAGGGTGGATGGCGAGAAAAGGGTGTATCAAAATATGCAAGAAAGCGGGACGTGGACAAAGGGAAACCGGCGTTTACCGTCGACACTCTTAAACCCTCAAAATGAAAACAAAGCCGAGCCGCGTTAGCCAGCTAGCTCTCTGACGTTAGCTGTGCGCGAGCTCCAGCGGTGTACTCACCTACGGACCGGTAACCTATAACGGCGATCTTTCGGTATTTAGGTTGAGGCATTGTGGTGTGAACGATGTTCAATGGGTTCCGAAAATGTAGTACGCCACCTAGTTTTACTATCTAAACAAACTTTTTTTTTTTTTATCGCCACATTCGTCTCACGTCACGTGACAACAACAAACTTTTTTAGAGCTGCCGCTCGAGCTCTCCGCTGGGCCTCGAGAAAGAATTTAACGATTCAGCTTCACCAAAAACAGCTTTTGCTTATCTCTGAAAAGTGTTTTTTATACGTCTGAATCGCCCTCGTGTATCTACAGATAGCCCGAAGCGGCAAAATTGTCGTTTGAATGCAAGTTGAAAACAAAACAAACAAAAAAAAAGTAAGTTCAACGCGGTCGGGAGCTGCAAGTCAAACTGACGGAAATTGTCATTGTGTAAGCACACCGTCGTAAAACTAGATGATACGTCAGAAGTGACTTGAACGAGCGTCCAGGCAAATTTGTTTCAGTAGAGGTCACTCTCTGTTCATCTTAGTTAAGTCATGACCTCGCTGACCACTTTGTTTCTTATTTCTTCATTTTATTGGCATTGAATGAACCCACAATCTGCTATGGGAATTTGAAGTCCTTCTTAACACCAAGTGCGAAATTTCAAGGTTTCCATATATTCAAATATAGGTATAGTCATATATGTCGCTTTTCTTTTCTTTTTTTTTATTTTATTTTTTTTTATTTGACATCCCTAATACAAATAGAGCCGATACAAATAGCTTATAATAATGTAATAGTAACTTAGGGTGAAAAAATAATGTGTCATATACAGAACAAATACAAAGTCAAATTGGGGGGGGGCAATCTAAAAAAGATATAAATTTCAAAACTGAAACTAAATGTTATGTTAACTATTACTGTAACTTTTTATGCAAAATACAACAGCATCATAGCCCATGGTGAGATGACAAAAGTACAGAAAAGGCAGAAGTCAGTATGTAGCTTCATGTTATATGTAAATGTTTGTTCGGAGGCATCAGTTTAGAACAAGCCACAAGGCAGAGCCTCTCGGATGTAAAGACAACCAGGGATTCACAAATCTGCAAAAAGAAAGTGTGGAAGAATTTCAGGAAAATTGTCAGTAGAGCCAGCTGCGAAGAGCCAGAGCCAGCCTCCATCATGTACACCTTCTACAGAGGCACCATGGAGAGCATCCTGACCAGCTGCATCACCGTGTGGTACGGATCCTGCACCGCAACCTGCCCCAAGTCTCTGTAGTGAGAACAGCTGAGAAGATCGTTGGTGTCTCTCTCCCCTCACTTCAGGACATTTACAGCAGCCGTCTGACTCGCAAAGCCCTCAGCATTGTGAGAGACCCCACCCACCCGTCACACAGCCTCTTCAGTCTGCTGCCATCAGGGAGGAGGCTGCGGACCCTCCGGGCCAGAACCAGTCGACTGAAGGATCGACTATTTGTTTCTTTTAGATTTGCACTTTGTTTTTAGAGTGAAATGTATGTATTGTGTAGCACTGAGGGTTTGAGAGTAATCTAATTTCGATTCTCTGTATGTACCTCACATGTGGTAGAATTGACAATAAACATGACTTTGACTTTGATCAGACAAGAATGGGACAATATCCCTGTCCAAAAACTCCAGCAACTGGTCTCCTCACTTCCCAGATGTTTACAGAAAGTTTGTTAAAAGAAGAAGGGTTGCTACACAATGGTCAACATTGCCTTGCTTCCAACTTCTTAAAAATGTGTTGCTGCCATCAAAACCAAAACGAGCAAATATTTTTCATGAAGTGGCAAAATGTCTCAGTTTCAACATCTGATGTTATTTATATTCTAATGGGAATAACATGAGAGATTTGCAAATCATTGCATTCTTTTTGGTTATACTTCAGATAGGGTCCCAATGTTTTTTGGAACTAGGGTTGTAGTTTTGGGTTAAAAAGTATGACTGCTCACTAGCTTTTGTGTTTTCTATATTATTATCCTGTTTACTGTGCTGACTCATCAACTGAACATATGAGCAGAAAATAATTATACATATTTAAATCTAGTTCTCTGTATGAAATTTCACTTCCACTCTACCTCTTGTTCTTGTAATTATTCTGATATGCTTATAGTCAGGCCACAAAAATGAATTTTGACACATTTATTATATTGGTTTAATATATATATGTACTTAGACTTATATAGACTTTATAGTCCATCAGATATACAATGAGTTGTATACTGAATTACATTTTGTTGCATTATATTGGTTGGATGCACAAGTTATATATATGGATGGTTCTAAGGAATTTAAAGCAGAATTTAAATTAATATATATGTGCGTGTGTGTTTTCAGTGATGTGTAATGTGGTTCCAAAATTTACACAACAGCAGTTGAAATATACTACAGTATATATCAGTGATTAAACATTTAACAGTAACAGCAGTAGTAGTTATTAAATTGAGGTGGTATACTATACTTTATTAATACCAAAAGGGAAACTAATTGTGGCAGTAGTCACGATTTCCGTTTCTTCAAAGGTTAATTGCAGAGAGTTATTGCTGTGGACAGGAAGGATCTCATGGAGCAGCTTGTGTTGCAGTGGATTTGAAGAAGCCTCTAACTAAACACAGAGTCGCTGCGTTGAGGATGCCCAGGGTTGCAGAACAGACCCAGTCTTTTTTTTTTTTTTTCAGTTTGTTGAATTTCTTTAAGTCACTGGTTCTGTTGCTGATGTGATTGCACTCTCCACACAACCTTAAATAAGATATACAACAGCTTTCTGCAAACACTGAAGGACCTAAGCTTTCTTAAGAAGTACAGTCTGCTCTGTCACTTATTATAAACAGCATCAGTATTGCATCTCTAGTCCAGTCAAGATACCAACGCAGGCTGGTGGTCACAGATGTGTTTTTCTTTTATTTTTTTCCCTTCTATGTGGATATACTGATGATGTTTCAAATCTTTGTGGTATCTGAAGCTCCGACCACATTAGTCACAATGGTGAGTTTTCCACCCTCTCCTTCATGGTGAGGACTATACCAGTTTGTTTGGAGGGCTGGTTCTCTTTCATAGATGTCATATTGTTGCTGGTGTCACTTTCCTTTTCTCCTCCCTTCAAGAATCACCTTTTTATGTAATTGAGTATCTTCATCACAGCCACGAAAGTTGAATTGATAGTGATAAATAAGAAATTATTCCAGTAGATGGCAGTAGTGCAACTGTTAAAAAAAAAAAAAAAAAAGAGGAGATGGGGGGGGGCGACCAGGAAGTGATTTGAAGCTGAAGCTTAATCCTGCCGGAAGATGTTACCGTCCAAAACAAATCCACAGTCTAAGACAGGCAGATGAAAATCGAGAATAAACTCACTGAATTTACCCTGACAAGAAATGCAAGAGGTACCGTGGAACCGAATAGCTTTAAGGGTACTCGTAATGGTATTCCTCCGCCCTGCCTTTTGAACGGAAGCCGGGTTCGGGATCCTTCGGGGACTAGCTGGTTACCTGTAGCAACACGGGTGTCGGTGGGTGCCATAGCAACCGCGGAGGAAACATTAGCCGACATAGTTACGGCTAACGGGGGTTTGCGCTGCTAACCTGAAACATGACGCCGAGCAGACTTTAATACTCAATTTAACGACTCAGTTAGTCAGTGTCACAAACCAGGACTGTCTCCTTACGTTAGTGTTCACATTAGTTTGTTGTAACTTTATTCCATGCTTTTTTTTAGCAAACTATCGGCGACGTCAGATTGTTAAAACGTCGTGGTATTTAGTTCAGCTAAATTGGCAAACGGTCATTTCCATCACAGGCAGTGAGCTAACGTTAGCACCAAGGCCGTAAACTTTGGTGACTTCAACGCCTTCGCCTTGTTTTCACCACGAGCCGTGTTTCCGATTAAATAGACACGCCGACAAACTTTACATTCACCCGGCTTAACTTTTATTTATGTTAGTTATATCATTATGGATTGGTGAGTCTTATTTGCCAGCCGTGTGGTTGGGGTCGATCCTAACTTAGCTGCAGATAATTTATCCTCTGTTACGATTCATCAACACATCAGGTTTTCAGAGGTTTGCGGTTAAAGTTGGGAGTCAGTGCGGTGGATTAACTGCTGTTTTTATGCACTGCTTGTTCCAGTTTTGTAGTTGTCCAAAACATATGGAGTTTCATGCAAGCAACGCCCAAACAAGTCAATGACTGATAGTTTGTTGCTGCTAGCACTGTTAAATATTCATGCTTCTGTTATGTGTTTATTTATTTTTCTTGCCATTTGAAACCTGATAAAAATCGGACTTGCGAGTACTAATGTAAAGGATCCCAGTTTAATCTGGGATATATACTGTATTTTTATTAGTGATGTGAAATTGGACATGCCATCTTTAACTGCGCCTCTGTGTTTCTATTAGATCAATCTAGACACACAATGTGTTCATGCTTGTTGTGTTTGAGGAAAGCAGTGTAGTGAGTGCTTGTTTGCAAGCATAAACTTACTTTTGACGTAAGTGAAATGTCATTTCAGGATTCAGCTTGACCTAGTATGGATGTTGATGACTGTAATGGCCGATCTTACATATCAGGTAAATGCTTAATGGAAGATAAATTATCATTTCAAGTACCATCCACATCATGAACATAAACTATAGTTGTCATTGTCTTGCCACTTTAACTGTATGTTAAAGTCCTCAACAAAGGTATATTGACTCCAATATTAGTAGAAAATGTAGTTGGGCTGACGTGATATTTCTGAACAGTCTAAACAAATAAAAGAATGCAGTTATGATGCATTTGGACTCATATCCTGCCTTTAAACAGCTTCTTGACAGCTTTCTGAGAAACTTTCTTAATAGCATTCATGTAACAACAGATCAAAGATTAATACTTTATTAATGTTCTTCTTTCTGTCACTTACATGGCATAGGAAACACTTTTGATGGTGATATGTACTCTGTGTTTGTTTGTTATTTAGGTCATCTGACGATGCTTCACATATCAAACTGATGTTGACTCATAAAAAATATTATTCAAAAAGAGTGGTAGAGTCTCCTAACTCAGCTTGTCTTTCTCCAATTTGCAACTAAGACAGAGCTGGAGTTGTCAGGTTGTGCTTCGTGTCACTGTTTACTAAACGTAATTGATCAGAGTGGATCTCACGTTGTTATAGTTATTCTTGATGTTGGGAGCCCTCTTTGGCATGTTCAAATGTGACCGCTTGCTTTCTTTTGGTTCCAGGTGGTGGAGATTCTTTGATGGAGAGAGAGTTTTCTGGGGCCCTGGGAGGTCCAACAGTGAGCACCCCAAACAGCAAGGAGAATTCTCCAAGTCGCTCCCTCAGTGGTCAGTGGAAATTAAGCTATTTTTATTTATTTGTGTTGATTACTTTTGGTCTGGAATGTTATCTGTTTACATTGTTTCACAGCCTCTATTTTTTTCTTTTGAATCATGATGGATTCATTCAGCTATGTGAAGTTGACATGGAGTTATTGCAGTAGCCTACATGACTAATAATATGCTTGCTTCTCATGGCTCCTGTGCCTCTATAGCCAACTCCATCAAAGTGGAGCTGTACAGTGATGAAGACCCATGTCGCAGTACTGAGGATGAAAGAGGGGAGCGGATGGATGAAGCAGGTCCAGGGCAGAGATCAGAGACTGGTGAAGGTTTTAAGGAACTTACTCATCCTGAAATCATGCCAACTGGGGCCATCAGACTGCCAAATGGAAAGCTTAAGTGTGACATCTGTGGAATGATCTGCATTGGGCCTAATGTTCTCATGGTGCACAAACGCAGCCATACAGGTGACTCATCAGATCTGACCTTTCACCTTCACCACATATAACCCCTGTGAGATACACATTTCATTTTCTGACTTGGAATGACATTCACAAAACATGAGCATGTTATAAAAGCTTATGGTTTCTCCTTTAAATTATTTTAACTTTTCTAAGTGGTTGGGGAAAGAATCATATATTTAAATTGTTAAGCTGCACAAGTTTATTGAGGAGTATTACTTGTCTTGTCCTTGAACAGTCTTTACACATGAAGATCGGTAGTAAAAAGCTACTTTGATAATGATTAATATTTTAAATGTCCTAGTGTATTTATAATTTGTGACATACATCAGGATGTAATGAGACAATAAAAGCACTATTGCCATGCAGTAAAAAGAGTTGAGATTACAGTTTTCACCTGTCCACAGGTGAACGACCTTTCCAATGCGATCAGTGTGGCGCTTCATTCACCCAAAAAGGTAATCTCCTCCGCCACATCAAGCTGCATTCGGGAGAGAAGCCTTTTAAATGTCCATTTTGCAGCTATGCCTGTCGAAGGCGAGATGCTCTGACTGGCCATCTTCGCACACATGCAGGTAGAAAAGAGGAAAAACTTTTGTTTTTCTACTGTAAGCATACATGTAGAACTGTAACAATGTCTTTTTTACTTTGTCTCCAGTGTCCTCCCCAACTGTGGGGAAACCATTTAAATGCAGTTATTGTGGCCGTAGTTACAAGCAGCAGAGCACCCTGGAGGAGCACCGTGAGCGCTGCCACAGCTACTTCCAGGGTCTGGAGTCGCAGCCACTGAACAATGCTCTGAATACAGGTACAGCAAAATTAGAGACTTTGCTCACAAATTTGCTACACACCAGCATCTTCTTCCAAAAGCAATATTAATAGCCTTTACAGTCATATGAAAAAACAGTACACTGTTATTATTATAGGTAAAAAATAATCTGGTCCTTAACAGATCTTAAAATGATTCAAATACAGTGAACAACAACAAAACACATGTAACACTTTGTCATATCTTATTTAACAAAATAGTCAAAATGGGGAAGAATGTGTGCAAAAATGAATTATAACGCTTATTACTTCCATAGGAAACGGGAAAGTAATTAGCAGCCAGGTGCTGCCAGTCAGATGCATGTGATTATTTGATAATCAGCAAGTGGGATCATCTCTGTAAAAGCAGAGGTTTTGGTAGTTGTCTGGTTTGGAGCATTCAGTTATCACAATGCCAAGGACGAAGGAGAGCAGTAATGATTTTCGAGACCTAGTTGTTGTTGCTCTTTAATCTGGGGTGGGGCAGAAGGCCACTTCCTTGCAATTTTGAGTCCATTACTTTACAGCAAGACCATTATTGACATGTGAAAAATTAATTCAAGATAGTTGTCAATCTTCCAAGAAGTAGATGATGCAGGAAGTTAACCCAAGGCCATCCAGTTCTCTGAGACTTTGCAAAAAAAAAAAAAAAAAAAGTTCAACAGCTATGTCTCAGACTCTTCTCTAGAAAAGGTCTGACAAGGCATGGCTTATTGGTAGTGTTGCCATGAGAAAACACCTCTCTTTCTCCAAATAATATGGTAGCAGAATTTAAGTTTACAAAGTTTCTTCTGATCAAACCACAGGATTCGAGGAACAATATCTTTCAGACAGAGAGAGCATAGTGGACATGTTTGCTCATAATGGACAGGACCACATTTGGTAAAAATCAAGCACACGCCATTAGCACAAACACACCCCATGTAAACTGTCAAGCGTAGTGGTGGAGGGGTGATGATTTGTTGGGCTTTTTCATAAGTGTGTGTGTGTGTGTGTGTGTGTGTGTGTGTGTGTGTGTGTGTGTGTGTGTGTGTAATTGAAATGGAAATGCCTTTGGTATAAAAATCTGGGTCATACAGTAGGACAAGGAACCCAAGTACACCAGGAAATCTTTAACAGAATGTCCAAAAATTAAAAGAATCAAGATGTTACAATAGCCCAGTACAAGTCTAGACCTTAGCCTGCCTAGAGGTCCTGGTGATGCCTTAATAGAGCTGCACTAAATTTAATGTCACTGAACTGAAATAATGTTTAGAAGATTAGGGCTGAATTTCTCTATGGTGATGTTCAAGATTGTTAAGGCAATACAGAAGACATTTAGTCAAGGAATTACTGCTAAAGGTCATTCTACAAACTACTGAAACATGGGTTGTGCTTAGTTTACATGCACTGCTTCAGAATTTTGGCTTGGTTTTAAAGAAATAATACGATTTTAAATGTCATCTGTTGTCTTTGATCTGACGTTGTATAAACTCAGTTTTAAGAGATGGAAAGGACCAGAGAATTGTTTACTTGCATCCAGATACATAAAACCTTACAACTTCAGAATTCGTACATTCTTTTTTCCTTGATGGTAAGTCAGAAATATAGTCCACCTTCTTAACAAGGTGAAGCACCGTATTCTCCACTCATAATTGATTGTAGTGCCAACGGGTGGTTTAGATTCTAAGGGAAATAAGAATTTACTTAAATAATATTAGTCTTTTTGTACTCTCTGCAGGAGAGGAGATGAGAGAGCTAGAGTTTATACCAGACCCTCTACTGCACCCCTCCTCAGACAAGATGGCATTTATCGATCGACTCGCCAACAGCATCACCAAACGCAAGAGATCCACACCACAAAAATTTGTTGGTGAGCATTTGGCCTCAGTGTGGACAGTTTTAGTGAACTAACAAAGCAATGTTTGTTGCTTTAAATACAACAGAGGAGACTGATCTGGACTGAAGGCATGCCAGCGAAGCACAGACAGTGTCTATAAAGCTGTAGTATTGTAAGTTGTGCAACATGAGGTCTGGCTCTGTCCTGTTAAAATAATCACAGACCTCCTGAGAAAAGGTCTTGCCGTTGTTAGAGCAAATATCTTTCTAGAATTCCAATGCACACCTCTGCATCATACTGTATTTATTATTTATATATTACAAATGCAATTAAGTTGGTCAGTGAAAGAAGCAAAAATAGTCTTTATAAACTGCATCCAAGTAGAGGTTTAAATTAACAAATAAATGATCGAGTGTTTCGTGCATAAAACTTCCCAACTTTTATGGGAATGGGGTTTGTACAGTATCACAATGCTGCCTCTCTCTGTGTTACAGGACAGAAGCACATACGCCTCAGCCTTGCAGATGCACCTTATGAGCTGAATGCTGATTTGGATAAAGACGGGGACATGCACGCAGGGGACCTTGAGGTCCCAGACTGTATTGGTCTTAGAAGAGACTATGCAGCTGAAGCAGGTAATGGAGGAGGAGGGGTATCGGATACACTGAGACCTCTTCATATTCCCACCACTCACCGTCCATGTTTGCCAGATCTCAGGCTGAATCAAACCTCCACTCACAGTTCGGTTGTTCTTGGCCCAAGATTGAATTGCATAGGCACTGGGGCTGGGGTGGGACCTGTGGGTTTAGGGGGTAGAGAGGCAGCTGAGGGTCATGAAGACCTTCCTGCTGGTCAAAGCAATGCACCTTCACCTAGCAACGGTTGCCAGGACTCTACGGACACAGAAAGCATGCCAGATGAGCTGTGCAATAGCACTGCTCCTCCCCAAAACTTGCACAGTAACAACGGACATCATCGCCTGCACTCCACCAACCACGTTCCAAGACCTCTTCCCACACACCAGAGGAATTGGGACAGACACAGCCCCAGCTACGCCAAAGACCGAGATATGAAAAGAGAAGATGGAGGACATTTAGTCCCTCCTCCTGCTCCAATTCCCAGCTCACCTACAGCACCTTCTTCCACTTCAAGGGAGGCTTTGCGTGTAGTAGATGGAGATGGCCGACCTGTGCGTTCTTTCCGTTGTGAGCACTGCCGTGTGCTTTTCTTGGACCATGTAATGTTTACCATCCACATGGGCTGCCACGGCTTTCGCCAGCCTTTTGAGTGTAACATCTGTGGCCATCGCAGTCAGGACCGATATGAATTTTCTTCACACATTGTTCGTGGAGAGCACATATTTGACTAAGGATAAAAGCTGGAAAGTCTGCGTCACCTAGAGCTTTTTTACATTGAGACAAGGGCCTGGCTGGGTTTGGTCTGCACAAAAACCAGAGGGGTTGCTGATGGCATGAAACTAATTTCTTATATTTCAAACAAGTATTGACATTAACACACTAGGTATGTACCATCGTCCGTGAAAAGTTCATTTATACATGGCTAAAATGACAATTACATTACCTCAAATCTAATGTAAATCTGCTTCGGCAACAAAAATATTGAACATGCGTTTTTAATCAAAGGTGTTCTTTGAGAGTCAGTGCATGTTTTTCCACAGTGCCTTGCTCTAAAATTCAGGATTTAAACTAGATGCACAAATTACTGTAGACAAATTTGTGTTTGATCTGTTACTTTAAAATCTATCCCGCTTGTGCAATTGACCATAGATATTAAATAGCCAAATGAAAAGTTCTTAAGTTGGTCTACAATGGAATCTGTAAAGACTTTTATGCCTTAGTTTATAAAAGCCTTTTTCAAAGAAATTGTTAAAGTTTTGGATGTTTAAGTATTTTTCAACTTTTGGTTGATCCTATACTGTCAGTTTAAAAAGCAAAGTGCAGACCAAACTCATAAGCCAGAAACAAGGTAGTTAAGGTGCACATGCTTTTTGGGGGGGGGTTGTCTTGAATTAGAAATGCACTTTGTTTAAAACAGATCTGTGTGTGTGTGTGTGTGTGTGCGTGCGTGCGTGTGTGAGTGAGTGAGAGAAGGACCTAAGAGACCATGAGTTTCCTGAAAATGAAGACATTTTAGTTGTGTCATTTTCATGTGGGATGGTGTAATAATTGTTTTAATTTTCTATGACTGTTTTTGTTGCACTGATACCTGCCAGAATTCTGATTATATTAAACTATTTTATAGAACACACTAACAACCTGCACATTTCTCCCAGAATGTGAGGAAAAACAACATTCTAATGGGCAAAGGGGTTCAGATGTCACTGCCGCAATTAAGAAACTGCTGAAGAGTTTTTGGTCTTTTTCATTTCCATCTTAAAACTACAATAATATCTAAATAATATGTTTATGCTGTCTTAAAGCATTGTTATGGTGTAACGTCATTGTATTGTGCCTTTCTTCACCGTGTCGATCAAACAGGAGGGGAGGAGCCATAAGCTTTCATGTCACAAAACATTGTGGGTGATTTCTGGAGGCAGCAAGTGACAAAATAATTCGAGCATTCAAGTAGTTTTCTAGAGACTCTAAAGTCCCTGGCCTGTGCTTTTGCAGTAATTGTTTATCTTTATAGAAATGGAGGGTGATTTTTATTCTTGGCAGAGACAAAGGATCAGTTTGCATGCCTAAAACATTTTAAACTTGCTGTTATACCTGGAATACAGTGTGTGAGTTTACCATCCTCACAAGTTAAATAAAAACACTTATTTTTTTCCACTCTTTTCCTCTATAACACTCTCTAATACTTGGTACTTTGTTCAGTAATTAAATGTATGTCAACTTACAAGCACCCAGCTTTTGTTTTTTATTTTTTAATTAATTTTACATAAATTCCAGTCAGTATTTAACTTTACACCATTAAAGCACAGTAAGTATACTGCCTATTAGACTATAAATTCAAGTCAGAAAACTGATTCGAGTATAAGAATTCATGCTTATTGCAGGGATAAACACGAGTCATGGACAGTATTTCCATCTGTTAGAAAGGAGTTGCAGCAAAGATGAGTGATGGTCAGTATTAAGTCAGTATCACTTATTTCAAACCATAAAGGCAAGAAAAATGGTGATTGGCATTACACAGCCTGTGGATTAATAAGATTACTTATTACTCAACTTTTTGTTTTTCCCCAGTTTCTATGAACATTGCTTTTCACAAGACTTTCACCGGCTCATCTGATACTATTCAGCCATTTAAGGATCCAATGGAAATATTTATGGTCATGGTAGCATTGGGAAAGCTTCCTCTGGTGTCAGTCATCGATAGATTATCATAATATTGGTCGTCTTAATGTGCAGAATTTCAAATATTTTTGAACAAAAGTAGGTTTTTACACTGCATCAAGATTGGCATGAGTCGGATTCTGTATAAACAGTTTTAATACTCAGCCAAGGAATTGCTGTTTCCCACTCTTCAAACACTTGACCGCTTTTATGTTGGATTAATTCAGTTCAATATCTTTTAACCTAAAAGTTAAAAAGGTAATTAAAACATGTCAGTTCTAATTAAAGCCTTATCAGATGTTAGAATTCTTATTTCCACTTAATGCAGATGTTCATTCAGAAATAAGTGGCAATTTTTAAAATAATCTGGAATGACTGTCTTCTAGACAGAAAGTTGATTGGTGCACATGGCAGCTCAGGAATAAAAAGTAATTTGTACAGAAGCTGGTATCAGGTAGAGATCTCAATGGCTTTATAGTTTCTTCTACAGCTATTACAAACTTTTCCCTTTTATGAGAAAACTGAAATCAAAGTGTCACATATCCATGAAGACATTTAATGTTAAGAATGTGACATTAAAGATCTCCCTGTAAATCACTGTGAAGTAAGATAGCGCAACAAAAAAAAAAAAAAAAAAAACTTCCAACAACTTTAGTTTTCTAGTTTAAAATGCTTAGGGACCAGTCTCCTCTCCTGTTGGTATGATTGATATGGGTTTGGCTGGATATTTCTCTGCAACATCTTAATACATTCTTAGCAGTCAACAATCTTATCTTGATTCAGTTTCCTCTAGTAAAATCCTTTTTTCATTACCATTCTTGTCAGTATGGATATTGTGCACACGCTGTATGTACGATACACACCGAAATTGTACCTCTGCTTTTAACCCATCAACTAGTTTCCCTAGTGAGCAGTGAGCTGCTAGAATCAGCGCCCAGGGAGCAATTGGGAGTTAAGGGCCTTGCTCAGGGGCCCCCAGTGATTTACCTTTGTGGGCAGCCCTGGGCTTAAACCTGGGTCCCCCACGCCCAAGCCCACCACTGTAACCACTTGGCCACCACTCCCGTTAACTGTAAATAAATGCAGAGGTAAAAAAAAAAAAAAAAAAAAAAAAAAAAAAAAAAAAAAAAAAAAAAAAAAAAAAAAAAAAAAAAAAAGCACATGTCCATTTGCGCAATTCATCAGCTACTCTAGGTTTCGCCTTTCCTGCAACTACACAGATGACAAGCTTTATCGATTCAGGTTTATGGAACAAATGTTTTTATTTCATATTCAGGTGTACAGCATCTTCATATTCTGCTTTACATTGGTTTTGGAGGAGCTCTTGGTGCACCAGCCTGTAAGGACAAAAAAAAAAAACAAAACCTAGATCAATGCATGAGTCCCCTTGTTGGTATCTGCAGATGTTTTCCAGGTAAACAAAGTTCATATTGTGGCCACAGCTTTGTAGCCTGAAATAAATTCTGTGTTCAAACATTTTTTGTTGTTTTTAGTTACAGCCACATGATCCTGATATAAAGGGTAATGACTGCTGATCAGTGCAAAGTAGTCCAAGTATTTAAATATTCGAAAAGATATGACCCGCAACAGCTTACAGATCCTTTGAGTACTCACAGTGGGCCTGAATCTGGGTGGTGGGGTGCGGTCCTTCCTGGCCTCACGGGAGCGGTTCCTCACCACTTTACTGTGGATGGCACAGCTGACACAGTAGTGCAGCTTCACGTAGAGCTTGGGTAGCACATATGCTGCAGAGCAGAGAATTACACAGATGAGGACAAACTACCAATAGTCAGAGAACCTGTGATGGTTCATAGCAAAGATCTGTTATACACCCCAGATTGTTATACAATAAAATGTTTTACATCATAATGTACAACATCTAGAAAACTGAATTAAGGGTGTCCCAAGTATCTGGAGCTTTAAGTAAACACAGTTCATGGTCCCACGCTTGACTTTTTTAGAATAATCTTTTCTAATTTTTTAAGCAAATTATTTTTGACTGCATCCAGGCTCTCAACATTTTCACACTTTGTAACACGTCTTTTTTTCTTTGTTCTTTCTTCATATAAAAATCCTGGCCAATCATGTTTAAGCTTTATTAATACTAGATTACAATTGTCAAAAAGGTTCAATGTAAGGAATCTTGATAACATTTATACAATTTTAGAAATCTCTTTGGTCATTCCATAAGATAATACACTCACAGTCAAAGACGCTGGCCTCTGAGATATCTCTCACGGCTGCCGCCTCCACAATGTTCCTGATGACAAACTTCTTGATGGCTTTGTCTTTGGGGACACATCGGGCACAGTTGGTGCAGCGAATTGGCTGAACATGCCCACGGCCCTTCTTGGCACGACCGTTATTTCTCCTCTTCTTGGTCTGTAAATCAGTTTGACAACTTTTCAGAATAAGCTACATGAAAAATCAAAAATTAAAGGTGTGCCTCAACACAGCCTCTCTTAACAGCTGCAATAGCGTTTGCAATACCTTAAACATGCATGTTTTTAAAATAAATAAAAATATGTGCGGTATTAAATGTAAATTAAACTGTCCACGATGAAATGTCTAAGATGGCAGTAGCGTAAATACACCTTCCAGTGTTACTGATGGTTATTCATACTGATCAATTAATCACATTCACGTCATGGGCTGTTATTTGACCACTATTATACATCAGTTAAATAAAATCACGTTTAACTGCCACTCAAAAGTGCACATCAACATTTAAGCCTCCAATTATACCAAATGCAGCCAAGTTCTCCATACGCATGGCATCATTAAGAACAGCGGTATGAGTACTTAGTTGAGCAATATCTACTCGGAACTTAGTCCATCACATATCCAGGGTCTAGGGTTTGATTTCCCTGGCTCCGCTCGCTCACGATGATGTGCGCTGAGCCTGCTGTCTCGAATCGACAGCCATTACCATACCAAAGAAACGGCAAAGTGATACTTCACCATTTGGAATTAACCCATCGTAAATCACTAAGACAAACATATATATTTGCATTCACATTCGTTTCCCTTTTCTGTTAAATCGATGGCCGCTTCTGGAGGGTGTAGTTGGTCTCTTTAACCAGCCCGCGAACACATGCACAAAACCACTAGCCTGCTAACCGTTAGCACTAGGCCCCAATCCACTGTCAAACCCTCGTCAATCATACTAACATCTTACTCCATATGCCGCAGTTCTGCTATGTGCTTTTTAACACCTTAAATGCATACACCGGAACACAAAACTCGAATTAACTACCGTTTTACTCCGTTTGTTCACACCGACACCTTCGACACACACTCACCATGTTGCACGGGAAGCTGAAAAGAGGACCGGAACAGGTCGTACCGCGAGAACTAACGCGGTCGGCTCCGCCCCTAAATGCCGGGGTTGCGTAGACTCCTGATTCCTTACTTCAAGTTTTATATTTTCTTTATTCATGACATAAACCCAGTTCGAATAAGTACAATTGTATGATTATGTCCTGTTTATGACAACGATAATAAAAACAATAAGAACAATTCACTTGTGGAGAAAACGTCCTTTGTTCTCTGTTGTTCATACTGTACTTTACATAATATTCATAATCAAATTACCATTCTTTGATATTAAGTTCACCTGCAACCATTATTACCTATTTGAGTTGACTTTTGTGGTAAAAACAATTAAAAGTCTTCAAAATACATCTACAAAACACCAACTACAAATGGGAATATATGTCAAGAGACAGCTTTGCACCCATTCAAATGATGACGACTGCCTTCTCTCTTCTGGTAAAAGCAGTAGGCTCGCACTTTGTGTCAATGTAGGACCAGCTTCAGCAATTTTGGAGTGAGGGCCAAAATGCATCATCTAATTGCAAAAGAGTTCCCATGCATCATAGTCTTTAAAACAGCCTGTGAATGGTAAGTGGAGAGATGTGATATTTTGTAAGAATATATAAAAATGTATAAATATGTATGTATACTGCTACATTTCATCAAAAACAGAACAGTTTAGACTTCCATAATTTCTCAACTTATCTAACTATTAAGTCACCTTCTTCATTTAAAGTAGACATCTCTGTTACTATTTTACCCTGCCAGAAAACAGCAGGTTTTCATACTTTTATTGATCTGTTCAGGGTTACTGGAATGTCCAGGAACATGATCAATTACACACTCGCTCCAGGTGCTTATTTCTGATCCCTTTCAGATATATTATCCGATACTAAATACTATTATTGTATTGCCCATTAGTTGAATCAATCTAATCCTGATAAGTATGTTTGTAGTGCAGACTAGACTAACTCAACCCTAAAAAGCGACACTGCTTTATATCATCTGTGTTCTGACTTTGTACATTGCTTCTAATACTTGCAGTGTTTGTTCAGGATACTTATGCAGGAAGCTCCAGCATTTGAATAATTGTCAACTGATGCTTTTTTTATGATGTTGTAACAGAGAGCAACATACATTTATACCTGGCTTGGAGCAAAGCCAAACTCTATTTTGGCATTTTCTGCCACAACTGCTTTATCAGACTACTGACAGATGTTAATGTTAACAAGGCTATAGAACATATACTGTAATAAGAATACAATAAAGTAAATGTATTTTTTTAAGATTTCATTCCAAATCTCACTAAACACACACCAGAGTTCTGCTTTTATTAAAGAGCCTAAGATAACACAGTTGTTTTAAAAAATGTTTTATTTAAATAGTTCTGTGCCTCGTCTTTATTTCTTCTTGCTCTTCTTATCTTTGGCTTTCTTTTTGCCAGGCTTCTGGGCGTTGGCCTTCTTGTAGAGGTAAAGTCCCACCAAACCAAGCAGAGTGGGCACCAGAGCCAGACACACCAGCGGGAATACATCATTGACCATCTTTTGCCACGGTGTCTGCTGGGAAAGAGAAATCACCTCCACCTCGAACTCGAGAGCAGCGTCACCTAAGACAAATGCAGCACAGCTCGATTGTTTTGTGAAAATGTACACAATGCTATACAACACGTAAAAAAAAAACAATAAATAGGCAATTAGAAAGTATACTTAAAGCTTTTCTTTTTCTTTTCTATGTCAATATGAACTTTTGAATCCTTGAAATCAGGAATAAAGTCTTGTATGTTTTCATGTTTTTGGTTTATATTACATTCATATTTCCCTCCCTTGTTTGGAAGTGGACCAAGATCCCTTTTCATGCGGTCCCTTCACAATAGTTCTTATTAAACTCAAACAATGAATTACATTTATTGTCAATTTTTGCATAGTTTTGTACACATGTTTTATCAAAAAATGATATTATTATCAAACAGCTGTGATGTTGATCTTTGCATCATCACTCAGGTCTAAACTGTAGTGTTGATGAAGTCCTGTTACATCTTTTCAAATACTCAAACTATGTGCTTATAAGTGTGCAGTCGTTTGTGTGCATCTGTGGAGTACCTGGAATCGTGGGAGGGTAACCTTTTTTCCCATACGCAAGGTGAGATGGAATAGTGGCTTTGATTTTTTGCCTGAAGAATAAAATAAATGAATAAGGAAGTACTTTTCACACTCGGTTACAAAAGTATCAACTGTGACATTCTTGTGCTTTGATTCGTGACTGCACGTAAGCCAATCAGCCATCTCTTTCTCTCTGAAGGACCTTGACTTCTTCCTCTTACCCTGCACAGACGCCGATCAAGCTTTGTTCCAGACCTGAGAAGATAAAAAAATAAAACAGCCAATCAGCAAAGCCAGCACATTCCCTGACAAATGAGAATCTAGCTATCCAAAGTAAGACTATAAAAGTGTTATTAAATGAGAAAAAGAAAGTGAACAAAAGCCTGATTTCTCTTTAGACGCTTACCAGGAATAACTGTCCTCTTCCCCAGCTCGACCACAAGAGGATCCCGGGATAGGGAGGTGTCGAACACCTTTCCATCCATGAGTTTACCCTGGTGGGTTAAATAGTCAATGGGGGGGGGGGGGGGGGGGGTGAAAAACTCTGAAATTTCACTTTTTAAATTTCTAGACTTTGAGCACAAAAAATGCTTGAGATACATAAATGCAAAGGATCCTCAAAACGTTATCATGGCATGAAGAACTTATGAGTAACCCATTTTTTATGGCAATAAAAACCCCACAGACTCCACTCATTGTGCTAATGAAAAAGCCAATCTGACATTACAGAAACATATCCATCTATTTCATTCAACCTGCCAAACTGTTTTAGATACTGTGGCTCTGATGAAAACAAGGCTTCCCAAGCCCAGACCCGAGCCCTGGTGAAATGAGGCTACTCGCACTGTCAGGCGGGAGCGCAGGAGAGCTGGGCGAAAATTGAAAGAGGATAAATTAGAGGTGTCTTTTTAGATGTTGAGGGACAGCTGGCGATGCCATCAGAAAACCATGAGAGCTGCCAAGACTAAATATTTTTTGGATATCATGGCATGTAACCGTCACAATCCTCGGGTTCTGTTTAAAACCATCAACTCTGTTCTTAATGTCTCACAAACAGCCTGCCTGGAGAACTCAACTGCGGTTCGTGAGAACCAGTTTCTTTATTAATAGAGTTATGAATGTCATTATAAACATCATATCAACCTTTCCTCTTTTCACTCCCCATCTGTCACTTGCCCTGCTGTTTTTGACCAGTTTGAACCTGTCAGCCAGTCTTCTCTGAAGGAACTAATTGCTCACATGAAGCCTTCTGGCTCTCCTAATGATCCAAGTCCCCCTCGTCTTGTTAAAGAAGTTTTTCCTACCATGGCACCCTACGTCCTCAATATCTGGGGTGGCCGATCCTGGTCCTCACGAGCCCCTATCCAGCATGTGTTAGATGTTTCCCTACTTCAGCACGCCACGATACAAATAACTGTGTCCTCGACAGAGTTGTGCAGACCTTGATGAGAAGCTGATGACGACCATTTATTTGAATCAGGCGTGGTAAAGCAGGGAAACATGTAAAACATGCTGGATGGGGGCTCTCGAGGATCAGGATTGGCCACCCCTGCTCAGTATCATTAATGGCAGTCTAGTTAATGGGATTGTAACCTCAAGTTTTAAGCATGCGGTAGTAACACCACTGATTAAGAAGCCTGGCTTCGGTTCCTCCACACTTTCAATTTTAGGCTCATCTCTAGACTCCCTTTGCTTTCCAAGGTACTTGAGAAAATTGTTTACTACCAGTTGATAACTTTTGTAGAAGAGTACGACATTCTTGAGGTGTTGCAGTCTGGATTTAAAGCCCGCCACAGTTCTGAATCGGCTCTCTTAAGGTTTTTTAATGACATTTTATTTAGCCACAGATGCTGGTCGCTGTGCTGTTTTGGTTTTATTGGATTTAACAGCAGACTTTGATACAGTCGACCATCAGATCCTCCTGTCTTGCCTTGAGAGCTGGGTGGGCATTCAGGGGTTCAGGTCCTACTTAACTGACAGGAGTTTTTGGGTATATTTGCTTCCGCTTGGATCAGTTCTCCGAAAACATGGAATTTCATTCCACTTTTATGCTGATGACAGCCTAATATATATTCCACCAAGGCATGAAAAAGCTTACTCTGCTAAGCAATTACTAGTGTATTGATGAAATTAAGGCATGGATGTCACTTAATTTCTTTTGGTGCAATTGGTGCAAAGAAACGAGAGCATATAACTCCAATTTTAGCATCACTTCATTGGGTCCCGGTTCGTTTACGCATTGATTTTAAAATTATTTTATTTGTCTATAAATGTCTCCATTGTCTTGCTCTAAAGTGTTTGTCTGCCCTGCTTCAGCCGTTCACTCCTTCACGCTCCCTCAGGTCAGCAGATCAGTTTTTGTTAGTCGTCACTCAGACTAAAATGAAGCTTCGAGGTGACCGGGCTTTCAGTTGCTGGTTGAAAACTATGCAACGAGCTACCGTTACATATCAGGCAGAGCGACTCACTTCCCATTTGTAAATCCTCTTTTAAAACATACTTTTTCACTTTGGCTTTTAAATCAGTTTGAGATCTTAGTTTTAGTGTTTTCTCTTATTGTTTCATTTTTGTTTAATGCCTTTATGTTTACATTTGTTTGACATGTTTTAAATGTTTTATTTTAAATGTTTGTGTTCAACACTTTGGTCAACTGTGTTGTTTTTAAAGTGCTTTCTGAATAAAGTTGAGTTGAGTAGAGCTCCCACTTGCTTGCTGGAAGTTAGATGAAAAGAAAAGATAATCTGTGGTTTGATTATTTTAGCACAAACTCTGATAAAACTACTTATCAGCTTTGCGCACATTTTTGTGATGTTAAAAGTGACATAAAATTCATCAGCAAGCTTTACTAGTGTTGTTAGACAAAATTAGTTTTGAACTAAACCATATAGTTCTGATCTAGCTGTCCTCAGTTTCATGCTAAATGGACTGATTCATGATCAACCAACGCTCACAAAAAATGTAGGCTTTTTCCCAACTTCTCCATCAAATCCTAGTTGGTGAGTAAACTTAAAGTCTAGGGCCACAAAGATCATGTAGGACGTCCTACTCCAGACTGATAGATTGGTGATTGTTAACCAACCCGGCGTTGTGGCGGTCAACAAACTCTAGAAACAGGCAGTAGTGAAAGACGTAACATTCCCAAGCAACAGCAACATCACGGGAAGGGACATGAGAACTTGGAAAAATACCAAGCGCTGAAGCAACAAACGGAAAAGAAAGCGAAGTCAACAGTGGTGTGCGTGAGTTTCATTTACAGATGTCAAAGGGGAACGGTTCAATTACAAATGCTTTTACCCACTTTATGGCAGCAATTTATTTATTCATTTGCTTGATCGGATTATATATCTAACCTTAGGTTGGTCTTTAATGTCTTGATGTTGGTAATATCTGTCACACTTGAGTATGTAGAAAAAAAAGGACTCCTGACGAGTTATTAACACTGTAACAGCAAATGTTTATTCATAAATCTAATCACGCTATATTACCTGTTCCATATGTGGTATACTTATGCATTTATATTCTTTTAATCATAGTTTACCAGGTGTAATTACTAGATTGTACATTTCATATAATACAATATAATGTAATAAACCCATCTGTCTTAGAAACACTTTGAGAACCCACAACGCTGCTCATCATTTAATTCTTTTTGTTCTGAAAGTATTAAAAAATAGGTTTCCTGAACATCAGAATAAAGCATTTTAAATCCCTCGGGTTGAATCTTTGTTATTATTACTAATTGAGGTAGGAGTTAAATGAGTCTAGAGATCCTTGATCTTTGACATGAAATGCAATTAGCGTTTACACAGTATTTTTGATTATGAAAAAAAATCTGACACCCGTGCGTTTGACATTCTGGAATATGAGAGCTTCCATTTGTTTGGATATAGTTCAGAAATATGGGCTTTACTGCAAAAGTGACACATTAGAAGCATTATCTGGTGTCAACTGTGCATTCAAATGTCACCTAGGGCTCTCAATGTGGTTTTCCACATTTGTTTCCGGTGACTAACTTAGGGTTCACAAAATGAATCCACCAGTGGGTTCCCTTTTTTCTGTCAGTGTCAGTATCAGTATAAAGGATGAACTGGTTGTGGTACTGCTCCACTGACAGGCAGAACTGTAATTGCTGACGTGTTGCAGGGCCCCATCACTCCACAGTAAAAGCAATGTGAGCCTCAGATAACAGATGAAGCCCAATCAAGCACACAGACAAACTAACCCCCAGTCTGGCCAACCTGTTTTGCAGTAAGCCTCTCCAGCGGTTGGGTCTTTTTACTGTCCCCACTCAGCCGCGGTGTGGAGGCAGCGGGGGGACCACATGGTTCATGCAGACGGTGCCACATAGACAACGACTTTCCTCGTCGTCAGCTGGGCTGCTCCCTACCCATCTGTGGAAAAATCCTCCACCACACACATACAGGAGCCTGGATGGT
The DNA here is from genome assembly GCA_014839995.1 of Xenentodon cancila. Lineage (NCBI taxonomy): Eukaryota > Metazoa > Chordata > Actinopteri > Beloniformes > Belonidae > Xenentodon > Xenentodon cancila. The sequence goes on along the minus strand of CM026203.1, from coordinate 14,553,555 downwards.
TATACAGTATGCTACAGTTATGCACTGACTTACCGTGTAGTGGATCTGCAGCGTGTCTCCCAGTCCGGAGAGTACGGTGCAAGTTTCGGGCCTCACCTACAGTGGGAAAAGTTCACAACACTCAACACAACACTCAACACGACACGATGCATCTGCTCGGTGAGTTGCGGCGACTGCGCTACGGGATCACGGCCGTGTTACAGCGCAACACATGTGTCCTGCTCACCAGCGTCTCCACCTGAAGCTCGTCCGCTGCATTTTCTTCTCCCCACGCGAGCCCGCAGGTGAAGGCTGCGAGTACGAGTAGAACCGTGCGAGTCTTCATTGATCACTTCTAGAAAAGAGCTGCCACCAATAACTTCCGTGCAGGCTTTCTTCTATACCCCGTAGAAGGGACAGAAGCAGGCTTGAGAGCTGCGCCTGTCCGTCCACCGGTTGACCCCTGCGTCAAAATGGCTCAGCGGGAGGTAATGCTGATGTGTCGTGATACTGGAGAGATAAGGACTGACTGGCCCGTGTGGACGTTGTCCCAACACCTGGGTCTCCCTCAAGAGCCCGCCTTAAACATTTCGCCAGCAGCATCTCGTCAGCGCTGCCGTGGGTGGGAAGCGGAAGCTGTGGTCCGCGGAAGCGCCAGAGGGCGCTGTTGTGCGGCTTCTGCAGGCTCCTCCAGCCTGCTGAAGACCACCCCCGCCCCCTCCATGTGTCCTGCTGCAGAAACGCCACGTTGCCGCTGCTCGCCTTTGCTTTTTCATTTGGTCCAGACTGCAGAACTGTGTGGACGACAAAAAGAAAAAAAAAACTTCAATGATAAAAATGATAATAATAATAAAAAAAACGTTGTTCTGCCTGTAATAAGTCATTATTTATCCATAGATACTTACTGGTTTATAGCTTCCAAAATGACTTCATTGGTTTGTGTTTGTTCCAGTAATGTCCCCTACTCCGTTCTGAAGTTATTTGGATGTGTGTGTTTTGGGACCTTGCTGTATTTCCTGCCAAGCAGCATTTACTGGTTTTTGTTGTTTGTCCGTGTGTCATGTCAAGGTCAGCTTCTAAGTAGCTGTGCTCTTTTTGGATTCCTGTTTTTTTTACTCTTTGACATTCCTATGCATTTTTTTGTTTTTTAAGCAAATAGCGTATTTATTGCTTCCCCTGCCTCCTAACGTGTGGCTATAGGCTATAGGTAGAAATGATTCCCCTTTTAGCTTGTTAGTTTTGTACATCAACAAAATAGTACAGGCGTCTTTAACCTGTAAAGAAATATTGGTCTAAATCTCTTAATAACAATGTGAGACTAATACTTTTAATATCCAGAAACACTGATTTAAGTTATTTCTGCAAAAGGTGGTTCTGGGGTCTATTTAATCATGAGGTGGACTCAATTGTTAAACAGCAATGAAGGAATTGTGCTTGACTCAAAATTCTCACATTTTGGCCAACAAATGCAAAGCAAAAGCTAAAAATGGTTAGTATTCATAAATATGTCTTAAGACAACTTGTGCATAACTGCATTTCAATCCTTGGGTTTTCTCAGTGTTTCTGATTTATTCGTGAGTGCAGTGGAAACCTTTTCAAACAAAAAGCACTGTTTTTCTTTAAAACGTTTATTAAATATTTGAACAGTCTACATGAACTTAAAAACAGCATCCAGAAAGATTACAGGCAAAAATGTCAACATTTTATGGTTTTCATGTACACTAAAGTCCACTTCTGTCATGTGAAATCTAGTTAGAATGATCCAAATGTTTGAGAGATGCCTTCCAAATTGCTAAATTACTTTCTAAATCCCAAACATGTCATACCAAAGAATTGACATGACACGTTGGCCAAAATAGTTTGTTTGTTTTGCGGAGTAATAGTCTTCCCCCAAAGAAACATATCAAATGGCCTTCTAAAGGACTCACGTTTAACCAAAGCACTGTGTTTCCCAGCGGGGTGTCGTGGTAGAAGTACCAGCATAGACTGCAGAAACTGTGCCACATTATCATGTGTTAGACAAAGGAGAGTTTGTCATGCAGAGGCGCAGGTTTAGTATTAAGTTCTGGTGCTAACTAAAACAAACATCCAGTGATACATAAACGGGGCTTCAGACCACACAGCGTGCCAGGATGAGACACCATGTTGCGCATTCATGTCTAGCCAGACCCTTGATAATCTTACTTTTGTGTTGCAATTTGCCACAGCAAATGGGTGTGGAGTTCAAACTAGGGGCGAATTTAAAAAGGATGAATTAAAATAAAATTTAAATAAGCATTCCTTTTGAAAAGAAACTGGTAACTCATCTGTGTGTTAAACTGAAGATAACGCTTAGTTCCTTCCTCAGATTTTACAACAAGACAAACGTCATCTGGCCCCACTGCCACATATCAAATAAGAACGATCAAAATACTGCTGGGTAAAACAGTGTCAGAGATAGTAGGTGCTAAAGAAAGCCCACTGTGATCCGATCTGTCATTAGGGGTTTTAACAATGTGTCAGCACCAAAAGTCAGGTATATTTACACTAGGCTGCACAACCTACCCCACCCACACACAGTGTTTCAACATGATGTACCACAATACTCATCTGTGGCATTCTTCCCATGCAAAAGATACTTATGTTTGTTCTCTCTCTGTGGATTAAAACATTACACAAGTATTACTCAGCACTGGAACCATTTAGGCATATCCCGAGCACTCACCAACTTCATTCATACATAAGAAACATTGCTTAAAAATGACACGGTAGTATATTGGTGTAGTTAACCTGCCAATATCTTAGACTTCAGTCAATTTCTTTTTCATTCTCACATACTTTTTGAACTTGGTACTTATAAGAGTTCTTATAAATACTTCAAAAGTTTGTATGTATATATATATATATATATATATATATATATATATATATATATATATATATATATATATATATATATATATATATATATATATATATATATATATATATATATATATATATATATATATATATATATATATATAACCTTGTCATTATTTTTTTTAACAAAAAGGAAGACAAATGCATAAATATGAAATGTATGTGCTGAAATGGGTTATGAAACCTTTTCTGAACGATATGGAGCTAAACGTTCTACAGTGAGAGAAAGATTATGAACAAGTGCAAACATTCAATGAGCTTCCAGTCGTCTCAGGTGTGAATGTCCCAGCAAATTTATCAGCAGCAAAGCTCACATCCTGCAGTGCTCAGATAAACACAAAAAAACTCAAGGCTATATCTCAGATTGTGGTCTCAGTGGGCGTGTTAAACAAACAAACAACTAACTAACTAAGCATCCAACTAGCTAAGTATTAAAAGAGGGGATACATATATATATATATATATATATATATATATATATATATATATATATATATATATATATATATATATATATATATATATATATATATATATATATATATAGTTATGTGAGAGCCATATTAGCATTTTATAGGGGGGGGGGGTATAATCATATTTAATGAAATCGAACATAGATGTATTATGAAATAAAAAAGAGCAAAAATGTGTATGTATTTTTTTGTATAAATATGGTCTAGACCTAGTTAACTAGTCGGTAAGATGCTTAATGGGGTAACAGAATATGGGACTGGTGGGCTGCAGGTGAAATCAAGGCCCAGTAGTATAAATAAGGAAAGTCATATGCTTTTTAGTCTTAGTCAAGTCAAAGTTTAATCTATATATCACATTAACAAAAAAAAAAAGAAAAAGAAAGAAGAGTTGACCAAAGTGCCATATGGATTGCACAGAACAATGTCAACAACAAATACAAAGCTAAGAACAAGTAAAAATGTACTTTTCCAACTAAGACGTTCTGTTTTAACCATGAATAAAATCCAATAAGATGAAATATGTTTTAAAGAACATTTTTAAATGACCTAGTCTCCACTTTACATTTTAAATGGTTGGGGAAAATGTGGTTTTGTGCTTTCTCAGTGATGCGGTGAAGGATTTATATATATATATATATATATATATATATATATATATATATATATATATATATATATATATATATATATATATATATATATATATATATATATATATATATATATATATATATATATATATATATATATATATATATAAATTGCCTTAAAAAATCAAAACCATATAAAAACCGACCAAAAGTTCCAACACCTACACGTTTGCTTTAGACGTGTATTATCGCGAGATCTTGTTTACTGCTGATACCTCTACTGGAAAATCTCGTGAGACATTTAGTAGAAGACTGCTCAGCTGAGGTAAGTGAGGACACTGGCTGCAATATCAACACGACACATCTCACTTATTGCAGCAGGTGATAAATGGACAGTGGAGGAGATTTCTGGGCTGTTTTGGATGTGTAGCATCGTTGTCGGTTGTTCTGAAGCAGTTGCAAGCAGCGATCCGCCGGCAGCAGGATGCCCGCTGGGGTGATGAGTGGTCAGATGAATGGGGCGGATCTGGACGGGTTTTACACGCTAATCGACTCTTTTCTGCTAATAAACCCGAAATTCAAGCAAATAAATAAGAACATTATAGTTCAGAGCGACATGAAATTGGTACACACATGTGCCAAAATGAATTGTACATGAAGCGGGTGGACTTGACAGGAGCTGCTATTGAACGGAGGATGGCTGTGTAACGTTACCTAACGTAGCATCCCGGGCTAACCTGAGAAACCGGAGATGAGGGAACATTATCAGGCCTTGTTCCCTGATGATATCCCTGTTCAGGGATGTTACTGGCGAACCCGCGGTCAGATATGACAGAGCACAGGAGCTGGTCCTATCCGGGAAGTGGTAGTATGTTAACGTGTCTCTTCAGCACCATGGACAGAGCTGCAGCAAATCTCATATGTTATTTATTTTGTTCTTTTTCTACGTTACTATTTCATTTCTCTTTCGTTTTTTGCTATTTCATTTGATATTGTGTATTTTCTATAGCAATAACTGTTGCCATCAGATGTTTAACACAACCATTTACGTGTAAGGATATACATTGTGTGTCTCTTTAAAAAAACGTATTCATAAATAATTCAGTAGGTGACCAGTATCTTTTTTTTTTTTTTACAAATTTCAGTTAACACTACACTGTATATCGTGTCTTTTTCACATAGTGTTGTATTTTGGTTTGAGAACAGAATGTCTCACAGGTCTGATTTTGTTTAAAAAAAACAAAGCACAACATGGTTTAAATTGAACCTCAAAATTACATGTTTCTTCTTAGTTGTGTTGACAGTTATATTCAACACTTTCTGTTGCATGACTTTCCACCCTGAAAGAAAGATCTTTCCTCTGCTATCCTTGTAGAGATTTGTCCCTTTTTCCATTCACTGAATCAATGCTCTAATACGTAGAGTGTTAACTGTTGTGCACATTGTAAAAGTCATTACAGGGAAAATATAATTTATGTTTAAAAATGACTTGATTGTTGCCATGTGATGGACCTAATCACGGTGTGCCCTGCTTATCCATCAATTACGGCTGTGATAGGACATATTTGTGATGAACCGCTCAGGATAAATTACAGGGAAAATGTAGTGTACTGTTGTACATCAGGTGGTATTGTGGTGAGGTCACGTTAAATGCGTTTATGCCAGGCCTGGTAATGTAGGACATGTTGCTTGTGCTTGAAGGGATTGATGTTGTTGCAGGCTAAAATGTGAAGAAAAGGCATAGCAAAAAGGGTCTGAACAGATTGCGCTGTAGCCTAGAGTCATGGCACAAACAAGTATCTCCGTCACCCTCTTTGATGATGACTGTGGGCGTGTAACAAAGCTCTGCACCTGTCATGCCATGTGCGTTAACAGGAGAAGTGTGATTCAGTTTCAGTCTTTGAAAGATGAGAGGCCACATCAGCATCAGCGTCTTTGTTTTAATCATGCTAATAATTTATCACAGCTTCAATATCTCTGAGTAAACCAATACACATAAGACTATTACTAAACATTTATGTTTTCTGTTTCCTTTCAGCTCTCCTTAATAACCTATCCCTGCAGGACGACTGAATCTTTGTACAAAAGCCTCCAGAATCACAACTGTAGGCACAAGTTTGTGGTTTGGGAACCTGAATCAGAATCATGGGGAACATTTTTGGGAATTTGCTGAAAAGCCTCATAGGGAAGAAAGAGATGAGGATCTTGATGGTGGGGCTCGACGCTGCGGGCAAAACAACCATCCTTTATAAGCTCAAGCTTGGGGAAATCGTAACCACAATTCCAACAATTGGTCTGTCCTAAGAGTTCCATGTTTATAAGCACTTTCAGTGAATTACTTTGCTACTTTGTGGTTGGATGACAGCGTCTCTCTTTTCAGGGTTTAATGTTGAGACAGTGGAGTACAAGAACATCAGCTTCACTGTGTGGGATGTGGGTGGGCAAGACAAGATCCGTCCCCTCTGGAGGCACTACTTTCAAAACACGCAGGGTGAGCGGAGCTAATCAGATAGTACCACCAGCCTGAATGGCTCTCTTCTTCTATAGAAAATGATCTGTGTAGCATGCTCTCCATGTCGTTTCAGGTCTAATCTTCGTGGTGGACAGTAATGACAGAGAGCGTGTGAATGAAGCCCGAGAGGAGCTGATGAGGATGCTGGCTGAGGACGAACTGAGAGATGCAGTGCTCCTTGTTTTTGCCAATAAACAGGCAAGAGACCTTTACTGTTCGGGATATACATACTGATGAGCTCCCAAAGACATACTGCTTTGTGTTTAGGATCAAATTCAAGTTCTGTTTTAAAGGGATGTTCAGTTTTTCAAGTGGGGTTGTGTGACGTACTTATGAGTATTCGTAGTCTTGCCTGCAGTATCCACTCAGAACGGAGCCAAGAGAAGAATAATTATCTGCAGCTATCTAGAACAAGTCAAAACTCAAAAAATGTGTAGTAATTCGAGTGCTGAATTGTGTATTTTTCACATGGCATCATTTTTGTGTCTTTAGCGGTAAAATTTACTTTGACCCACAGAGTTCAGCAAAATAGTGTTTTTGTTTAGGAAGCTTCCTTAAGAAGGTAAATGACCTCATGGTGGCAGCACTGATAAGAGCTGGTTGAATGATCTAAAATGTTAAGAAAAAAAGCTTTGGTGTTTTCTTCATTGCTTCCCTTTTGCATGGGAAATACTTAACTATCACTTTCTGAAATGAATGGTGAGAATCCCACCCGAACCCCCCACTCATGACTGGGTATAAAAGAGCATCTTGGAGAGGAAGGATCTCTCAGAACTGAAGCTGGGTTGAGGGTCACCAGTCTGTGTACAAATGAACTGTCTACAAATCTTGACAAAATCTCAGAATAATGTCTTTAACCATAACATTTGGAAGACGTTGAACATCCTATCATCTGTAGTACATCAGTGCGTAATGTCTTCAAAAGAGTCAAAGATTCTGGAGAAATTTCTCTGCACAGAACAAGGAAGAAACTCATTATTGCTCTTTTTTTTTTTTGGACTCTCACAACTGGGCTGCATTAAAAAAGCAGGATTCTATCATGTAAAATCACCAAGGGAACACTTCCCTGGCTAAGAGCTCAGTAAGCCATGACATCTACAAATGCAGCTTACAGCTTTAATGTGCAAAGAAAAAGCCAGATGTGAAAGCTCCAGAAATGCTGCTGTCTTCTCTGGGCCAAAGCTCATTTAAAATGGATTTGGGCAAAGTGGAAAACGGTTCTGTGGTTAGACACATAGAAATTTGAAATCCTTTTTGGAAGGAAGCTGCTTCTGCTGAATTCAAGAGGAGTGGGACCATCCAGGTTGTTATCAGTGCTCAGTTTAAAAGCCTGCATCTCCAGAGGTGTTGGAGATGGACAGGATGCAAACCTGGAAAGGAAATGTCATTGCTGAGAGGTATATACAGATTTTAGAGCAACATACAGTCCTGTTGAGATGTCTTTTTCAGAAAAGGCCTTGTCTTTTCTTTTTTTTTAGACAAGACAATGATAAACCACATAAATGAACATTACAAAAGCATGGCTTCATAGCAGAAACGTCAGGGTGGTGAACCGGCTTGTCTGTAGTCCATGTCGGTAACCAAAGAAAACCTATGAAAACGTATGGTGCATCATGAAACAAAACATTTTGACAAATGAAACCAAGCACTCTGGAGCAGCTTGGATCCCATAACAGGCAGGAACGAGGCAGCATTTTGCTCCCAAAACGTCAGCAACTGGTCTCCTCTGTTACTTTTTGTTACTTTTTAACTTTCTGTTTATCTTTCTGTGTTTCATTTTTTAAAAATCAGACTTAATGGGATTTCTAAATCATCGTATTTAATTTTATTTACATTTTACACAATACCTCAACTTTTTGTTTAAATTGGGGTTTAGGAGAAATATGAAGATAGAAGAGTGACTTTAAACGGCCCATGAGTTCACCTTTAGGCCTTTTTCTGTACTATTACAATTACTGAATTACCAAGCTTGAAAATTAGTTAATTTTTAGCATTCTATTTTAATATACAATATTATATACAAAATACACATTAGGTGCAGTGTAAATAAATTCAGCTCGCTTCATTATTGATTAATTCATGATGCATGTTTGAATCATATGTTTTTTTAGCTTTTTTTTGTAATAGAAATGTTTAAAATGTCAGTCTTAAATTTCAATTTAATTATTTTTGCTCAACTTATATTTAAAAGATAAAATTAATGAAAAAAGAGAGAAAAGACATCATATTAAACAATCGCCAGCCAGAGGCTTGTTATCGCCATTTTCCTGAATAATACGTTTATTTTATAAAGCGAGTAATAATTGCTGAGGGATTTCTCCTGGTGTTCGTGCAGGATGGTTTGCTTGTTTTTTTCTGTGCATGGAGCTGTGATAAACTGGTGACCTGCTCCAGGCCTCCGTTACCCTGAATGGGATGAAGAAAATATGGAAAATGGAAGGATGGAGGAACAGTTGCAGTTAGATTTCAGTTTGACAATGTTGGATGAAAACATGAAAACAACAAAAAATAATTAGCTCTGATCATTTCTCTGTGCCGTGAATAAGCAGCTCTGCGCAGACAGACACAAGCATACCTGCGGGAGCTGCATGCAGCGACTGAAGTGCAGTACTCTGTCCTTAATGAACTCTTGCCTATTTGACAGGATCTACCGAATGCCATGAACGCTGCTGAGATTACAGACAAGTTGGGCTTACATTCGCTTCGTCACCGCAACTGGTACATCCAGGCCACCTGCGCCACCAGCGGAGACGGCCTCTATGAGGGCCTTGATTGGCTGGCCAATCAACTCAAGAACAAGAAATAAGAAGAAAAGTGGGAAAAGCAGCCAGCAGCCAGACACGTCCAGCTTTTTCTTTCTTTTGAGAATGGAGGGCGCAGGTTGGGGACGAGGGGTGTTCGGTTGAAAGGCACATAGCAGGATTTTGAGCTTAGGGGACAATTCATTTTTGCTGTGTTCTTGGTGGTCTTCAGCGGTCGCTGAAAAAAGATTCTCATGTTCATATTTAACCACACACACACACACACACACACACACACACACACACACACACACACACACACACACACACACACACACACACATAGATATATACACAAACTGTAAACAATCGCAGCAAACACTTGCTTTTCCTTCGTCCACCTCTCATCCTTAGGTGCAGTGTACCGTATGTGTGTGACTCCACCGAGTCAGAAATCAGATATAATGTTTGTTTTTCAATTGTAAGTCATCCATGAGAGCAACAGACCTGTGATGGTTGTATTTCCTGTTGTTTGGTTTTTGTAGCTGTCATTTGTGTTCCTTCTTGCAGGGTAACAGCCATGTTTGAGAACAATCACATTCACGCCACCAACACTGGTTTGCGAGCAATGCTGAGCACTTTGATACTCAGATTTAGTGTGAACCCCACCCAGGCAGTATTGATCATGAATACCTGTATCTGTCACTGCCCCATTTTGGAAATGTTTTGGCATCTCTGTTGTGTTTCTACTCCTCATGTAGGCAACCCAAAGCAGCAAAGCAACCCTTAAAATATTTAAAACGCAACAACTCGCTTTCGACCTGCCTGACTTGCATGCATCTTAAAGCATTGCTACAAACTTCTCCATCCGTAGAGCAGAATAAATGTAGACGTTGTGTGCAGATTTTCTGTAACAGCCTGTACCATCTTTGCAGTCGAGTGCAGAAAATTGAAGTATCTCTTAAGTTACAGCTTTAAGATGAGAAAAGTACATAGGTTGACCCACACGTTAACCGAATAATCTGTTCAGCTGCTGCTTGCTTGCCTGCCTTCTTGTGTGTCTATACGAGTACTCAAACCGCATCGGGTTGCTCCTGCTTGTGTGTTTTGTCTTGCACTTTGGGGGGTGATTATGTTTATAACTGTGTTACTGAATGTGTGTCTCTGAACAGCTGTAATGAAGTTTATTTGACATGCATATTCTTTTATTTCAGTGGTCTGTCCGCATAATTATTGGAAGGAAAGCAGGGTAAGCGGGTCAATATGTTGGCGTTGTAAATTGCAAAAACTCATCAGCACATCCACGATTCACTTTGAAACAGCAGGCGAATGACTGCGTCACCTCTAATACCAGCAAAATCCACAGACTTATTGTCAATAAGACTATTTCCTTGTGCCATACATGGGTACTACTACTTGTAAATTAGTAATAGTACAAAATACTGTCATCCACTCAACCAACTTATCAGCACATCTTTCATAACCAATCATTTTATGTTAAGTCATGGATTTGATCATTTGGTTTATGTGGCCTTATATTTAGTGTTGACCTCAGATTGATTTCCTCTGCTGTTTTGGTCCTGATTTTGAGTCACATGTATTGATCTATATTTAAAAAAAAATACTTTGAGATTTATTTCTCAGTGGTCTCAAAAGGCAGATTTATCACCACGCTTCATGTTGATAAGTTTTTGACATAGGAAATCTTTGTTCTGCCAGTATACTGGATTCATATTAGGTCGTAGATTCCTTTGGTTGTTGGGATAAAAGAAAATTTGATGTAGACTGTGTCTGTGAAACAATAATAATCGGTGGGAAAAAAAAGAAAGAAAGAAATCTGATTATTATTTCTGTACCGTTATAGTTACACAAGTAGATTCAAAAACGGTGAAGACCATGTGTCAATGCTGAATGCATGGAGAAATCTGTATGTGATGTAAGACAACAAAACCCTGCTGTATTACAAATAAACCCATTTTCTGTATGACCTGTCTCAAATGGAAGTCACTGTCACTAATCCACTTTAAAGCGACATATTAACTATTTTATTTATATATATATATATATATATATATATATATATATATATATATATATATATATATATATATATATATATATATATATATATATATATATATATATATATATATATGTTTTTACTGTTGCCAGCTTTTACCAGGAGAGGGCAGAACTGAGCGATTTAAATAGAAAAGGCTCAAAGCAGGAACCTTTAGACACATATTTGACAACGTTTTATCACCTTTATCAACGAACTGTCTTGAAGTTCTATCATGTTTTATTTTTGTCAGTGTGGTCAGAAACTCTCTCTTTGTGCAAACAGGGATACACAAACATGTTTACATTATTTTTATGGTTTTAATTGCATAACAAGACGTCTCCTAATCAGGTAAAGTGTAGTTGACAATGTTTTATCCACAAAATCTAATTTCAGAATTTACTTCAGATTCCAGTAAAAAATCTTCCTCTCTCCCTGCTCTGGTTCTCAGTGGGGTGACAAACACTCATACGAAACTGTTTTTGAATGAATTTGCGAATGAATTTGCGAATATCCAGGTATTCTGGCTTCTTCCCACAGTTCAAAACCATGTATGTCAGGTTAATTGATGACTGTAAATTGCTCATAAATGTGAGTCTGTACGGTAGTTTTTCTTAATTTGCCCTTGTGTTGGACTAGCGACCTGTTCAAGGTTTACCGCTGACCTTCGCCTGAAGAGAGTTGGGATAAGCTCCAGCTGATACCTAAATAGACCCTAAGTAAGAATTTAGAGGGCATAGACGTTGGATGGTAAATTTGGGACAAACAAGTGCAAACAATAATAATAATGATAACAAAACACTTCAACAGATTTAGAGCCCTTGAAATATGACCTTGCGTTTGCTCCTTTAGTTTCAGAGCAGTTTTTTTTTTCTTTCCAGAGTATTACTTCAGGTTTTTTTCTTCATTAACTGTAATCACTACAGGGTATAATATATATTTATCTTTATTCTTCTTACTGAGGAAGTTTACACAGTGACGTTAGAGAGATTCCAGTTAGACCTTAAAATGTCTCTCTGTTTCCCTGAACTTCTTCTGGTTGTTCTTTGGGGACAAGTTTAAGAAATGCTGTGAGAGTCAACTTCCTGTAATTGGTAAAATATTAACCTTTTGTTTTGAGCAGGCCTCTTACATATCGACAGGAAAAGAAGAGTATGACCACCTTCGGGGAAACAGTCATTTTTCTCTCTCTCTCTGGTGGAACTTTTTGAGCAGTTGGACCTAATATGGACGTGGACACAAACAAGATGTTTTTGTGTGACTGTGTTCCTGGAGTAGACTTGTGGTACAGGCAGAACAGGTTCCCACCGAGCTGTTCGGCTCGTTTGTCCACTTTTAAAAGCAGACAATGTTTTTGAAAACAAACAAGAACAAAAAGAGAGAAAAAGTCTTATCAACCCATCAAGCTCATTCTGCTATACCGAAGTGTTGTGCATAAGTTAGTACTAAGTCCAACAGTCAAGTCACGTAGCAGCAATGCAAAGATGCAGCAATAAAACGATTCTACATCTCAAGAAATCGAGCAGAAAGGAGTGGAGGGGTCAAAGTCCCACTGTTAACTGTTGCAAGATTGAAATGCATATATATAGCTCTCGGGTTCTACCAAACTTGGTATTAACCATTAATATATGTGCAAGCAAGAGTTAAAAAAAAAACAACATTTAACAACTTTGTTTTTTCTAAACCTCCTCTGCAATCATATTTCTACCAAATGTTGAAGGTCCAGTTTGTCTCTTGCTGTCTAATGTTCATCATGATCGACATAAACCAGCAGCTTTGCTCTTCATTCAGCTGTTCCAGATGTGGCTCGTCTTTGCAGGAGCTCTGGAACATGACTACAGGACTGCGCTGGTGTCCATAGGAGACTCACACATGTTTACATGCAACGTATCTTATAAAAATGCAACACAAATCATCATCAAAGACACATATTGGTTTATATATTCTGTCAGACAGAATCAGACCATTTCTAATTTCTCTTCTCTCCGTCTGAGAATAGACCCCAACATCCCTTCAAACCTAAGTATTTTAATGCTCAACATGATGATGCAGGACTTTACCGTTGGAATTTAACGATGTTTGAGGACGACAAAGAAATCATCATCATGTCAGCTGTTTGCCTCTGCAGGTTCAGAAACTGATGAAAAAAAGAAAAGGAATCGACAGACTTCTTGAAAAGTCAGAAATCTTAAAAGCTGCACCTTCCTTCTTCAACATCCTTCTCGTCTGAAACTGCTCTGGTTCTCATTTCTGTAGTTGTGAGAAGAACTTTGTGTTTCAACCACTTGTCCAACCAAACCGCCATCAAGCCCTCAGCACTGTTGATAAATGACAGACTGTTCATGTATTCCTACGTCCTCTCTGACCACCTGTTCTTTCATTTCACTGCATCCTGTCTGCTGTCCCAAGTGTCCCTCCTGGTGATATGTGCAAGAAAATGCAGAGAACAGCTTTAAAAGCAGTTTTAACACTTTTTTATTTATTCTTTTTTCTGTTGCAGTGGACAAAATCGGAAATGTTACTTCACTTTCTGTTCAAGAGATGTAATTCCAGGTTTTTAGAGGTTGTAGAGATGCACGTAACTGCCTTTGATGGGATGATAAAACTATTACACATCAAGGAAATACAACAGTTGAGTGCACAGTGACTAATTTGTAAATGTTCAGTCAAAGGATCAATATTAGATTGATTTGCCTGAACTGTGGGGAAGGTATTACTAAGGTATTACCTGTGCTTTCTAGTTTGATAAAGTATCACATAATGTTGTTAAAAAGGTTGATATCACAACCTTTTTACAGTAGGTGCAGATAAAAAAGTCATCTTTTATTGAGGGACTCTTTATTACATACATATATGTACAAAAAGATTTTTGTCTCGGTACATGATCAAATATCATATTGTCCTTGCCAGGTCTTAAAAGCAGGTAAAAGCAGAGACAATTAAAAACTTGACAATATGAGATTAATACAAACTAATCCTGAAATGAAGAAACATTGTATGAACAAACTAAGTACACCACATGATTAAATAACCTAGAACCAACTTTTACATCTTGCACAACTTGAAGTCATCCTTTACGGTTTTCAGTCTCTCACACTGCATTTCATTTCCTTTTACATCTGGACTTTTACAAGGTCATTGGAACACCTTGAGTGCTTTCTTCTTCAGCCACCCTGTTATTTATTTTCTGCTGTAGATGGGATGAGCCTTCTGTTGCATGACTGAGACCTTGGAGTAAACCTGAAAGGATATTTGCTCCTGGAAGTTTTGGCAACAGCAGTGGATGTTTTCCATTTGTAAATAAACATTTTCCTGGTAGAATCATAAACTCTGACTTGTTTGCAAATGCCCTTTTAACCTTCTCCCAGGTTGAACGGCAGCAAAAGTTGTTTTTCTAAGATCATCACATCTGCATTTCCTTCTTGGAATTCTATTAACATACACCTCACTGGAGCCGACACAATACCAAAACCTCTGCGTTTAAACAAGGAACTAACACTTTCGGAGTGTAAGCATGTACTTAGTTTGTTGCACAGCGTTTCTGCATTTTGCCTTTGTGTTGATTAATGACATTGTGTAACATGTTATGTATTGTTTAGTTGAAGGTTTTTCTTTTTACCTTATATTGAAACCTGGTAATAAGAACTAATTTCTTTGTCTTATATCTGATCAACATCAGACATGAAACACGGTGTACTTACTTTATATATATATATATATATATACATATATATAGTAAATGCAAGTAAGAAAGTAAAAGCTTATTCTAAATGGCATGGAGTTCAGTCAACATAAATATGTACCTGAATGGATCTATCAATGTTTTTTAAATGCAAAGCCTGATATCATATTTCATACTTAATGTTTCATACAAACCCCCTGTTTATTCTCAATATTATTGCAATGATATTTATTATTCTTTAAACTGCAATAATATAATAATAGCCATATATAGTAGGGGTCATTTATCCTAGGTTTGGGAAAGATTTTCACTGCTTCTGAAAGCATTTTGTCCAAAACCTGGGTTTCACACTGTGCATAGGTGTTGCACTCAGTGTTTTTAATTTCATATTTTATAACTTAATCAAGATATTTCACCAAAAGTACTTGGACTAATATTCGAATTTAAGGTGTTTTCCTTTATTCTGTTTAATTGCTCTTGGTTCTTGCTGCCTAATTGGCTGCTGTTCCGCCTGAGCCCTCCCACATAAATCAGTGCCGCGGAAAGAGCCGCTTCTGCCGCTGATTGGCTCCGCGCTGCGCTTCAGCCACTGAGCTGAAGTGATTCCTCTCATTCCAGCCTGAACCGGGGAAAAGTAAAGTTGCGGCTCAGCTACATGTCAAATCGAGAAAATACAATAATGCTTTTTTGTTTTTAATTGTGGAGTTATACCTTCGCCTGAAAACAAAACAAAACGAAGAAAAGGACTAAGAAAAAGAAAAAAAACTTGGATTAATCGAAAAGAGGTGGTTTTAAATGGATAGGTCAAGACTGAAATGATCGAGGACGAGTTGGGGCGATAAAAAAAAAGAAGCACATTTGCCCTTCTTACTATGATTGTAGTTTTCATTCACAACGTCATCAGCCTGGGGATTTGAATGAGGATGGCCGCCCTCGGGAGGAAGGTGCAGCAGGTGCTTTGCGTCCTGCTGCTGAGCGCGCTCCAGCTCTGCACCGCTCAGACGCAAGAAGGTGGGCGAAAACACGCAAACACATAAGGACACTTACAATTTTTTAAAAGTACAATATCTGTGCTATAAAAGGCGCACCATGTGGAGAAACTCGCGAAAAGCAGGTTTACAGGTGCCAGGTGCGGTGGGACAGCACAAGTCCTCAGCCGTCACACGCGGAACCTGTTCCACACACCTAAAACTTGTTTGCCATGAGTCACCTGCACTTCTCCCACGACTCTGTGTGCTTTATCATTCTTGTCTAAATTGTTTCAAGGTTTTGCAACAGAGCCCAGCCTTTCACTGGCGGAGCCACATACAACATATCTTTACTTCATTTGATAAAACGTTATCGCTATCTTTTTAATATTGGTTTATTCTGATTTGTTAATTATGTAAATATGGGCAAAAAGTTTAAAAAAATGTGAAAATTGTGTCATTTCTTAAAAAGGACAAGCACTGATAATGACTTTCAGGCTTTGGGATGCACTTTAATCTTCATATTGGTTCAGGTTAAATGCATCTTAAAACTGTTAAACTCTCTTAAACTAAAGTTCATTTTAGGTGCTTGGAAATTTGTGGCTATACTTCCTTTTTTTCACCAATTCTACAAATGCAGTAATTCACTGGTTAATGGGGAAAATAGTAATAAAGATTATTACTATCATTTGGCTTTAAACGTTACTCAAAATGAGCATCACCTCAGTGAGCCACGGCAGCAGCCTCCTGTTTTTGCAATTGTACATGACGATGTAGCCTGAAGATTTTCACTGATATATTTACCTGCTTAAAAATGTTCTTTTTTAAATTACATTTGATTGTGCTTTTCCCTCAGCATTGCTACTTCCACAGAGATATACAGAGTAGATAAAAACAGGACTTCACGTCAGTGTGTATTGTGATGCATCTGAGGAAGAGAGGTGTTGTGATTTGAATCCCAGCGTGAACTTTGGCCTTGTGTTGTTGTCCTAGTTGCCACCTGGGTGCAGGTTCATCCAGGGACTGTGGTTCTGAAGAAAACAACATGAACATGAGATCATTGATGAATTGGCAGTCAGCACTCATAAAATCCTCAGTTAAAAAAAAAAAAGAAAAAAGTGGGGGTTTATATGGAGCCTGGAAAGCCACTGTGAGAAGCCTCCCACAGTGTTTACTACTTTTTGCATTCGTATTTGAAAATTACTACAGAATAGATGCAACACTGTGTAAAACAGTTTAAAATGTATGCATACTTCATGTTTCATTAATGATGCAAAAATCGTTCTCAGCGATGGAGAGACACGATACACATCCTTTGAAAAGGTTGAGAAAACAAAACAAAAATATTTAAATTAAAAAAAGTCAAAATGAGTCAAAAATGTTGGTAATATAAATACATCCATCCATTATCTATACCCGCTTACTCCGTCTCATGCAGAGCATATCTAGCATAGTAGGCGAGAGGCAGGGGTCCACCCTGGACAGGTCGCCAGTCCATCACAGGGCCAGTCCACGCTACGGACGTATCAATTAACCTACCCTGCATGTTTTTGGACTGTGGGAGGAAGCTGGAGTACCTGGAGAGAACCCACGCAAGCACGGGGAGAACATGCAAACTCCACACAGAAAGACCCACCGGGCCTTGAGTTAAACCAGGAACCTTCTTGCTGTGAGGCAACAGTGCTAACCACTAAGCCACCATGATGCCCGGAAATATAAATCATCATCTTTATATAACATGTTAAGAGATCTTTGTGGCTTACTGGGAGCATCTTTGAGGTGTTTTGTTCAAAACATTTATGTAACTTCTTATATCCTCAATTAATCTCAAGTCATGCTTTTTAGAAAATGAACTTGACCAAATTTTGAAAATACATTTGCATTACACTGAGTTACACTGTAAGTAAACAACACGTCAACTTGTAGTACTACTTTCATTTTGCCCCTAGGAAGAAAAACTTGTTTTCTTTTACAAAGACAAGCAGTGCATGAGAACTTTATCTCTCATATGTAGCATTAGAGGGGGTACATTTCAAACCTGCTTGTCACTTTGGAGTAAAATTAAATGTATTACCTTTAAAATCTCAAAAACATCAAGAGTGGTGGCCTAACCAAATAACTGACATGTCAAAAAGCAAATATGCAGTTGCACCTGATTCAGAGGATGCTATTAAGCAACAGAGTGCTGACTGAAGACTTGCACATCACTGACTTAGTGTTTATACATGCTCTAACGTGCACGCTCACCTGTGAGGTATGTGGTAATCTCAGTGCACCCTGTGCCAAGTTTCTGTTTACATCAGTCATCGTCTCAGCAGCTTTATTCAGCTTGTTTATCTCCTCCTCCCTCTATTCTTTTCTTTACCTACCTCTCTTCCAGTTTTGAAACCTTGGTAACAGATGAATGAAAATAACAGCTAAACCTGATCCATGCAATGTTTTCATGATGTGTTAGGTTACACGTTAGCACTGAGGACAATGACAGCATGCCGAAGTGAGTTCATATATTGTGTACAGCAGTTAGTGATGGATTAAGCAGGAGATCTGACATACTGCCGTGTTTGTGAAGAGCGAAGAAGCACACAGAGAGAAAAGTGTCTGCAGACAGACACTCTTCCAGAATGGGACCATTGTGTTCGTTTGCGTGTCATTTGTGTGTATTAACTCTCAACCCTCCACCCTATTCCTTTTTTTCTCCACCATCTATCCGCCAACATTGAAAGTCCTCCTTTGACAGAAGCCCACTCAGCCTTTAGAGACTTTCAGCTTCCACAGCTGCAGCTTGTGTGCTGTTTAACATACCGTTTTGTCACATTCTGTCCTTCATATATACATAACCAGTTTGTCCTTCTCTATAGTGGGTTGTGCCTGTTGCCGGCATGACTGCTCCACATACTGCAGGATCTGGGAGGTTTGAGAACAAACATGCTCAAATGTATTTCCCAACAGGCAATTATAACAATATAGGTTCAGCTAGTGATGGCACTAACCTCTTCCCAGGGCTTAAATACAGCAGGACAGACAAGGCGCTTCCGCCTTGAACAGCTAGAAAACTCATCCCCTTTAATTAACAAGTTGCAGAACAACTACACTCAACAGAGAAGTGGTCGACGTCATCATGAGCAGGTGTAATACAGGTGCCTACCTGCAGTCCTCCAGTGGGGTTTACATGTGGCTTTGCAATTTAAACACCACTGAGCGAGTTGGTTGCCTTTTTTTTTTAAGAAAAAATATAGTAAAACACAGACAAAAAACTAAATTTTAACACTATTATTCAATATGTCAAATGAATAGAGAATAGTTTACATCTCTCACTTTAGTCATTTGAACTAGTTCTGAAACATTGCAGCAACACGCATGTGAAATTGTCCATGTCAGATCAAGAACACCCTTTAATTAAACAACCCATTTTATTTTGGTAATAACACATCAACACTATCCCCTATGACATCACAGCAGCACTGAATAATTTACAATCTGCTGCAATTACATTTTATGCTTTCTGTTCTTTTCTCTTGTAGAAAAACAACCTGGCAGTGCCGGTTCTCTTATGAGCATGGCTCTTGTGAAAAAACAATACTTGAAGAGATGACAAAATATCATAACTTATAGTGACAATGTGATGTTGTTTAACGTACAAAAAGTCTACATACATTTCGAATTAGGTGGCAGATTCACGTCACAGATTTAGAACTAAAACTGTGTAGAAGCTGAGACAGAAAACACGAGGGTTGGCAGACAGCTGTTAAAGGTCAAAATGCACAAAGTTGTTTGTATCTTTCACCCGTTAACTCACAAATAAGTGATAGTTTAATTTTAGGATATTGCATGAACACTCCAGATCTTAATTGATGGAGATCCTCCACATGTCAGAAATCTGTTGTTGACTCTCTTTTGGCGTGTTAATCCATGCAGGTAACTTCAAATGCTAACACTCCAATGACATGTAGGTGAATTGTGTTGATGTTGCTAGGCAGAATGAAAAATTAGAGAAAAAAAAATCAACAGCAATGCTCTTCCCAGAATTCACAACCTGGATGTCCTTGACGCTTTGCAGACGATGCTATAAAGAGAAGCATTATTTCTGGAAAGCAAGCATTGATCAGCGTAAACACATTCCTTTCACCTCTGTTGTATCGCAGTGGTGACGAGGTTTACAGAGCAAGATGAGTCAAGGGGGGGGGGGGTTAATCACATTCTGATCATATTTTGTTTTTGTCTTAGACAGCGAGTTAGTCAAAGTCACAGTCAGCTTTCTAGTACATTCTGGCAAAGGTGCCAGTCAATCAGAGAAATGAAATGAAAAGTTGTTTTTCTCTGCTCAAGGTGCAGAAAAAGGTGTAAAAATAAAAATATAAATAAATAAAAAAACTGGAAAAAAAAAGTTCTCTTCCCGCAGGGTTAATGTCAATGAGCACAATGTTCCTAGAAACAATAAAATAGCCTTTATCAAGACTTTATGATCACACAACTTGCTCACTGCCACATTACCAAGCACGCGCACTCTTGAGTAATTTTTTTCATCCCTTCAGATGACGTTACACTGACTTAAACCCATTTTTTTGTAGATTTAAAGAAAACCACAACCCACCTAACCCTAAACCAAAACAACACATTACACTAAGGTATGGTACTAAACTGAAGCCAGGCAAGCAAGTCCCCACAATGTGACTGTGCAAAAGGACTTTTACGCAGCTCAAAGAAGTATGAGCACATGCACACACCCATAAGCATGCTCTGTGCATTGACCTGCTGCTGTGCCTGTGCCGTCAAGTTAATAATCATTAGGTTTTTATGGTCTTGTTGATCCTCTTATTCAACTGGCCTCTTTTTTCTTTTTTTTTTTTTTTTGTTTTTCTAATTTAATCTTGGTTGATGGAATGTGTTTGTGACCCTGTTGATCATATTTATGATTGTAACCTGTACATGAGTGCACTTACAAATCAAAAGAAAGTCATCCAAATTGCACCGAAAATAATTTTTCATTGAAAAGCAGAGAAGCAAGTTAATTCTTTAAGAATATGCTGAGGTTAAAGAGTGAGAAGCACACCAAAGGAACGTTGAAATACTGGTAAAAAGTCAGTTCAAATGACACCTTTGAACCCAATAATGCCTGATGTATCATGTTTGATGCATGAATTTCTGAGACCTCTGTACCTTCTGAGTTTATGTACCACCCCCATGATCAAACATTTTAAAAAAGTTTTATACAATAAATAAAAAATAAAAATAAATAAAATTACACAATTTATTCCAAATTTTACAAAACAGTATTCAGATGCAGTTAAAGACGGAAGGTTTTAAGTTTAATATATAATTAATACTTCAAAAAGGAAAAAAAAGACGATTATCTGTGTCTTAGTTCATATGTAAGGCATTGAAGGGTTCCGATTTTTTAATAATGTTTCATAAATCATCATGGAAGAAATATGTCTCACTGTGTAACTCATGTACCCCCCCCCCCCCCCCCCCCCCCCCCCCGAACCCCCTCAGAAAAAAAGAAAAAAGTAAAAAAAATGGGCCTTAAGTTGGACATGTCATTGTGCAAGGCTAATAAGCTGTTTCCAAGGCAACCTGTGCATCTTCTTTGCATGCCAAAAATGTCCTGCAGAATGAAGCTTCTTTTTTTTTAAACAGAATTTACACAAACAATGATGGTTGTGACAAATCCCGCCATATAAATGATACGTTTTGTTGTTGCTGTTGTTATTGTTTTATAACCATTATTACACGTAGATGTTTTTGTTCTCATCCTGCTGCTTCTGTCCTGTCTGGCATTTGAATAACAAAGCAGCCTTCAAGTGACGCTGACTGGCTGAACTCCCACAAACCATAAACAAGGCCTCGTCTGTTTGTTACAGAGATGGACATATCCCGTAAACAATCCTTAGCTTGTTTTGCACCGTTACAGTAGATTCATTCATACTTAAAAAACTGAAACAGTGTCTTATAGTAAATTACATAAAACAGTGTTTGTGAAATTTTAAAAAAAGCGGTTTAGGGTCATCAAATACGACAACACAAATAGTCCCATAAAAGGGCATTATTTGTGTTATTATATCATCGCATGATCATTACTTGGTCGTTGGTCACTTGGTGGACATAGAATATATCTCACTTAGATGTGAAACTGTTAGAGTGAAAATTAAAGAATATTGTTTTTTTTTCCCCTGATATTTACTGCAATTGAAAGACTATCTCTTACTTAAAAGACTCTGCTAAGTCAGTTATTTCTGCTTGACATGTAGATGTAACTATGTGGGACATGTAAAGTCAAAGTAACTTGTTAAAACTGTAAAGCATTGCTGTTTAAAGCAAACGTTTCCTCAAACAGGTCCGTTTTGAGCTGAGGGAATTCCCGTGACCTTTAGATGACGCAGATACAGTGTAACCCGCGAGGCAATTTTACTCCTTCAGTTTGTAGCTGAGAAGACAAGTTGATGCTGAAGATATTTTTTAAAAAAAATTCTTTTACAGTGGCTGTTTGCTCCGGGACACAGAATGGTTTGAGCACGACAGGAAATTCAGATGTCCAGTACAACCTGATGAAGACGATGTACTCCGGGTGTGACATTGTAATGGGCAACCTTGAGATTACCATGATGGATCATACCAGAGACTTCAGCTTCCTGCAGGTGAGACTGTGAACTTTCCTGTTTATGGAGAGCAGCTTATCATTAATCCTGCCACAGAGTTTGTGTTCCACAGAAGAATCGCTAACCAGTCTAGACATGGATGTGAATCAACAAATGCCTGAAGCATTCCTATATATGAGTTGCTTTATTCCCACAAGTGGGCTATCTTCAAAGGTCACACACACTGTCTGCAGTGGTTGATGCAACTATGAGTTAATTTATGTCCCACTCCTGTTATTCATCGGACTGCACTCACTGTGAAAGTGACTAACTTAATGAACAAAACACACTTGTCCTGGCAAGTTGTGACTCTAAAAACATCTTCTGTTCATTTTTTTTTAAACACCTGCCCTTTTCCTTCATATTTGTCATTCTTCTGAATATTGCAGTCTATTAAGGAGGTGATGGGCTACATCCTGCTTGCTGTCAATGAGTGCAGTCGCCTACCTCTGGACAACCTGCGTGTCATCAGAGGCACTACTCTGTATGAGAACCGGTATGCTCTGGCTGTAATGGTCAACTACCAGAAGGATGGGCAGCATGGTCTTCAAGAGTTGGGTCTGACACACCTTACAGGTAAACAACTCATGTCCATTGATGTGAAAATGTCTCAGAGCATGATTTAAAAAAACAAAACAAAAAAAAAACAACACTTGAAAACTAAGCCAAAAATGAAGAAGGAGACAAATTTATTGTTTTCAAACAGTTAACAGGTGATGTGGCAGTCAAGTGCTCCAAATTAAAAGTACTTAATTAACTCATCATCCGGAGGGGTTAGTACCTCTATAAAAGCATGTGTGTTAGTAGTTTGCTTGTATAGCTTGTTGAGAAGTGCTGGCAGGACATGATGCATGGTGAAAGGGTGATGATTGGGCCTGTTTTTCAGCCTGTGGGGCCTGTGCACCTTGCAGTTATTGAGTCGATCATGGTCTAAACTGAGGCTGGAGCTGTATTTTCAACAACTGTCTGGCTGGAATTGGCTCATGCAACAAGACTACAATCACAAACATACCAGCAAATGTACATCAGAATGGCTGAAAAATAAAGAAAAAAGATGTTTCAATGGCCTCTTCAAAGTCCAGACCTCAACGTGTTTAATATGCTGTGACAGGACCTTCAGAGAGCTGGACCTGTATGAATGCCTGCAAACCTCAATGCACTGAACCAATATATTTACATACACACACTATATTGCCAAATGTATTCACTCACCCATCCAAATAATCAGAATCAGATGTTCCAATCACTTCCATGGCCACAGGTGTATAAAAGCACCTTGGCATGCAGACTGTTTTTACTTTGTCAAAGAACATGTCGCTCTCAGGAGCTCAGTGAATTCCAGCGGGGAACTGTGACAGGATGCCACCTGTGCAGCAAATCCAGTTGTGAAATGTTCTCGCTCTTAAATATTCCAAAGTCAATTTTCAGCTGTATTATAAGAACATGAAGTGTTTGGGAATGACAACAACTCAGCCACAAAGTGGTAGGTCACGTAAACTGATGGAGCGGGGTCAGCGGATGCTGAGGCACATGGTGGGAAGAGGTTGCCAAGTTTCTGCAGAGTCAATCGCTACAAACCTGCAAACTTCATGTGGCCTTCAGATTAGTTCAAGAACAGTGCGCAGAGAGCTTTATGGAATGGGTTTCCATTGGATGCAGCTGCATCCAAGCCGTATATAACCAAGTGCAATGCAAAGCTTTGTATGCAGTAGTGTAAAGCACGGCGCCACTGGACTCTAGACCAGTGGAGAGGCATTCTCTGGTGTGACGAATCATTTGGCAATCTGATGGAGGAAAACGGTACTTGTCTTACTTGGTGGAGGCGGGGTTATGGTGTGGGGTTGTTTTTCAGGAGTTGGGCTTGGCCCCTTAGTTCCAGTGAAAGGAACTCTGAATACTCATACGCATACCAAGACATTTTGGATAATTCCATGCTCCTAAATTTGTGGGAACGGTTTGGAGCTGGCCCCTTCCTCTTCCAACATGACTGTGCACCAGTGCACAAAGCAGGTCCATAGAGACATGGATGACAGAGTCTGGTGTGGATGAATTTGACTGGCCTGCACAGAGTCCTGACCTCAACCTGATAGAATATCTTTGGGATGAATTAGAGTGGAGTGGTCAAAATTCCCATAAACACACTCCTAAACCTTGTGGACAGCCTTTCCAGAAGAGTTGAAACTGTTATAGCTGCAAAGGTTGGGCCGATGTCATATTGAACTCTATGGATTAGGATGGGATGTCACTTAAGTTCATATGAGAGAAAGTATCTTTTCCATACAACTATATGGTCTGTGTTTTAAGTGTGGGAGGCTGCAGTGGAGCAGAAAACAGCTTCAGATGGATGTGACATTCCTCTTACTGTTGGAGCTCTGACACCCACACAGGGCAGCCACACCCTGAGTATGGTGGCTGTCACTGCACAGCAATGTGTGTATTCACGATAAAGTCTGTGGAATTTCTCATAAGCCCAACTGTCGGTGTAATGTGAGCTTCGGCGCATTACACTCTGTGGCGTAATGAAGAGTGAGTGGCTGCGTTTGATGGGATGAGTCATGGGCCTGTCCATGCTTGTTCTGCTAATTGTTCTTTTCCCATTTGCATGTGTGCCTCCCACAGAGATACTGGAGGGAGGGGTCAAGATCATCCAGAATAAGTACCTGAGTTACGCCCCGCAGGTGAACTGGGTGGACATAGTGAAGGATGGAACACCCTACATTATGATTGAAGACAATGGGCCTGAAAGTGAGTCAGATGGATGATAAGTAAACATGTTAACTCAACAACAACAAAAAAACACGTCTTTTCCCATTAGGGTTATCTAACTCTAAACATTCATGTTGGTTTTAGCTGAGCTCAGATACGATGTTTTTTTTACATTTTTTTTATTTCAATTGTAATTGTATTACTTTTCGCTCAGTGACAACATGTTCCACTGATGGTACATGTAAAAAGATGAACAAGTAGTTCTTTCAATTCATGGAGTAGTTTGGTGTCTATGTTAAAATGTAAATCTGTGTCTACATCCCAGAGAGTTGTAATGAAGCATGTGGAGATGCGCCATGTTGGGGACCAGGAAAAGACTCATGCCAGATCTGTAAGTCATGTCAAACCCTTTATCTTAAATATCTCCATATTCCATATTGACACAGCTTTGACATGTGGGTGGGTGAGGTTGAGGTTCCTCATAGGTGTTGCAAGACTTACACCTTTGTTAATCATTAATCCAAACTTTAATAACTAATTTATGTATTTAATTTTACATTCTCTGTGGTCCTCCACAAAATTAAGCCAGTTCCTCTTCGACTCATTTTTACTTCACAGTCTAAGTAGTCAGCCCCAAAACCTGCAGATTCTGGCATCTTCTGAAGATGCATTTCTGGATTTAAAGGCAAAACAGCTGCTGGATAGTGGTCAGCTTTACACCTGGATGGCATGGTTACCTCCTCCGAGGCTTAATGCATCATGTCATTAAAAGATTAGTGTTGGGGTGATGCTTTGATTGCCTTATATACCCCTCTGATTTCAGACCTTCCCTTAAAATCCTTAATCAAAATTTGATCTCAAAATTGTCTAAAGTCTAATTGCACTACAGACCACGATGTGAAATATGTTTCCAAGCAAATATATTAAATAGAATTATTCAGATTTCAATAGATGACAACAATTTGAGTTAACTTTGAACGGTATATATGTATCACTTAAAACAAGCACTTGTATCACTTGTAAGTGTTGCCACTGCTATAAGGGGTTCACATACTCTCGACTCTCTTTCAGTGACAAAGACTGTGTGCGCTCCTCAGTGTAACGGCCGATGCTTCGGTAGAAACCCAAGTGAGTGTTGCCACAGTGAGTGTGCTGGAGGCTGCAGAGGACCCCTGGATACTGATTGCTTTGTGAGTTTGAAACATGATCTGTAGGTTTTGATGGTGGGTTAGTGGGGTGGTGAGGTTTAAAGTCTCCCATTTTTCTTAGCTGCAGTCTTGCACTTGTGCATTTGTGCCCTGTTGTAGTAAATGCTATATTATCTGTTTTATTTTGAAAGATAATTTCCCTTGCCTACCTCTATAAAGGGCCTGCTCTATCTAGATTTTTTCCACCTGTGTCTTGTCAGCACCAGCACATGTGTTTTTATGAGCAATTTTCAAAAGTGCATCCCATGTAATGTTTATATAACATAGTATTCAGTATGTTCTGTATAGTGTTACAGGGGTATCGTAACTATAAATAAATGCCACCATAACAGCCGTTATGCTGTGCACAACTGGGCCTCTGTACTGGCCTATTGCATTATTAGCAGACAGAGATTGGAAATTTTCTCAGAAGTAGGACATCATCTTGTCATTCGTCCATGCTGCAAATTCCACCATTGCTTGTATCCTGCATAGTGTGTACTACATTTTGGCAAAATAAAACGCACTAGTAAAAGTATAGATGTAAACAATAAGAAATTAACTGAATTCACTGTTTTTTTAGGTGCTTACATAGTTATTATGCTCCGTGTAAATGCACCACTTCTTTCTGGAACATGGGAATCTTTCAATGTTGTAATAACTGTGCTTTTGTTGTCATGAAATTATTTGCAGGCTTGCAAGAGATTCAACAATTCAGGTTCATGTGTGCCTCAGTGTCCCCAGACTCTGATCTACAACAAGCAGACATTCAAAATGGAGCCCAATCCCAATGCCAAGTACCAATATGGGTCTATTTGCGTGTCACAGTGCCCCAGTGAGTCGCCACATATTCTGCCTTATTCCCAAGTACACTCAGAGTTTGAAACAGTTGCTGTTCCTCCAATATAAATGCAGTTTGAAGCCCCAGTTGTTAGACTGCTGTACAGAGTTTAATATAGCCTCTGACATGTGGCATTGTAGTCATTTGCATGTTTTTTTGTTTTTTTTTCTGCTTTTGAACAGCAAACTTTGTGGTGGATGACAGCTCATGTGTGAGCAGCTGCCCGTCTGATAAAATGGAGGTGGAGAAAAAAGGAGTGAAACGATGTGAGCCCTGTGGAGGCCTCTGCCCTAAAGGTATCCAGTACGACTGAACGTCTGACGCTCAGATCAAGCATGACAGATTAGATAAATCTCTTCCAGTCTAGTCAGTGCTGAAAAAAGTGTGATCCTTTGTTTAAAGGATCTACAAGTTGACAGGTTTCAACTAAACTATTGTGCGAGGACCGTACGTAAAATAAGTCTAAAATTCACCTATGGTATCAGAGTGAAGGTATTACCTCTAGTATAACTGTAAAATGTAGCAAGTGAAGATGTGGGTAGTTGGGCAGAGACTCTTTTCTCTACTATTGGATGGTTCATTCTACAAAGAACGTTGAGTTTGAGTGTCGTAGTAACTGTACTTTTCACCCACAAAATCTCCTCACTTTAGTTCTTTTTCTTTAATCATATTTTGTCTTCTTCTTCTTTATCTTCCCCCTAGCCTGTCATGGCACAGGAAGCACTACCAAACAAACTGTTGATGCCCGTAACATAGACAGTTTCATAAACTGTACTAAAATCCAAGGCAGTCTGCACTTCCTGGTGACAGGAATAAAGGGGTAAATGCAACTTTTCAGTTACTATGAACATTTCACTATTTGCAGCTGGTTATTAAATGTTTTTATTGTTGCTTTATGGATATTATCTTGAAATAGACTTTTAATTTTGTTTCTTTTTGCCTTCTCAAAGTGATGAATACAATGGTATACCAGCGCTTGATCCAGAAAAGCTCAAAATCTTCAACACTGTGCGGGAGATCACAGGTGAGTTTTTAATTCCTTTTTTAAAAATAGATTTTAAGTTAATATCTTTTTGTTGTGTTTGCAGCTTCATTAAAGCCTCTAAAACACATCACTTCCCCTTTTCAGATATCCTCAGTATCCAGTCGTGGCCCGAAAGCCTGTCGGACCTGTCAGTCTTCTCCAACCTCCAAACAATTCAGGGCAGAACACTTTACAAGTGAGCAGTTGTTTTGCTTTGTTGGTTTTTCTTTTTGCCTCATATTAAGTTGTAAGGTGAACTGCAGTAACTACTAAGCCTTTATCGGCATGAATCTGATTGTCTTTTTGTGTCTTGTATCCCCTTATTTCCTTGTTACATGACATTTATACCATGTTTAGGGGCGTGAGCTCTAAAAGGTACAGTAACCTTTTCAAATGCTCATCTCTCCCTCTCTCTCGCTCACTCTGTCTCGGCTACTTTTCGGTGTCATCTTAGTGGTTCGGTGATGGTGTGATTAAATTGGTGGTGGGCCCAATCTCGAATTAGTCTGCATATTATTTTTCCATCCTCTTTTTCTTTTTTTTTTCGTTTAGCTTTTGAGTCAATATTTCTGGGGTCTGAACATCTGGTTGATTTTTTGTGGAAGCAATAAAACACCCTAATTTTCAAGTTTCAAACTTTATTGTTGCATATATTTAAAACATTGTGAAATCCTAATACCACAGTTAGAGAAGTGAAGAGGGCTTAAGCATCTGTGGTAGTGCCTGCAAATGATCAGCTACTAAGACTGTATACAACATACAATACGTAGAAACCAAGGTTAAGGTGCCGATTCAGGTGCAGATTGTCAGACCCCAAACCCGCAATAAGCCAGAAATACCGCTATATAGTCGCAGGGAAGAAATTAATAAATACATAAGAGCAAAATAGCAGCACAGAGGGTTGTAGATAATTATCCACTGGGGAACCTGATGGACTGTGGAAAGAAGCTGTCTCTGAGTCGTGTGATGCAGGAATTGCTCCGGCAGCGATTCCCAGAGGGTAGCTGGGAGAAGATGGAGCGAACGTTTTTTTTGCATTTATGCTTGGGATTCCCACTATGTAGTGGAGAGTTTTCTTTTTGAAAAGCACACACCAAAATGCAAATGTAAGCACTCAGAGCAGCAAATATAATTGTTAAAGCCGCTTGTTAGTTATCTCGGTTTTGTCTTTGATGTTATCAATGACAAGTTTACTTGAACATTTTTATTTTTCCTGCTATAAAGGTTTTGACTATTTTTTGTTTGGACTTACAAACTTTTACGAGGACATATGAAAATACTTTTTTTTTCTGTGCTAAAGTCAACAAGAACGCAAACACAACTATGTTGCTCTGCTTTGGGCAGGAGAGGTCTAAAGATTTGTCATTCAGTAACCCATTCGGGTTTTCAGTGTTCTGTGACATTACAGACTCAGGTCAGAGTAAAATTACCCCGCTTCCCCGTCTTTAAACACCACCCAACTTCACACCATACTTCATTTGGTGTGTCTCAGAAGTGATAGCATAAATCCTTACTATTTCAAAAGATGCACACCCTGCAGGAGACAAGGGGTGGAGTCAAGCTGAGAGTCTGACCTAATCCCTTAAAAACAGCTGCTATCAGCACAGATGTAAAGACACGTTTGTAAAGGGAGCTTCGTTATTATATGTGTGTGGTGTTTTAACCATGTCAGAGAGAGTTCATTAAGACCTTAGGCACTGTGGTAACTTTTAAAAAAAAGGTATGTCTTCTTTAATATGGTACCTCCTTTTAAAATGGGATAAACTGAAATCACAACATGTAGAAAGACAAAGGAAGCTAAACCTTAAACTTCAAAAAGATTGCTTTCGCAGTAAATTATATTCAGGCACCCATAACATTTAGTTTGATTTTTATTGTCTTTCACACAAAATTATGATGTTAATGACTACTTTCTATCTACCCATCTGCTGTTTCAGGGGTTATGCTCTCATGGTGATGAAGATTAAGTCACTCACATCCCTTGGGCTGCACTCGCTGCGGAAAATAAACGATGGTGGCATCTACATCACAGGAAACCAAAAGCTCTGCTACCATGACACTGTGAACTGGACACGCATCCTGAGCAGTAGCTCACGTCCACAGAAACGACAGAAGTACATTGACATAAAGGAGAACCGGCCGTCAGATGAATGTTGTGAGTGACGCTGGGTCATTTTTAGGCCTCGTCGGCGCTATTGGTGTACAAACACATTAATTTCTCCCTCTTGATATATATGTGTGTGCAGCTAATGAGGGTCATAAGTGTGATCCTTTGTGCTCTGATGGCTGCTGGGGTCCAGGGCCTGACCAGTGTGTTTCCTGTAAGAATTACAGTCGAGGAGGAACGTGCGTGCCAGGCTGCATGTTTTTGACCGGGTAGGTCTTCACGAGATAACTGCTAGTGCAAATAAGTCATGCTGTGTTAGTGTGAGTAATGTGGGCTGTGACAGAATGTGTTTCAGCTTCAACTGCACTCTGGTGAAAAGACTCTTTGCCCTCTTTGCAGGGAGAGGAGGGAGTTTGCTACTAAAACAAGGGAGTGTTTGCCCTGTCACCCTGAGTGTAAGGTCCAGGAGGGGAAGGCGACTTGCACGGGCCCGGTATGATTTTCTATCTAACTATCTCATAAAAGGGTTTAATCTGTTAATACTTAGAAGGCCCTTAAACAGAGTGGTACTGTGACCAGGATGACTCAGAAGCATTCATATGTGCCAGTAGTTTGAAGTGGGAGACAGTTAACTTGGGCATAAGCCCACTGCTGCCCCCTAGGGATATCTACACAAACATGACTGAACATCTTAGTTTTTGTGGTGTAAATAAATTTCTTTCTCTTGCGTGCTTACATCTTTTATTTCCCTCCCAAACTTTTATTTTATCTTTTATTTTTTTGCATACATTTTAACCAGGGAGCAGATCAGTGCGTAGCATGTGCCAATGTGCAGGACGGTCCACATTGTGTCTCCTCATGCCCTGAAGGTGTGATGGGGGGAGAAGGAGTCATCTATAAATACTCTAACAAGCACAGCAACTGTGAACCATGCCACATCAACTGTACCCAAGGGTAAGGAATGAGTAGAAATCTGACATGATGCAGACACACCACTCTCTTTTAAACTGACTCTTTGTGTAATCTCTGTTCAGCTGCACCGGCCCACGAATCGGAGATTGCCTGGGACTCAATGCCCGGTCCATTTCTGGGTAAATTATCCTTTTACTTTGACATGTAATTTAGACATTCAAGATCTGCATCAAGTGCTGTGTGTGTGACATTTTCTTTGTCTCTGTTATTAGGCCAGCAACCACAGGCATCGTGCTAGGGGTGATTGCCCTGATCTTTGCCTCATTCTCTGCTTTTGTTCTGACAATTCTGTACCGCCGAGGTCTCGCCATCCGTCGCAAGAGAGCTATGAGAAGATACATGGAGAGCGGAGAAGTAAATCAGCTTCTCTAGTTTGACTTTCTTAGCACTGATATGCATAATTTGGGTCAGTATTAACCCATATCGTATGTGCCTACAGAACAGCGAGCCTTTGGAAGAGAAAGAGAAAGTCCACGCTCGAATCTTGAAGCCTACAGATCTGCGCAAGATCAAGCTGCTGGGTAATGGAGTGTTTGGATCAGTGCATAAGGTACTTTTCATTATGATCATGTATGAAATGTTGTTCTTGCATATTAGAGGTTTATTTATCAAGTGCTGAGACTTTCTTTCCACTCTCTGTCCTTTGCAGGGAATCTGGATTCCCGAGGGAGACACTGTGAAACTGCCTGTTGCCATAAAGACAATTCATGATCGTACTGGTCGACAGACCTTCTCTAAGCTGACAGACGTAAGAAAACAGTAGAGCAAGAGTTGCAGCCACAACATTGAAAACCACATGCAGGGTTTTGTCTTAGTCCCTTTCAGGCTGCCAACGCAGCCTTGACCAATCAGTCTATAGATTGCAGGGCCCTTGGAGGAGTCTTGTCTTCTCTGGCACCAAGACTATTGCAGCAAATTGTTTGGTTTATGTTGGTTTGATTTAGAGCCTCAAGCTGTTCCTGAACATTTTTCTAAGTCAGAGTTGGGAAGCAAGCTACTTCTGTTGGGTGCATGCTTGATGAGTAAAAATGCTTACTTGAGTGATAAGTATCAAAGTAACATTAAAGTGAATTCCAGCAGGACATCCTTTCCACCAAGATTATTCTCTCTGGTTTTAATGTCATGGCTGAGTATGTGACATAGTCCTTTAAATCTGGAATCTTCTCTGAATTTTTACAGTGACTGCACTCTAACATTTTTACCCAAACTGTAACCGCAGCACATGAAAGCAATGGGAAGCCTGAACCACAGTTACATTGTCAGGACCCTGGGGATCTGTCCCGGGGACAGCCTGCAGCTCGTCACCCCACTCAGCAATCAAGGCTCCTTGTTGGAGCTCGTCAGGAACAACAAGAACAAGCTCAAACCACAGAGGCTTCTCAACTGGTGTGTTCAAATCGCAAAGGTAAAGGACCGATATGGTTGAACTCAGAGAATGTGAAGTTTATTTTTTTGAACTTATATTTACATGTTGGGTCTATTCTGCTGAGTGCACTGCTGTCTTCTCCCATCAGGGCATGAATTACCTGGAGGAGAACAGGGTAGTCCACAGAAACCTGGCAGCCAGAAACGTGCTCCTCAACAATAATTTAACTGCCCAGATTTCAGACTACGGCATTGCAGACCTGCTCTGTCCAGATGACAAGAAGTGCTTTTACAATGAGGCCAAGGTTAGTTCCCTCCCCCCCCGAACAGATGCAACAAAGACACAATAAAATTTGTGTTGGATCCCGTTCCTGCTTTCATTCACTATCCTATCGCTTATTCTGTTGCTTTCACTTGATTGACAACAAGATTCCTTTTGATGTCATTCCCAGACACCAGTCAAGTGGATGGCTTTGGAGAGCATCCTTTTTCGCAGATACACACATCAGAGCGATGTCTGGAGTTACGGTGAGCTATGAAACACTATGTAAAAGAATCAGAGTGATTCATTTTGATTGTATTTGATAACAGAAATAATGACGGATAGGGTGCATTTCAATATTCAGGCTAGTTTAATTTCCTCTCTCTCTCATTTTTAGGTGTAACAGTGTGGGAGATGATGTCTTATGGAGCAGAGCCGTACTCATCAATGTCTCCACAGGATGTTCCTGATCTGCTGGAAAAGGGCGAGCGCCTCTCCCAGCCTCAAATATGCACCATTGATGTCTACATGGTCATGGTTAAGTGTGAGTATCTACATTTTAATAGGTTTCAGATGCCCTTTAATGTTATTTAGTTTCAACTCCTTAGACAACAGCAGCAACATTTTACCACTTTCAAGCCTTCGCTGGTTTCCACTGAGTGTGAGAAATCCCCTGATGCTTCGCCATCATGTTTGCATGCCTTGCAGTGGTGCTCTAAATCGAACCAAGTTACATAAAAATATCCCCTTTAGCACAGCTGAAATTTGAACTGCTGAAGCCGTCTTAACAGACACACTCAGCAGCCGTGGGTTAGTTTGTCTTCTCATCTTCTCATCAGCTGCTCAGAGAATACAGTTTTAAAAAAAGAAAAAAAAAAGGCTCTTTGTATTTTCATATCTATTTCATAACTGTTCCCTTCCAATGGGCATTTTGTTTTAAACAGTGCAGTGCTTCATATGTGTTTTTATAGGAAAACAACTTGTTATTGTAAGAAAACTTTTACTCCATGAGGAATTACAGAGTTTGATAGGTGGTGCAACTTCTTGTTATGCGATGATGAGGAAACCTTGTCTATACTGGTGAAGTCCTAAAGAAGAACCAAAGGATCACAACCTGCAGTTTGACCACCTGCAGTTTAATACGATTAATCCTTTTTGGAGCACGAGTTTCTTGTGTTTATTTTTAACTTAAACCTGCAGAGAAAACATATTTTCAGCTGCTAAAATGTGAGGACAACTGATGAAGAAGTGATCAGTGTTTGACTGAAGGACATGTGTCATGTGTTAAAAGAGCTTATTTATCTTCTTATTAATTCAGGTTGGATGATTGATGAAAATGTCCGGCCCACATTTAAGGAGTTGGCCAATGAATTTACCAGAATGGCCAGGGACCCACCCCGCTACCTGGTGATAAAAGTAAGACAGGCTCTTTCAGCATCATATTTTGGACTATTTTCTCTCTGAATGGAAATCTACTACTTATGCAATATGCTCATCTTTGGCCTCCCCTTTGGTCTGCCAGGAGGACTCCAACCAACAGGAGTCGGCCCCAGACGATGTTACCCAGCGAAGTGCCGACCTGGATGACTTGGATGATCTTGTTGTCGAGATGGAGGACTTTGGGGTAGAGAGTGTGGTGGACGGCATGAATCCAGCACCCCAGTGCCTTTCCAGGAGTCTCAATCGCCTCCTTAGAACTGACACTCACAGAGTAGGGAACACAATTTTCTTGGAGGTTTTTGTCTAGATATATATTTTGTCCTCTTCTTACTTATTATTTCTTCTTGTTGTGGTAAAGGTGGTTCTTAATCCATCAAGTGTGGCTGGGTACCTCCCTATGACTCCAGGTGTTGACAGCGCAGTGCAGGTACCATAATCTCTTTCTGTGCCATTTTTAGGTAAACTGATGTCGGATTACAGCTATAGCATTGTTTGCATTGTCTTGTACAGGCTATGTGGCAGTCACGCTCAAGACTGAACTCTGCACGCACTGTGTCTGAGAGCTCGGAGGGCTGCGGCACAGCGGTGGAGCTGGAGATGAGTGAGGACTTCTCTCTGGCAGGGAGCCTGAAAAGAAGACGTCACCGTGAGGACAGCGCTTACGTCTCCCAGAGGGACAGCATGTCCGGTGGGCCACCAGAGACTCCCTCCCCTGAGATGCAGGAAGAAGACCAGAATGGATATGTGCTTCCTGGAACAAGCCCAGAAAGAGGTGACAGCATGATTTGAATCTTTTGAGATATTGTACAATGTAGGCCCATTGTAAATTGTACAGTGTTTAATGATTCATATTAAATATTGTATACATGTAGAGCTGAAATGCTTGTAAAAAAAAAAAAAAAAGCAATAATTGCACATTTACTACTTTTTAGAGAACTTGGTTTTGCCCTGGAAAAAGCAAATATTGTGGTGGTGTTACTAGAAAATATTTTAATAATATTCAACCCTTTTAATCTGCTATATGACCCTGCTGAGGGCATTTTCACATGTATACAATTATAAGTTAGTGGTTT
Organism: Xenentodon cancila; assembly: GCA_014839995.1. NCBI lineage: Eukaryota > Metazoa > Chordata > Actinopteri > Beloniformes > Belonidae > Xenentodon > Xenentodon cancila. Next base: position 14,518,038 of record CM026203.1, on the reverse strand, counting down.
CTGAAGCCTATCTAAGCTATCTTGCTGGCAGCAGATCAGTTAAGATAACAAAAAAACAACTTAACCAGGTTAGTAATAGACACATTTAACTGTCGTGCAACATTTTGAGCAGTCAAATCTAGCACCAATCTGCAAGAGACAGGCGTGCTTCCATCAGGTTTTAAGTTTTGTACTGATAAAGCAGAACGTTAATTATCTTGAAGGGAAACAACCCTTGTGTGTTTTTATTTTTAAGTGGGCCAAAGGCATGGACATCTATGCCATCCCATCGCATACTGGCATTTTCGGCCATAATGCTCTTCCACGGACCAGTGATTCTCCTGGTCTACATACTCAGTTGTTCATCTGAAAGGTCATCTGAACCTGATGGACATAATTAAAAACAGACAGAAATTATAGAGTATTTACTAAGTAATTTTAGGTCAAAACACAAGTTACAGTTGCAGCACAGCTATATTTTCAGATACTGGCAGCTTTGCGTAAACCACAAAGACAAGTAATTATATGTATGAAAAGAAAAAAAAAAGTCCACCTCACTTTAATTATTATTTTTTGTTTCAGATCCTCTCTTGTACTCATCTCGAGCCACATCTGGTAGGATGAGCAAGTCTCATTCTTCAAGCCTCTTGGACAACCCAGATGATGAAGAATATGAGTACATGAACAAGCAGACGTGCGTAACACCTGTTTCACTGAGGCACAACAGCCACTGCTCGAAGCCGAAGAAGAAACGTACCGCCTCTGTTTCCTCACAACTGACAGCATGCTCGTGTGAGACCACACAGTCGCTGGAGATCCGAGGAGGGCATGCAAGGATCAAGGACAACTCAGATTCAGAGCAGCAGGCATACAGTGAAGCTGAATATGAATACATGGACATCAGAGGCAGTGAAAATGACGAAAGCCCTCCAGAAAATTACCCTCCTCCACCTCCGACATCAGCAGGGATGAGAGAAGAGGTGGACGAGGATGAATATGTGGAGGACAGTGACTATCATTACACAAACAGACAGCCAAAGCTACGACAAGCTCTTCAAGACAGGAAGGAGCTCAAGATTCCTGGGAATGACAAGGGTGAGGCGTACGAATATGAGGACATGGACTGCTTTGCCGCTCCGGCTCCTGCAGATTCAGTAGTGTACCAGAACCTGCAGAGGGAGGGAGAGGGAGCGGTGTGTAGCAAAGAGGCGCATTCTTCTGCTTTTGACGCACGCGTAACAGTGCGAGCTGGAGTTGGGAGATCTGTTGCTGGTGACAGCTCTTTTGACAATCCAGGTTACTGGCACAGCAAAATGTTCCTGAAGTCTAATGCAGTGCCCACATGAAGAACATTTTAAATCTCATCTCTTGGTCATATTCATGAAGGACTTGAATAAAGAAGAAATCGAAAGCCTTGTACAGTTGTTTATGATGTAATTCAAAGAGACAGAAAAGAAACTGTGATTGAAATTGCATTTAGGGCTGGTGACCAATGACAATTCTGGAGTTCAACTCATCTATTAATTATTTTGTCAACTCATCTGTTAATCCAGTGTATCTCAACTCTGGTCCTCAGGACCCCTGTCCTGCATGTTTTAGATGCGACCCTACATCGACACACCTGATTCTAATTAATGGTCTTCATTAGCTTATCATCAAGCTCTACGAGCTCTGCTGATGTTACAGCTGCTGGTATCATGGTGTGCAGAAGCAGGGCAGCATCTAAAACATGCAAGGACAGGGGGTCCGGAGAACAAGGGTTGACAAACACTGAGTTTTCTCATGCCGTCCAGGTCTTGTCACAGTGTGTATCCTAGTCTGCTCTTGAATTTTTTCCCTTTCTAAGAAATGTTCCAGTTTTTTTAGAAGTTGTCTGGCTATTTTTTCTTCCTTTTTTTGTTGTTGAATGCTGTGGCATTTTATTTCTTTTTACTTTTCACACTAATTATGTATTTCTTCCCATTTCTTTCACATTCACATCTTCCTCTTCTTCAGCACGCTACATGCAGTTATTGTGGCAGACAATGAAGGTATATTTCCCCCGGTACTTCTTGCACTGTCATTCCCAGTGAGCATGACACTTAGCTGGAAAGACCTGAGATTGTCTGTGATACTTATGTGTTTTTATATGATGTGTTATTGATAAAAAAAATTCTGCATTAATTTTCATACTTGATGTAAATAACTGTGTTGAATAATGTGTATCCCTATTGCATATTTGTCTTTTTTATGGAAGTCAATTTCTGATTTTTTTTTTTTTTTTATTCCTGTAAGTACTTATAAAGTGGAACCTCAATGTAATAAGAAACCTTTTCTTAATAATGACTTTGGCCTACCATCTCCAAGGCCCCTGCACTAACTTACTGGAAAAGAGGGAGGCAAGCATGGCATGATGTTTCCCACTTCCTTTACCTCGTGTAAAGGCCGAAACATGATAAGTTCACCTTGAAACACTTTCTGTGTTTCAAGACCATGTTTGTTTACCGCTTACCACAGGAAGGAAAACTTTTATGCCTGCTATTTTGTGATGAGCCAGAGTAAGTTTATAAAAACAGCTTCTATGTTTTTGATGAAACTGTTAGTTTAAGAAATGTTCTCATCCACATAAGCTAGAGAGTTCCCCTCCGCATGTTAGCAGGATTGGATTTCAATAGCTGTTCCCTTTGATAGGATTCCCATTGTGTTAACTTTACACAATTTCTGTTCAGGAAACTTTAGGAAATTTGTATTATGTGACCACGCTTTCATTTTGAAGATTCATTTTATTTTTCGATAGGTGTAACATCAGCCTGTCTACACCTTTTATTTAGCCCTACAGGATTTGGGGTATTTCATGTCATTAGAGCACTGAGTGTTGAAAACAATAAAAGAAACACAGATTACAAGCTATATTTTTATGTTTACATTTATGATGAAAATTTTTTTAACCAGAGCATTTTTGGACATTAAAGACACATTTTAATGGTGATGTATGAAACAGATTTTCTACTAAATAAAAATATTTTAAATAGCTGCTTTGGAGCAAGTCTTTATTTCAGTTCTCTGTGCAACTCATGAGTCAAAGTTAGCTTTAATTATGAATAAAATTATTTCTAAAGGCTTATTGATCTTACTTACATGTATAAAACTGGTTAGCTCTCACTGGAGCTACGACTTCAGTTCCTCTATTGATATAGGGAAATGTACGTAAAATCCATGCCTGATCGTTTCATGGAGATTTTCAGTCGCATCTTACAAAATACAAGTTGATACAATTTGAAAATTACTAGAAAATGTTTGATGTTACATTAAGTCTGAAATATAGTTGCAATATCACCATATATCTTAAAACACCTTCTCAGTTCCATAATCTCTCAAAGTGCTGGTCCTAATCCCAGATAATCAATCCTACACAGGGTTACAGGGGTCTGCTGGAGCCTATTTTAACTGCCAAAAAGTGGCGGTACAACTTGAGCAGGAAGTCAAGCCATCACAGGGCCAAACAGAAACAAACATCCGCACACACTTAGGTCACTTTGGAATCACCAGCTACCTGAAACATTTGGGAATGCAGCACAAAGCAGGAGTACCAAGAGAAAACCCATACAACGGTGTGAACCCGGACACCTATTGTCCTATTTAGCAACAAAAATTGATTTAAAAAAAAAAAGAAAGAAAAGAGATTGATTTAAGACGCATATGATGTGAGCACAACTACATCAATCTCTAGGTTTACATGAATCTGGGTTTATGTGGGCCCCACATTATGTGGGCTTGCAGGGGCATCAACCCAAACATAGTATTATATTCTGTTTACACAAATGTGTTTCCTGTTTCATCATGTTCTAAAGTACAGAAAACTGTCATGTCATTTAATTCACAAAGTATCACTAGAACCAAGATACTTCATTACAAATTTGTCTTCTGGAGGTTTACCTGGAGCTGTGGCAGGTTTGTGACACGCTTATACCATCATGCTCAACGGAGCCAGTTACTACATAAAAACAAATGTGTGGTAAATCATGTAATATGAAGATGTGGGGGGAAATGGTGTTTCCATTTCAGTTTTGCATGATATTACCTTTTTGAATCTCCAGAAACAATGTCATCCAAGCATGCAAACGCTATTGTTACAGGACTTTTTTTTTTTTAAACTGACGTCTTTACTGTAGACATGTTTTCTGTTTGCAATTCTAATGTGTGCTATTTCTGTAGCAATGGAAACACGCCTACTTATGTTAAACATTGCACATGCAATTGATTGAAGTGTGTTGAAGTGTGTCACATTGCTGATTCCAGCTGCTATAAACAAAGCTATAAGACATGGCAACTATAGGAACTTTTGTACTGCAATTTGTTTTTGTTCCGATCTTGACTAAATCATGCCACATAGTGTACATTTAAATGAGACTTCAAGAAAATCTGTGAGCACATGAAAAAAAGGCATATGTGTCCTTTATGAAGTAGGATGACAAAATGTATAAAACCAGTCAGCAGTCCTGTTTAGTACCACTACTAGTAATGTAACTAAATATTGTCATTACCCCAGTATTATAGGGTTGGACAATTCTGGTCCTTAAGGGCTCATGTCCTGCAGGTTTTAGATATTTCCCTGCTTTTACACATCTGATACAAATTAAAGGATCAGAATTAGCACGTTGTCACTGTCTGCACAAGTTGTTTAATGACAAGGTCATTTGTACGAGGGTGTCCTGTGGTTATTCCCAGCTTTTTGGCGGGCTATGGTCAATTTGACGTGTCACTGTGTCACTGTGGAGTGGGAGGGGTCTGGAAGGCAGCAGGAGGCCCCAGCTACAGCAGCGAGTAAGCGACGCCGGCGGCAGCGGTCCGAGTGGAGCTGAGTTTGGGGCGACGTGACTGAGCAGGGCCGGGCCGACGAGCGACCGAAACTTCACTGCCAAGATGTCCGACGAGGAGCAAGAACAGACCATAGCCGAGGATCTGGTGGTCACCAAATACAAGATGGGCGGTGACATCGCGAACCGTAAGTTGACTGAAATGAGCATGTATTGTTGAGTGGATGGGATAGCGGGTCCTTCTCGGCCCGTCGTGCTGCCAGCTAACGTCCTCCGCCACAGGAGCGCCAGCAAAACCAGCCGCCGGAGCCATGCGGGCTCACGGTCGAGGCGCATACGCGCTGACCCGGCTGGACCGCTAACAGGTGCAGCTCCTGCAGTTTAGCTCCCACACTTGGTTCGTGCCGACGTCCCGGGTGCCGCAGGACACCGCGAGTCCACACGGAGGGCTTCCTGGACGAACCGGGACGCTAACGTACCAGCTAGCTCGGCTCGACGCCAGGTTTCAGCGTAAACTGTTTAGGAGGAAAAAAACAAAACGCTAACGGTCTGAAAGATAAGAGGTCAGCACGTCGCTGAGGCCAGCTAGACACTGATAGTTTCTTCTTAACTTGCACGTTTTTGTTTGTGTGGGGTGTGTTTTTTTTTTGTTTTGTTTTGTTTTATAATATACTTGGTATATTTAAATTTCTGGAAACGTTGAAAATATAAATATAATCATTAATGATTTTTTTTCCTTTACTTGTATTTTTTTCGCCTACTTTTAAAAATAGAAAAGTATCTTCTTTGTCCCAAATACATCACAGTGTAAATACTAAGACACACATAACACACGAAGAATGACTTAATTGTTTGAAATTCGGACTGGGAGCTGCGAATGACGACCTGGCATATGTTGCGCATTTACTGTTTTATAAAAAAAACATTTTGTATATGAGATCTAGCTTTTTCGCTACATATATTTACATGCTTATTTTTTAAATTTATTTTATAAACTGCACTTTAAGTGTAATTGTATTTACAAATAACTATTACGCAGCTGTCTTGGGCCAAGCGTAGAAAATGGAGCTGCATCAACAAAGTTGTGGGTGTTTATATCACAGATGCTGTCTCAGTTGAATTTCACCTTGCTGTATGCTATCTCGCAGAACAGTAAATGTGTACAGTCTTTTTTTTTTTTTTTTAATAAAAAAAAATGTTTATCAGTAATTAATGGCGTACTAGTCGGTGTGAACCTACTGATGTTTAAGGCAGAGCCTGTGATATGTGGCTCCCTATCATAGTAATACGGAGTGAATGTGCCTTCAACCTAAGTTTCCTCCTGTCCTGTTCATGTGACCCTTTTGTTGATCCCACACTGCTTGTGTCCCCCCAGAGGCTCTCCGCCTGGTAATTGAAGCGGCCAAGCCGGGGGCCTCCGTCCTCAGCCTGTGTGAGAAGGGTGACGTCTATATCATGGCTGAGACTGGAAAGGTCTTCAAGAAGGAGAAGGAAATGAAGAAAGGTGAGACAATTAAGTGTGTCAGTTGTCTTTGACAGAGCTGAGGTGGATCCTTCCAAACGGAAAAAAAGAAGTGTGCAAACTATTTGCGGTGGTCACTTGGCACACATTGGTTTATCTTGATTTGCAGCAGATGCTTTTAAAAATCTTGAACATGGCAGAACAATACCAGAGTACAAATGTCACTTCACCCATCCATGTGTAGGTTTTTATTTAAATTTCTTTGCTGAATTTGTGGGTGATTTTCCAAATTGAAGACTTGGTGGTTCTCTTCTCCCTCTTCTAGGCATTGCCTTTCCTACCAGCGTCTCAGTCAATAACTGTGTTTGCCACTTCTCTCCCCTGAAGAGTGACCCTGACTACACACTTAAAGATGGGGATCTGGTCAAAATGTAGGCACCACGCTCTGCATTAATGTTACCCCGTCTTCCCCCCATGTGTCTTGAGTCTCCCAGTGTTTTTTCCTCCTCCTTAGTATTGCTTGTGTGTTAGGGCTTTCTCTTCGTGGTTGATTGTTTGCTTTATTTGTATAGCCCTATCTTCCTGTGTGGCAAATGACAAGTATGGTTTTATAATTAATGTTTTTTTGTTTTTTTTTCTTGATTATGTTAAATATCTACCTTAATGTCTGTCTGCTAAATCTCATCTCACACCTTTTTGTAGTGCAGTGTTGTGCTTTGTCAAGATGTCTTTTTAGTTGTTGTATTGTCACTAATGTATTTGTTTTTTTTTACGTGTCTTCTGTGTGTTTTATTTTTTTTTCTGTGTCTATCTTTTAACTATGTATGTACATGTTTAAGGTGATGAGGTTTGACATGTTTAAAGGCAGTTTGTATGTTTTTCACTTAATACACTAACCATCTGGCTGGGCATGTCTGTTCACTTTTTTTTTTTTTTTTTTTGTGAACAACTTTTAGTGTTAACAGCCATTTTCCCATCACTGAGCTATGCCAGGCAAAGACTTAGAGGTGCTGATCGCTCCTGGTTTCAGTTTGTGCACCAAAACCCCTGAAAGTCCCTTTGTGGACCTTGAACCCAGCCATAATATTGAATCGTGAACGTCATACCCCCATCTTCACATAACTGGGATATCCACAGCACGTGGGTCACAAGTGATTGGAAAAAAAACTTGGCTAAACAGAACCACTAAGTTGTAATAATTATCAGTCGTGAATGAGATGGTGAGCAGAGACTGAACGAACGTGATTGTTTCTCTGCCAATCGCTATTATTCTCTGCAGATGAATTTGATGAGTCAGTATCCCCGGTCCCCTGAGCTGACGGAGAATATAGCTGGACGGGACTGGACTGGAAGACAAATGCACACTTTTAAGTTCCCCATTGTTATAGCAGATGTTCTCAAACAACAAAATTTAATTGTTTAGGCTTGCCCATAATGCAAGGCAGAGAAGTGCAGCTCCATCAGTGTTCATCTCTTAATATTTCCCAAGAAAGCTTCTAAATATATTAAATATTAAATATTTATAATCTAATATGTTTGTTAAAAGCAACCGCGTTGCTGGAAGCTAAGATTTGTGAACTCATGTTTCAGTTGAAGATGGAAGGCTAGCACAATCAACGGAGGGAGAAACCAGGGAAAACAGGATGAGCAAAATGTAACTTAAGTTGATTTGAAACTGAGATTGTCGTATCTGTAATAGTCCCGAGCGAATCAAACCCGTCAGGCACGGTTAAGAAGAACTGCTCTGGCTTCATTCAGAGTTGCTTGGCCGCTCAGAAAAGTGTGGCCAGAAAACCGGCGTGGCCTGGATTGGCTCTAATAAGCATGAGAACTAAAATAGGAAAGCCTAACCTGGTCTTGGGGTCAGTTTTGGCTCGGTAGTGGGAAAGCAGCTATCAAGTCATTTACTGTCTTCCAGCTGCCAAAAAAGAAATCTCCTAAGTACACCCTCTGTTTAATGGCCGTGGCAGGTTCTATAGTCCATTTTTGTCCAAGCTTTATTTTTTAACCCATAGAAGTCTCTTCTTTCTTTTCTTTTCTTTGGTTTATTACCTGTATCACTATTTTGGCAGCTGGTTATCAGTTAAGGTTCCATTGAACGTGATGTGTGATCACAATTCCCTGTTTTTACTATGCATAACTATTTTTTTTTCCTCTTAGTGATCTTGGGGTTCATGTTGATGGCTTTATTGCCAATGTTGCTCACACCTTTGTCGTTGGAGCCAATAAGGTGAGGATGCAAAAAAAAAACAAAAAAAACCTGTTTGTGACTTTTTAAAAATTTTTTATATGTACCCTTTTTCAAATTTCAAACAACTTTGTTTCTGCAGGAGAACCCCATTACAGGTCGGAAGGCTGACGTCATCAAAGCAGCCCATCTGTGTGCAGAGGCAGCTCTACGCCTTGTAAAAGCTGGTAACCAGGTACATTTAACCCTACCCCTACTTAATCATATGGTTTTACATGTCAGCTGCGACGATGCACAGTGGCTGGGTGAGGTCATGAACACATTTAGAGTGCTCACAGTGTTGTCCTTAAGGTCTGTTGCTGTCTCTGTGTGTGCAGTTAATAGTGAAACCGTGTTTTGCCTGTGAAATGAATGAATGAATGTCTCTGTCTACAAGAATACTCAAGTGACCGAATCCTGGAACAAGATCGCACAGTCGTTCAAATGCTCACCTATCGAGGGTGAGTGTCTGCCACAAAGTTGTGCTTTTTTTTTTTTTTTTTTTTTTTTAATGTTTTCTTTATGAAATTAGAGGATAATTGTGTGTGTATATTCAAAACCCAGTAGAGTGGTCTCACAGCAGGAGTTCAGATTTTCCTGTGCAACATAATCTGATCTTTCTGGCTTTGTGCTTAAAGGTATGCTGTCGCATCAGTTAAAGCAGCACGTCATAGATGGAGAGAAGACCATCATTCAGAACCCAACAGATCAACAAAGGTGTTATTTTGTTTTATTTTTTTCTTTTTATTGCTCAGGAAGACATCCCAAAACACAGGTTCCCTTGGAGCATCCCACCTGTGACACTGGAGGCAGTTAAGCACAAATTGACATTGTTCAGGGCGTTGACTCAGTTTGTTTTGAACATCAAAATCATGGGCCCAGTCTTTTTCCAGTTACAATTGTAGACTTAAAATCACACATTATAGATTATTTATGGGTTGCAGTAATTATATTTATCACTGAAATCATAACCATTCATATGATATAATTTTAATGCCAAGAAAGCAGTGTTAAAAATTCAGTTTATTGAGGTATTCGTAGAAAACGATCAGTTCTGTAGCACCTTTTATTAACACAATAGTTGGTTGAGAAGTCTTTTTATTTTATGTTCATAGTAGATCTAATTAAGGGAACAAGATTAATCCTAAAACACACTTCTGAGACCTCCCTTTTTTCTGTTTTCAGTCTTACTGCAATACAGAAAAAGCTTTGCGACATGTATCAGGTTAAATGACAGGTGGAACATTTGAAAACGCCTTCAAAGCTGCTCGATTTGTTCACTGGAGATGGGATGTGTGCTGGGAATGTGCTGCCAGTCTGATTGTTCACTGAACAGCAGATTACTCTTGTCCACTAGGAAAGAAAGCAGCATCAGTGCAAAATTACATTTATTTATTTACCCCCCCCCCCCCCCCCCCCCCCCCCCCCCACACACACACACACAAATTTTAATCCTTTGTTTTTTTTTTTTTTTTGTTTTTTTTTTTTTTTTTTGTTCTCCAGGAAGGACCATGAGAAGGCAGAGTTTGAAGTTCATGAAGTTTATGCTGTTGATGTTTTAATTAGCACCGGAGAAGGGAAGGTTGGTGTCTGTCTGTTTGTTTGTTTGTTTCACATCCATCCATCCATCTTCTTCCGCTTATCCGGGGCCGGGTCGCGGGGGCAGAAGTCTAAGCAGGGATGCCCAGACCTCCCTCACCCCAGACACTTCCTCCAGCTCTTCCGGGGGAATCCCGAGGCGTTCCCAAGCCAGCCGAGAGACATAGTCCCTCCAGCGTGTCCTGGGTCTTCCCCGGGGTCTCCTCCCGGTGGGACATGCCTGGAACACGTCTCTAGGGAGGCGTCCAGGAGGCATCCTATACAGATGCCCAAGCCACCTCAGTTGACTCCTCTCAATGTGAAGGAGCAGCGGCTCGACCCCGAGCTCCTCCCGAATGACTGAGCTTCTCACCCTATCTCTAAGGGAGCGCCCAGCCACCCTGCGGAGGAAACTCATTTCGGCCGCTTGTATCCGTGATCTTGTCCTTTCGGTCAATACCCAAAGTTCATGACCATAGGTGAGGGTGGGAGCGTAGATTGACCGGTAAATTGAGAGCTTTGCCTTACGACTCAGCTCCTTCTTCACCACGACAGTTCAGTACAACGACCGCATAACTGCAGACGCTGCACCAATCCGTCTGTCAATCTCACGCTCCATCTTTCCCTCACTCGTGAACAAGATCCCGAGATACTTAAACTCCTCCACTTGAGGCAGGACCTCTCCACCTACCCGGAGAGGGCAAGCCACCTTTTTCCGGTCGAGAACCATGGCCTCGGATTTAGAGGTGCTGATTCTCATCCCAGCTGCTTCGCACTCGGTTGCAAACCGTCCCAGCGCATGCTGTAGGTCCTGGCTCGATGAAGCCAACAAGACGACATCATCCGCAAAAAGCAGAGATGAAATCTTGTGGTTCCCAAACCGGACCCCCTCCGGTGCCTGGCTACGCCTAGAAATCCTGTCCATAAAAATTATGAACAGGATCGGTGACAGAGGGCAGCCCTGCCGGAGTCCAACATGCACTGGAAACAGGTCTGACTTATTGCCGGCAATGCGAACCAAACTCCTGCTCCGGTCGTACAGAGACCGAACAGCCCATAGCAAAGGGCCCCGGACCCCATACTCACGGAGCACCTCCCACAGGATACCACGAGGGACACGGTCAAATGCTTTCTCCAGATCCACAAAACACATGTAGACTGGTTGGGCATACTCCCATGAACCCTCCAGCACCCTGCAGAGGGTATAGAGCTGGTCCAGTGTTCCACGACCAGGACGAAAACCGCATTGTTCCTCCTGAATCCGAGGTTCGACTATCGGCCGAATTCTCCTCTCCAGTATCCTGGAGTAGACTTTCCCAGGGAGGCTGAGAAGTGTGATCCCCCTATAGTTGGAACACAGTCTCCGGTCCCCCTTTTTAAACAGAGGGACCACCACCCCAGTTTGCCACTCCAGTGGTACTGTCCTCGTCCTCCATGCAATGTTGTAGATGCGTGTCAACCAAGACAGACCCACAACATCCAGACACTTGAGGTACTCAGGGCGAATCTCATCCACCCCCGGTGCCTTGCCACCAAGGAGTTTACGGACTACCTCAGTGACTTCAGCTTGGGTGATGGAAGAGTCCACCGTACAGTCCCCAGCCTCTGCTTCCTCAGCGGAAGGCATGTCGGAGGGATTGAGGAGATCCTCAAAGTATTCCTTCCACCGTCCGACAATATCCCCAGTTGCGGTCAGCAGCCCTCCACCCACACCATAAATGGTATTGGCAGGGTACTGCTTCCCCCTTCTGAGGCGCCGGACGGTTTGCCAGAATCTCTTCGGTGCCGACCGATAGTCCTCCTCCATGGCCTCCCCGAACTTCTCCCAGACTCGAGTTTTTGCTTCCCGGACCGCCCGAGCTGCGGCCTGCTTGGCCTGTCGGTACCTGTCGGCTGTGTCACGAGTCCGACGGGCCAACAAGGCCCGATAGGACTCCTTCTTCAACCTGACGGCATCCTTTACTTCCGGTGTCCACCACCGGGTTCGGGGATTACCGCCACGACAGGCACCTGAGACCCTCCGACCACAGCTTTGAGCTGCCGCGGTAACAATGGAGGCAGAGAACATGGTCCACTCTGACTCAATGTCCCCAGCCTCCCTCGGAATCCGGGAAAAGCTCTCCCGGAGGTGTGAGTTGAATACCTCCCTGACCGAGGGCTCGGCCAGACGTTCCCAACAGACCCTCACAATACGTTTGGGCCTGCCCGGTCTGTCCCGCTTCCTCCTCTGCCAGCGCATCCAACTCACCACCAGGTGGTGATCAGTTGACAGCTCAGCCCCTCTCTTCACCCGAGTGTCCAAGACATGCGGCCGGAGGTCAGATGAAACAACAACAAAGTCGATCATTGACCTCCTGCCTAAGGTGTCCTGGTGCCACGTGCACTGATGAACACCCTTATGCTCAAACATGGTGTTTGTTATGGACAGACTGTGACTAGCACAGAAGTCCAATAACAGAACACCACTCGGGTTCAGATCGGGGAGGCCGTTCCTCCCAATCACCCCTCTCCAGGTTTTACTGTCATTGCCCACGTGGGCATTGAAGTCCCCCAGTAGAACAATGGAGTCCCCAGTTGGAGCACTATCAAGTACCCCTTCCACAGACTCCAAAAAGGCCAGGTACTCTGTACTGCTGTTCGGCCCGTAGACACAAACAACAGTAAGGAACCTTTCCCCGACCCGAAGGCGCAAGGAAGCAACCCTCTCGTTCACCGGGGTAAACTCCAACACATTGCGGCTGAGCTGGGGGGCTATAAGCAGGCCCACACCAGCCCGTCGCCGCTCACCGTGGGCAACTCCAGAATAGTGGAGCGTCCAGCCCCTCTGAAGGAGCTGGGTTCCAGAGCCCAGGCTGTGCGTAGAGGTAAGCCCAACTATCTCTAGTCGGTATCTCTCAACCTCCTGCACAAGCTCTGGCTCCTTCCCCCCCAGCGAGGTGACATTCCATGTCCCCATTGCTAGGGTTTTGGTCCAGGGATTGAGCCGCCGAGGCACCCCGCCTCGACCGCTGCCCAAACCACATTGCACCGACCCCTCATGCTTCTTCCTGCGGGTGGTGAGCCTACGGGAAGGCTTGTTTCACATTTTTCAGTAATTACTATTGATATACAAGTATAAAAGACTCTTCCCTTCAGTCTGTGATTTTAATTTTAGGCTAGAGATTCAGGTCTAAGGACCACAATTTATAAGAGGGACCCCAGCAAACAATATGGCTTGAAGATGAAGACTTCCCGTACGTTCTTCAGTGAGGTGGAACGACGCTTTGATGCCATGCCGTTCACTCTGAGGTTGGAATACAACTCTTCACATAGAGCACCGGTTAACTACTGTCCTGGAAATGCATTTGTATAATTTGCAGCAGATTAACTATAAATAAACTTCGGCTTGTTTCAGTTACTAAAAGCCAATATCAATTTTTCCACAAGGGCTTTTGAAGATGAAGCCAAAGCCCGGCTTGGTGTTGTAGAGTGTGCCAAACATGAATTGCTACAACCCTTCAGTGTGCTGCATGAGAAGGAAGGTGAGTGTTGACCTCTGTCGAACATTTTCTCTAGCTGCGTTTCCATTACGTCTAGATTTGCAGAGAAAGAACTGGGAGAGCTACACTCATAAATAGAAAAACGCAGTTCAATGGAAAAGCAGACCCCACCGCAGTGGTACCTTCATCGCAAATCCAGTTTTCTTTTGCGAAAAAGTTTAATGGAAACGTGACTTCTTTAAGAGTTTTCTTTCTTTTTTTGCCACCTTCAACTCTCTTATTATTTTTTTTTTTTTTTTTTTTTTTTTTTTTTAACAGGAGAGTTTGTCGCTCAGTTTAAGTTCACGGTGCTGCTGATGGCCAACGGTCCTCACAGAATCACTAATGGACCTTTTGATCCAGAGCTCTACAAGTCAGAGCATGAGGTTCAGGATCCAGAGCTAAAGGTGAGGGTGCACGTTAAAGTTTTAAAATTAGTATTTGGTGACATGAAATAACTCAGTTCCTTCATAATGAAACATCTTTTCTCTCATCTAGACTTTACTACAAAGCTCCGCAAGCCGTAAAACACAGAAGAAAAAGAAAAAGAAGGTAATATTTTACTTTAGTGATGGATGTGGGAGTGATATTTTGAGTAAATGAGTTTCTCCTTAGATCTTGAATAAAATGAGACTGAAGGACTTGACGCTGGCAACTTACTTTCCTATACCATCCAATTAAATAGAATGCCTGTTTGGTTTCTTATCTCATTTTACTGATTTGTTCCTCAATTTGTACACCTTTCAGGCCTCAAAGACGGCAGAAAATGCAACTGCACAACCGACTGAGGAGACACAAGCTGCAGATTAAACACTGCCTTCCCACACATGCAAGACCCCAAAGAAAACAAAAAAAAAAGAGAGAAACTTCCCTGAGCTCTCAGTTCATTATATATGACAGCAGATTTAATAAATTAATCTGATGTATTCATAAAAGCATTACTATCAGTTCAATATGTGGAAATCTCACGTGGTGGTTAACCCTTTACTGCATTATTGTTAAATATCGTTTGGACGATTGCTGCCTTTTCTTCCTTGACCTCATCAAGAAGTAAAACTTTCAATTGGTTTTAAATCTTGGTTACCGAATGGTGGCAAATATTTGATCTTTATTTTAAAAATATCTCTGTTTGTCTCTGTTCGTAGCTGATTATTTTTCTTTAAGTGGTCAATTAGCTGTAGTTATCTGACAGTCGATGATGAGAAGGATTGTATTTGTTTGTTAAAGGTGTATCTGATGCTTTAATGGCTTCTCATTTTACCACCTGTTTCTGTTTGATCAGCAAAGCCAGTTTCTGTCATTTAAATGTTTGAAATCTCAACCTGATATTCTTAAGCACACTTTTTCATCTTGTACTTGAAGAAGTGTGAATTTTGAAAGATGATTGTTTTATTCATTCAGTCCATTATTAAACTGAGCTTTTCGTTTACAGTGGTTCCCATACAAGTTTTCTTACTCATATAACGCAGTAAAGGGTTAATTCAATTGAGGCAACTTTTTAAACTAAACTGGCAGTTTTTAAAAATGCATTTTGAAATTGAAATTGTTTGCTCAAGATTACATATAGAAGATACGAACATGGTTTTGGCTGGAACTCAATGATTCATCACTGGATTTTAAAGCAATAACTCAAGACAAGTGAATATTTTTTTTCAACTATTCAAGCAAGAAAACAATGTCATCAACTTGACTTTAGGGAACAAACTGCTACATTTACTGCCATTCCCCTTGATTTTTTTATGGTAAAGCTGTAAGTCGGTACTGTGTGATCTAGTTCAAAAAAAAAAAAAAGATCTACTTTTCTATCATTGACACCAGTGACTTACTTTACTACATCATTGGTCTTGTGAAACATGGAAACTATAACGTATTAGGTTTGTGTAAAATGTGCTTTTGGAGAGTCTTCTGAAGAGTTGGACCAGACAAGTACATTATCAGTTTAGTTTTGAAGTCAGGGATCGTGTCGGGTCGCAGTTGTCTACAATTAGATATGTTGGGAAAGCAAAATCCTCCTCTTTAGCTCAACCACTGGAGAATAAAACTTCCCATCTTATGAAATAAAGAAAAAAGTTTTCATACCTTTCTGCTGCTCTACTGTGTTTTTGTGTAACTTTGCATTCATAGACATCTAGTCTAACTTTACAGAGCTACTAATGAGATTAGAGCTGTGATCTCTAATCAAGAAAAGTCTGAAGCAGGATTTACACGTGTTATGTAACTAAGGCTGGAACATGAAATGGTACCTAATTAGATTGGGCAGGAAAAACATTACATTTTACATACCCCATTATGCCATATGATACATTGCTTTTTAGACCTCTGCACTGCCCCCACAAAAGTATGTGTGTGTGTGTGTGTGTGTGTGTGTATATATATATATATATATATATATATATATATATATATATATATATGCAAAATGTAAATACAATAATTTTCAAATCTTTTAAACCCTTGAATTTAAGTGAATTTTAATTCCACTAAAAAAAACATGTTTGAAGTGAGACATTTTTCTGTTTTATGGACAATAATAACTCGTTTGGAATTTGATGGCAGCAACACATCTCAAGAAAGTTGGGTACCATCCCCTTCTCTTTCAACTACTCTAAATGTCAGGGAAGTAAGGAGACCAGTGGCTTGATAGGAAAGGAGAGGAATGTCCTATTTTTGTCTGATTCTAGCTGCTCTGCAATTGTGGGCAACTGTTGCCGGACTGCTCCAGCAGGGCCATGCTGTTGTGATGCATGCAGTATGTGGTTTAGCATTGTCTTACTGAAATATGCAAGGCCTTCCCTAAAAGAGACGATTCTGGATGGGAGCATTTGTTACTCTAAAGCCTCTATGTACTTTTTGGTATTAATGGCACCTCTCCAGATATGTAAGCTGCCCATGTCACAGACCTAATTCAACTCCTTCCCATCAAAGGTGCAGGCTTCTGATAAGCTGGATGGTCCCTCTCCTCTGTAGTCCACAGGACATAGTGTCCATAGTAAACAAAAAGAATATGAAATTTTGATTCATTTGACCACAGAACAGTTTTCCATTTCCCCTCCGACCATTTTCAACTATTTTCGCACAAAGAAGATGACGTTTGTGGATTGTGTTCACATATGTCTTCTTTGCATGACAGAGATGTAAGCTGTATTTGTGGATTACACAGCAACCTGTGTTTACAGACGATGATCTCTGGAAGTGTTTCTGAGTCCATGCAGTGATTGCCAGTTGAGAATCATGCATGTTTTTAATGCAGTGAGGGCCCCAAGGTCATGAGCATCCAGTTTTGACCTTTGGCACACAGATTCCTCCTGAATCTCTGAAATTCCCACCATCTACATTGTATGATTTTATCAAAAGATGTAAACTCCAAAAACCTTTATGCTGAAGAACATTTTTATAAAGTTATTCCACAATTTTTGAAGCAGTTTTTTGCAGATTGGTGAATGTTTTCACATTTTACATCTGAGAGAATATTCCTTTCTGAAATGCTCCTTTCATACTAAATGCACATTTATATTTTAGTGTTTAGATATATTTTATATAATATTAGTACTTATGTTTGAATTATTATATTATTATGATTATTTATTCATTTATGTATTTATGTATTTATTTATTTGTAGTAATCTTTATTTCTTGGTGATTCAGAGAAAAAAACATTAATATGGCAAAGACTACAAAGAAGCAATGGATTGATGTTTTAAACAGGGGTAGTAAAAAAACCTGCAGATTTAACGACACGAGCTTTTATATTAACGAAACAATATCAAGTTCGATGACTGGACTCAGTAAAGACGACAGCAACCAGACTACAGATCAGAGACATGAAAAAACTACATCTCCTTCACAGAGAAGAGCGACGCTTTGAATGTGACGTATTCGGTTTATATAAGCCGCGTTCTTTCAGCGTCACGTCCTCTTTCCGTAGCTCTTCTCTCTTCGAGGTATGTGGGATGTCTTTGCTTGTAAAAGAATCCAAACTAATCTTTGATTATTTTCAGCCATCTAACATTGTTTATCATTTATTTCTGTCCCTTTTAACAGAAAGTCTCCCCACGATGAGAGCCAAGGTAAGATAACATGACATTATATGTATTTTGTAGCTTGCGTACCTCTTGCGCCTTGACTCGATGCTAATGGCTAATGTATTGAAAACATTCCCGTATTTTTTGAGTTTAAATGGTCTATTAGCTGCATTTGCTCTAACATGCATTCGTGAACGTAATGCTGAACCCTAATATGTGATCTGACTTAACATTTAATGAAAGTTCTGCTACAAAAAGTCTCGTCGTGTTGCATGTGTACTGGCGGTTGTAGTTAACCTCTGGACACCGCGTTGGGGGCCGGGTCCTGCTGTCCGGTCTGCGGCGCGGCGCGGGTCCGGCGGTCCGGTCTGCGGCGCGGCGCGGGTCCGGCGGTCCGGTCTGCGGCGCGGCGCGGGTCCGGCGGTCCGGTCTGCGGCGCGGCGCGGGTCCGGCGGTCCGGTCTGCGGCGCGGCGCGGGTCCGGCGGTCCGGTCTGCGGCGCGGCGCGGGTCCCGCGGTCCGGTCTGCGGGGCGGCGCGGGTCCCGCGGTCCGGTCTGCGGCGCGGCGCGGGTCCGGCGGTCCGGTCTGCGGCGCGGCGCGGGTCCGGCGGTCCGGTCTGCGGCGCGGCGCGGGTCCGGCGGTCCGGTCTGCGGGGCGGCGCGGGTCCGGCGGTCCGGTCTGCGGGGCGGCGCGGGTCCGGCGGTCCGGTCTGCGGCGCGGCGCGGGTCCGGCGGTCCGGTCTGCGGCGCGGCGCGGGTCCGGCGGTCCGGTCTGCGGCGCGGCGCGGGTCCGGCGGTCCGGTCTGCGGCGCGGCGCGGGTCCGGCGGTCCGGTCTGCGGCGCGGCGCGGGTCCGGGGGTCCGGTCTGCGGCGCGGCGCGGGTCCGGCGGTCCGGTCTGCGGCGCGGCGCGGGTCCGGCGGTCCGGTCTGCGGCGCGGCGCGGGTCCGGCGGTCCGGTCTGCGGCGCGGCGCGGGTCCGGCGGTCCGGTCTGCGGCGCGGCGCGGGTCCGGCGGTCCGGTCTGCGGCGCGGCGCGGGTCCGGCGGTCCGCTCCTGCAGCCAACTTGGTTTTTCACTGCTCGGGGCTTTCGTCCGTGACTAAGAGTGTGGTCTGTGCCTGTTCCCCTTAATCTGACTGTATGCTAATAAACATCTCCTTTTTTTGTTTTCTAGTGGAGGAAGAAGCGTATGCGCAGGTATGGATGACAATATTTGTTTCTACTTCACGTGTTTCAGGTTTTTAAAACATGTTGACCTACAGGCTTGAAATGTCTCCTTGCTGAAGAATTTCCACTGTCCTTCAGTAAACTGCCATTAACACAGAATTCAGTTTGTTAAAGGACTATCTTTGGGAATAGTAAAGATGATGGTGTTTTGTGTATTTAGGCATACTTGGGGTGTGTTCAAACTATCACTTTTATAGATGCAAGACCATGTCTAAATAAACATGGATGTTCTTTTACAAATTGAATAATTCTGGTCTTCAGGACCTCTGAACTTGCTGCCCTGGTTGTGTACTTGTCCTTGGGTTTGCGAGTTGTTTCATCAACTAGAGATTTGTCAAGTGCCTGTGAATGTTATGAATTTTTATATAGTCAAACTAAATGGGTACTGAGTAAATTTAACAGTGGCTTAATCATAATTTTATAGTAAGTCAGGAATAATATTCAATCTCCATGAAAAGTTGAGTTTAAATTTTCCATGAACATCTCACTGTTCAAGCAGATCTTGCTGCTGCAGCTTCCCCCCTCCCCATGAACCCTGACATTGGACTGTTAGGGTCTTAAATTATTATTGTTGAAGTTTGTGTATTTGAAACTTGACTGCCATTTAATACTTTCCTGATTGATGCTGTTTACTTTCGACAGGCTGAAGCGTAAAAGGAGAAAGATGAGGCAGAGGTCAAAGTAAGCCCTCATCCCTGCCAGCTGTGGTCCCATCCAGCCTCTCCAGATGACTTCCTGTAAACTGAAGGGGATTGTTTGGCGCGTTTATCGGCAAAACAAAGGCCTTTATCCTGACTTAACATGACCACACCTTCGATGGAGGGGAGCAAGCTGTGGACATCTGACTGGAGGATGGCAAAGATGCTGGAAAGACATGTCATCAGAAGTGCAGCTGCTTTTGTTCATGGACCATGATGAATCTCGTTTACTCACATCTGTTGTGGTGTATTGAACAATAAATGTACACTTAAGTTCATATGTGATTCCGCCTCTTGATTTTAACAGTTAAAATAAGTCATGCATCTCAATGTGTTTCTGATTATGCATATTAAACAACTTTTTTTTTTTTTTTTTTAAATTGGGTGACTTGCCAACTGTCACGATTTGCCAATTGTAGTTTAAGGTTCTCTTATGAGATCAGGGTAAAATATTTTCTCAGCTTGTTAAATTCAATGAATGGTATTGAAGGGCTGCACTTAAGCCTCAGAAGCTCCTATTTTTGGCAAGTTCATAACTGCTTTCAAAACAAGTAATATGAGGGGAAAGGGACTGAGTAGTGCCATCACTACTTTCAAACAGCCCTAGTACCAAAGCACTTGAAGTCATATGTAGTTTACATTTACAGCAACCCTCTAAAATAAATTCATGACTTGACCACAAACGTCTTCCATGAAACGATCTCTGTTCAATGGCACGCTGCTGGGAAACTTAATTTCACTCAACCCCCCTCCCTAAAAATGAGTTACTGTAAAATAATTTGCCGTTGTGTGCATGTACCTGAACTCTGACACGCAGAGTGCAGAAACGCTCCATGTCGGTGGAAGCGGGAGTAAGTGCACTAATGACCTTATACAAAAGTGGTTCGTGCAAGAGGTTTTGGTGACAAAACATGCATGTTTGGGTGGTATGCCAATCGCGCATACACACAAAATGACCCATCGTGCTGCAGGTTTCAGTTTGCGCTGAACTTTATATTACATTTTCCACGTCTAACTCCATCTTTTACTTTTCTCTCAATTTTTTTTTTTTTTTTAAAGAATTTGTTCTTCACGTAATAAGGTTCTGCAGTAAACCGTCGCCAGGCGGCGCTGCGTCTCCGTGTTGCCGCTGCACATTGAAGACTCCGTAGAGGAAGAGTCGCATTGTAAACAGAGGGATATGGCTGACGAGAGAGGCGGAGGAGACGACAACATAGACGACAACATGGGAAACCAGCTGCAGCTTTTACCAGGTGACAGTTAAACTCGTGTAAAGTCCGCTCAGTGTCACGGCGGGGCAACCCGCATCTCCCCCCGCTAACAGTTAACCAGCACATCTTAGACACAGGCCACTGGGAGTGAGTGGTCATAACCAGACATTTGTGATCTCATTGCTTTCGCTTTGTTTTTGTTTTGGTTTCGTTTTTAAAATATTAATTGTTTTTTAAGACGGTTATGTTGTAGTTTAAAGTTTGGTCAGGAAGCAAGACGAGGCTCAACCCGACTGGCCACGTCTTTATGAACTTGCTGTACTGTGACAGACAATGAGGAGGAGGAGGAGGATGACATGGAGACTGAAGACCGAGACAGCGACGAGGCGGACAAGCCCAGCATCATCACCTTCGACCCCAGTCTTCCTACATCTCATGCTGTGAGCACTAAACTACTCTCAGTCTTGTCATAATGGTCTTACTGTACATACTTTTCCCACTCTTTGTGTTCTCACGCCGTTTGTCCCCTGTGGTTTTTGTTGCGTTTACGCTGACCCTTGTGATGACAGTACCTGGGCTCAGACATGGAGGAGTTTCACGGCCGTACGGTACACGACGACGACAGCTGCCAGACCATCCCCGTGCTGCCGCACACAGCTGTGATGCTGGTGCCGGGCCAGACATTGCCTCTGCAGCTGTTCAGGCCGCAGGAGGTCAGCATGATGCGGAGCGTCATCCAGAGAGATCGCACATTTGCTGTTCTTGCACACAGGTGTGTGGGGTTAAAATGAAAGCCTCTCTATCCATGGGTGATCCTCACAAGGTGGGCAGAGCTCACAGATGGAAACCATTTCATTTTTTTAGTGGTGATCACAGCTGATTTTACATGCGATTGAACTCGCCATGGCAAGTGTTACTCATCTTGCGTGAGCAGTTGTACAAACCCAGTGGAGTTTCATAAACCTTAAAGAAAATAGATTCTTATCATGTAGCACTCACTTTGTTTGAACTTTCTTAAGATAAGGAATATTTCTTTATTTAAGGTGTGTAAACAGTATGTAGATGCTATTAAGGGGATTTATTGTTATGAAACTAGAAAATGTAACTGTCTTTCTTATGAGTCTCCTAACTAATTCTCTGCAATAGAGGTTTTATTTTATTTTTTTCTTAGTTAGAATAGCTTTCTTTGATGTTTCTCTGCAGTAATGCAGGTGAGCCAGAAGCCAACTTCGGAACAACAGCTGAAATCTATGCATTCCGAGAGGAGCAGGAGTATGGCATTGAAACGGTTAAAGTGAAGGCTGTGGGGAGGCAGAGATTTAAAGTCCACGAGATAAGAACTCAAGCGGATGGGTAAGTTCAAATGGCTTCATCCAGGTTAAAATCAAAGGTTGCAGACAGTCACTTCCTGGCTCAAAGGTGTTTGACAAAGGCAAGAATTTACATGTTGTTTTAAAGAGTATAAAATAAAATAAAAAACAAGTCTGTGAGAGACTCGGTGCATTAAGGTGTGCTGGACCTTTGTGGTTTTTGCGTTCAAGCTTTGATTTCCTGGAACAAAAGTAAAAGCAGGTCAAGTTTTGCTTTGACGTTAGAGCACAGTGGTCCCTCATTGCAAGGGTGGGGTTTTATGGACGCCCTTCCCGCCGCAACCCACGCAACCACGGGGAGTACATTCGAACTCTGCAGAGAATGACTCCTGCCAGACCCCAGAATTGAACCAGCAGTCTTCTTGCTGTAAGGCAGCAGTGCTAACCACCAAGGCACAGTGCTGCACCGTGGGATTTGTAATTTGTCAGAACTGCTGTTATTTAACAACAGCATGTGAATTCCAGACGTAGCAGGAATCTAAGGAGTGTTTGAAAGGTGCAAATGAGATAATGGTTCTTCTGGTAATTTTGATAATTAAAACTCATGAAAATTAAAGAAAAACACATTTGTAAACCTTGCACCACAGAGAATTATTAAACCTGAGAATTTATCTGTAATTTTCTATTGACAGTCACTTGTGAAATGACAAGTATGACTTATATCAGTACACATCATGTAGAGGGGTGTCACATCAGGGGGTTGTTCCTTCAGTATCTCTTCATGGTAGTTTTTTTTTTATTTTTTAGTAAACCTCAAAAGTGCGGTCTCACTTACTGTGTTGTAAGAGAGCATGAAGCCAGTTCTTTTTCAGTGATGTTTCTGTTACGGAAAAAGAAGCTACGCCTCTCAATTTTAAGGCGCTATGTATAAAGACAAAATACAAAAACACAATCTGGTCCCTGCCACGTCTTAACGTCAGGCAGATACCTTATATGAAGACAATATTATACTGTGTTATTATTTATTCAAGGAAAACAGAGACTAAATTCAGAAGAAGTGCTTGTAAAACTGAACTACATCCCATGATTTGAATGTTTCTAGTAATAACTTGAGTGAATCACTTTGTGTATGGCATAATCAGTCTCTCACATCTATATAGAGGAAATTTCTCTTCAGTTAATCATCCCAGAAGGAAAATCAATTGTTGCAGAAGTCATGATTTTAGCCTCTTCAAGTAATCAGTGTAGAGGGTTATTGCTGTGGGCAGAAAGGATGTCTTGTTGCAGTCAGTGTTGCAGCGGATCTGAAGAAGCCTCTGACTGACGACACTCTGTTGCTGAGTCACTGTGTTGTGAAGAGGATGCTCGAGGTTGTCCATGATCTTCTTCGTGAAGTATCCACCTTTGGACAGTTGTCTCCAGAGGCTTCGTAACAGGAGCTTCTTCTCTTGCGCCTCTTTGCAGTGTTGCTTTAGTACATTGAAACATGTGCCTTTTCACTAATGTGCAGCCTTCTTAAGGTCTCATCCACATCACTTCCATCAGGTTCAGGTCTGGACTCTGACTGGGCGATCAAGGCATCTCTTTCCTTCCTATCTCTGCTGAGAATTGCATAATGCTCAATAGCATTCAGCTGCTGCTTTTTCAGTAGTCGGGCATCTTCCTCCCTTCCTATCTCTGCTGTGAGTTGAACATGAGCAGTAGAGCACACCGCCAGGTAAACATTGTGGCAAAGGCCGATGCAACTCCATGGCGACCGGAAGCAAAGTGCATAAAAGATATACTTTTGAATGACACGTCCATCTTGTATTTTATTGTTAGTTCGCACATCATTTAAACAACGTCATGCAACATTTAAAAGCAGTGGGCAAATAAGAGCCATTTCATTATTATGAGATTTATAATCCGATTAATCGACTAATCATTTCAATAGTCAATGACTAATTGAATATCAGAATAGTCGTTACGTCTGTAAAGTAGGGCTGCGACTAATTTCTGCTGCAGTGTTTCCTGTTTAGAGTAGGGGCTTTATCCAGGCAACCTTCTAACAAGCAAAATACTTGTGCAATCTTTTAATAATTTTACCATCAGGAACTTTAACACGTTAGCTCAGGCCTTTCCTATAACCATTTCTCTGAACATTGTGTGAACATTGCATACACATACACATTGTGTGAACTTCCTGGCACTCCCGGGAACATTGGCAGATGTCTGTTTTTCCCCTTGTGAATAATATTTATTATTGTAGATTGATAGAGCCCAAAATCTGGGATCACCATGTTATAATTGTTCCTAGACTGAGCAACAGTTGTTTCTCTAGGTTCACAGCTTATGTTGTTTCTCCTTGCCATTGTGTTTAGTCTCATCTAAATCAGATCAGGAAACTGTCAAAAAGTCTGCTTACAAAGCGCTTTGCACATCTGCTAATGATCAACTGATCAAGCAGCACCTGGCTGATATCTAAACTCTTAAGTCCTTTGGAGGTCATAAGATAATATTTCAGCATTTTGGCTTAATTCTGTTTGTTGGTAATACCAATATGCAACATTTCATCTGTTCTTTTTTTTTTTTTAATCTGAGGTTGGTTTTACCTAATATAACACATATATTTAACACATATTTGTGATGCACTTATAAATGAACCATTAGAATTAAATGAGGGTGTACTTTCTTTTGCACATAGCTGCGCTTCTGTTAAACTGTTAAACTGTGCAGCTGCTGTCGTCTGCTGCATGCGCTTGTAAAAATAGATTTTTAATTTCATTTAGACTTTTCTGGTTAAGTGAAGGAGGGCTGTTTGGGGATAATCCAAGGGAGCATTGCTGCTTACATCACTGTTGCAGACATACTATAGATCACGTTTACTTACATCCTCCACTTCCCAGAATGTTGAGCTTTACTGTCCATAAACGTACAGCAAGTGGCAACCGTGACACATTTCCATCTTTCTTTAATTGTGATTATATAATACACATAAAGTTATTGTAATAATCCTCCTGACCTCCTGCTATGACCCCAGCAAAGGAAACATTAAAACCATCTATTCACTTAAGTAGAGTCTGTCTCCTCTCATTCCTTGTGTGCACAGTATATTACAATGTACTTTCCAGATTTTTGCATTTTATCTGCTTGACATTACCAAACTTGCTACAGAAACATTTGGAGATTTAGTATGATTTTTGTGGGTTTATTCATGACTACTGCTGTTTGTGAATCACTAAACACTACAAATTAAAATGTAGAGATGAGTTGAACTCTGTTCTTTTCAGTGAATCTGTATAGTCTCTTGGGAACATTTTTATTGTTAAATTCTGCATTTGTCTGCATGACGGAGCTGCAGTGAAAATACACAGGTAGCACTTGTCATAATAAAGTAATTTACAAACAATTTGTCACACTTTTGTCAACGTTCAGCCAGCGTGTTCACTTGTTTAATCTGTTCTGCTCAGAATCAGACAAGCCAAAGTGCAGATTCTTCCAGAACGAATCCTTCCAGGTCCCCTATCTGCCGTACAGCTGATGCCCCTGTCCAGGCTCCACATGCACCTCTCCTCCAGACCCCCGACTCCGAACTACAAACAGGTATCCCACCAGCACTGAGCCTATCAACAGGTCAGACACTCTTGCACGCATACATAAAAGATGTGCTTCAGTTTTACACATTGTAGAATCAGAATTAGGAAAAATATGTTGATTGTAGCAAGAAAAGCAAAGCTGACATGCTTTACGTATTAGAAATTAAAATTACACAAGATCTCATTTTCAGAACCTGTGGGCACCAGTCCCTAAATATTTGTTTTCTATTGGACTCTCAGCTTTTTATGGTTTGAACAGGGGTCCTTAGCTGCTATTAACTGATATATTCAAGTTACAGTATTCATAGACTATATACGGTATTGAAAAATAGTGTAATGGCAGTTTTTATAAACATGGCAAAAGTTTGTTTCCCGTGTATTTGTCAGTATCAACCTGAGAAGAATCTGTCTGGATGCTTCAGGAAAGAAAAGAATTTGCATATGGTGAATCTGTTCTTCTTCACAGAGAAAGTTTCACTGTGCCAGTCTGACACCATGGCCACCCTGGGTGTACGCACTCTATGACTCCGTGAGTACCGCGGCCAATGTGCGCAGTTTTGAATTTTGTCCACCTATAAACATCCAGTACAAGCGAATGTAAACCATGACTCCTCTGGTTCATGTGGTTCGTCTGGCAGGAGTCGCTCATGAACAGAGTGAAGAAACAGCTCCACGAATGGGATGAGAATCTGAAGGATGACTCGCTCCCTAAGAACGCCGTAGGTCAGCCTCTGTTTAGTTTATCACCGATGCACATTGTCTCTTGTTTGTATTCTTTTCACCAATCTTCATCTCATCCATCTTCTTTTCTTTTCAGACTTTTCCTACAGGGTGGCGGCCTGTCTGCCCATAGACGATGCTTTGCGACTGCAGCTGCTGAAGATTGGCAGTGCCATTCAGAGACTTCGCTGTGAGTTGGACATCATGGACCGGGTATGTAAAGGTCACCACTGGCCCAGCAGGAAGGTTCCACCGTGCCTCTCCTCAGTCTCCACAGCATTCGGCATCATTTTCCTCGGTTATGATGATATCCAGTTCTTCTCTTTGGGCTGTACGTGAGCAGACGGGGCCTGTTTTTCCCTCTGGTGTTCTTTGGTGTATTTAACCAGGCCTGACACTGGCTGACTGATGTCTTGTTGCTGCAGTGTTTTACTTCACAGTTGAGCTTCATCATCAAAGTTGTAAGCAAAGATGGTTTCAGTTCATAGCCATCAGTTTTAACATTAGCTGTTTGTCCTGGAAAGAGTTGATGTGATCCAAGGAAGTGTTTGTATCCACAGTCCGCGTTGAAGCAACTCCCTATATTTACCATAGCTTGCTCACTTCTCTCATAACGTTCACATTTAAATATAAACAGAACAAAGCAGCCAGCTCTCTGTCATCCGTATTAAGCTGCTGTTTTAGGTTCTGTGTGTTGCAGGACAATCATAAGCTGTTTATAGTCATGGTGACGGCTCGCCCCCACGGAGAGGAATACTGCCGCTTGGTTGGAGGGTCTGCTAAATCAGACCAAAAACATCTCCTTAAGATGAATACCATGTTTAAGCAATCCCTCAATGATGCAGAAGGGTGGAACATTAAAGGAGAAAAAAAACCCAAAAAACATCAGCATGAGCCTGAACCTGACATCGAAGGTGTTTTGTTTGTTGGCTCCTGTGTTGCTGGAGGTATTTTGTTGGCATAGTTTGGGTCCACCCGGATGGAAGAGTCGCTAAATATTAACTAAAGGTTACTCTGGGTGGTTAGTTTGATCCCAACTTCTCGATTGGGGTAAAGAGGATCATGTGCTATGGCCTTTGCAGTCAGCAGGTTTTGGAAAACTTTAATTAAAACTCTAAAAGAGGCAGCATCTTTTGGAAAAGCGATTTAAATGTGAAGCTTTTGTGGTTGCATATTGTGCCTTAAAACCTTACTAAGGTGCACTTTAAGCTGTGTTTTCCTTTAATTTTGTCACCAATCTGTGCTGGAGCACTTAGACACACCGCACACATAATGACGACAGCAAGCAGAGCTTCACTCTTGTATCTCACTGGGTTGGGCCAGCTTTTTACGGTGGTGGCTTAACTATTCAAACATTGTCATTTTTCTGTTTTCTGTTTTTAGAGCACCTCTCCGTGTAGTTATTAATGGCTCTAGGATTACATAACCTAATTAATTAATAAACCTATTAGATTTATTTATATCGTAGAAATGAATAGAAGCACTTATCATACATGCTTCTCAAGATGAGCAGCTCCTGTAAATAGGTGCAAGTTTAAAGAGTTAACAGTTTGGTCATTCAGACATACATGTGATGCAGCGTCACATTAAAGGCATGAAACAAGCTTGAAGCTATTTTCGTGCTAATCCTTTTACAGATATTGAACAAAACTAGTGTTCACAGTACGAGGTTCCACTGTTGCATTAACAGAAGCTGTAGGTGGATGTGTGTGGTGCTTCTTTAATGCATCCGCCTGTTATCTGCTTTGCTCCACTGTCTGATTCAGGGTAATAACCTCTCTTAATGGGCTCTCTCTCTGGCCGCAGTCATGCCATCCCAACTCGTGTCATCACTGGACTGGCTCTTATGGAGGCAATAAGGATGGGATGATGATTTTAGAGTCTTTTTAAGTGAAAGCTTCTCAATGCGAAAGCTTCATGTACCACATATATACTGTTAATACCATGTAATCTCTCCTCCTCAGTGTACATCACTATGCTGCAAGCAGTGTCAGGACACAGAGATCACCACAAAAAATGAGATCTTCAGGTGAGGACCTGTTTTTATTTGTTTTCATTTCTTCAATCCAGTCTTACATTTCTGTATTTTCTTTCAGAAATGCTTTTCAGCTCTACGCAAGTACAAACGTTAAGAACTTGAAAATGACCTTAAAGATATTGGGTGTTATATATATATTTTTTTTTTAAATTCTATTTTCCAGTAACTACAACAAAAAAACTGCTCACAATTAGGTACAACTTTGTTTTGCCTGTAATAGCATCCAAAAACATGTAAAATATAATACCATAGGGGTGTTTGAGATGTCACATTTCTCCTCTACTTTACCAATTGCAATTTTCTTTGCCAGTTTCCAATTTCCGTAGATGCAGGTCTTAAGAAATAAATCGAAAACAAAATATAAAAAATTTTAATATAATATCACATGATATTTTTGCTCTACACTGTGAATTTATTTCACTTTTACAGGAGTAAATGTACATATCTCCAGCATAGATGTGATTATATATCTATTACTATTGTTATTCTTTCCCCTGCTGTAATCACTGTCATTAGAAACACAATGAGGTTGAGACCAATTTCACAGGACGGTAACTGCTGAAATTCAGAGGTTACGTCACAAGTTGAAGTAGCCCTGCTCTCCAGTCTGCTCCTCCACCATCACTGTTATATAATGTCATTTTCTAACGATCTGTGATGGGTTATTGTTCGTGTCTTTGTTCAAACTGACCAGGCGCTGTGGTATAATCATCTGGATAATCTGATGACTGAGTGGTTGTGTGTGTGTGTGTGTGTGTGTGTGTGTGTGTGTGTGTGTGTGTGTGTGTGTGTGTGATTTCTGACGGAGATGTTCAGATGTTTTTCACTCGTGAAGCCCAGTCTCTCGACTAAATTGACGTGCTGTTCTCATTTTCACCAAACGAGTCAAGACAAATATGAGAGCCACTTTACAGATATGCAAATGTACTACTTAAAAATTACGTTTTTGGTAAGTGGTTGTCCTTGAAATTGGTCATGCGATTAGTTGTGTTGCTTCACCCGAGAGATTAAAGTGGAGGATGAATTTTGTATTTGGGACTTGCTCCACTTGTCAGTCAATGAAATATGTATGTTATTGATTGTAAGACTTAGTCCTGTTGTGGTTTTTAGATCTTAATCAAATGAAATTTCTAGCCAGTTTAGGCTCAAAGATTTATGTGTATAATAAAGATAAAAAGATAAGATAAACCAAAAAAATTGCTGTAAAGAAAAATGCTCTCCTCACACTGATGAAGAGTGCAACAATTCAGAAATTATCAAAGTTTTTAACGGCACGTTTGCTAGAATTTACTAGAATTAATTACCAGATACGTTGTAATATTGAACTGAAAGTCTCTGATCATGCTCTCCAGAGTTGGTCGGTAACAGCGGCTCATATTTTAACAGGTGAAAACCGGAAAATTATATCATTAAAATGATCACTCACGTGTGTAAGTTGCCATGGAAACTGTACACAACTGTAGCCAGAGCTTTTGATGTAGTTAAAGCTTTAGGAGCATTTGTGTTTAACCTGATGCAAAACTTAAAAAAAGATAGTGAAACGTTCCTTACTACAGGCTGGTATGTATCATCTGTCTCATCTGATGCCTCGGGGCATCTCTTATCTTCGTTCTTTCTTTTTTTAGGATGGGTCGTCGTCGGTGTGCGTAGTGAGGGGGGGAGGGCTGGAGGGAGGGAGTGAGGGAGGGAGGAGGGGGGAGGAGGTCGGGGGGAGGCGGGGGGAGGGATGGGGGTTGTCGGGAGGTCGGTGGGGCTTAGGGAGGTTCGTTGCTTGATTTCTTAGTTCTGTATTTCTTTCTTCTGTTTTTTTCTTTCTGTATTGTCTTCTTTCTTTCTTTCTTTATTTCTTTCTTTCTTCTTTGTTCTTTCTTTCTTCTTTATTTTCTTCTTTCTTTCTTCTTCTTTCTGCTTCTTCCTGTTCTCTTCTTTCTTTCTTTCTTTCGTTTTTAACGCATTTCCACTGTGGTGACTAACATGCGGACAGACTTTTGAAATGTTCTTCCAAATGTCATTGGTCATGCTATCTTCAACCACAGTTGCCCATCGAACTTCCTCTTGAACAGAGGCAGGAAGCGCAGCCAGATGATAGAAATGAAAAAAGATTTGTTTCCTAAATCCCCCAAATTACTGAGACGGAATTAATGGCCAATTAAAATAATCCCAGGACCTTTGTTTTAGTTGAAATATCGAAGGTAATTCACAGTGGAGTGTTTTGCTTTCCAAATTACAAGCATGTTTGGACTGGATTCATATTGCAGATGTCCTGTGGAATTATTGTACAAATGAATGTTAATTTCACCATTAACCCTAGTTAGTAGTAATTGTACTGTTAATTTATAGTTAACTCACTTGTCCTGTGTGAATAGATCATTAGAAGATGCTGGATAAATGCGTGTGAATGGGTGGATGTGATTTGTGGTGCAAAAGCACTTTGACGCGTCATCAAGACTCTGACAGTGTTTTGTAAAACCTAAACGGTTATCATAAACGTGCTGAAAAGCTGTCAGAGTGACATCCTTCAAATGCAGATACAGTTCTGATTTTAGTCTGAAGGTGTGCAGACGTGTCACTCCAGTTGTTCCTGAAATTCTTGGCAGTACTCACCTCCGAACAACAAACTGTTCAACACTGCTGGTTTCAAAAATGGCAGAATTTGCATTTAATTTTTTTAGCATTTTCAAGGCGGTTTGTCCACATTCACTGTACAGTTTACCGAATCTCCACTCTCAGAGGATAATTATGTAGTCTTGTTGTTGACTGAAGTCACCATCACTGCTGATGACATGTTCGCTCCGGCTTTTCTGTCTCTGCAGCTTGTCTCTGTACGGCCCCATGGCTGCGTACGTCAACCCCCATGGCTACGTCCATGAGACGCTGACCGTCTACAAAGCCAACAACCTCAACCTGGTCGGCAGGCCATCCACGCTGCACAGCTGGTTTCCAGGGTAATTCTGCTGCTCTAATGGCGTTTTCTCCCCCCGAAAGTAGTGAGCAGTAGAGCGCATAACACAGCCTGTAAATGTTTTGACGAAGATCTACTGAATGCTCCTTTCAAATGAGAGTCCTACAGTGTCCTCAGGTCTCGGCCAACATTCACATTTTTGGTCCAGCTGTAAGGAGTTTTAAAGCTCCCTGACACGTGAAATGAAAAGCTTTTTGCTGTTTGGTGTTATATTTGTCATAGGGGGCATCTGTTCCTCCTGTGTTAGTAGTAGGAGTGAGGTCATCACACACATCCAGCCGTCTTTACTGGAGAGAGAAGCTCCGACGTGAAACCGCTGGTCTAAAATCAAAGATTTCCTTTAAGGTGTTAACTGCATTTGTTTCGTATAAAAACTTACTGTCACCGATTGAAAAAATCCCTGGTCAGTCCGGTGGGATGTTTACTTCAATAAGTGGATTAACATGCACTTCAGTTCCATATCCTGTATGGAAAGGTTTGTTGTAACTTCAGTTTGATGTCTGTACAGAATTTTTATATTTATATTTATATTTATATTTATATTTATATAACAGATATAACTGACTTGAATTGAACATTTTTGTGTTAAATTGTCCTTGCCTCCCTAAAAGCAGAGACACAGGAGCAGGGAGCCAGTCAACAAGACAGGCAGAAAAGGTTGAATTATACATAAAATAAAGAGAGAAGACAGCCCGTATTAATGCCTGAGTCAATGTCAGTCACTTAGAAGGGTTCAGAATGTTAATTGCACCCAGATTAAATGACCTTTGTATAAATGTTTCTGATCACTAGTGGGAACTCCTGTAGAAAGAGAAGATGAAGGCTGTGACCCACAATTTTCCTTGCTTTCTCATTTATTTATCTATTTGAGCAAACAAAGACTTGATCCTCTTCAAAACATGACCCCCAAAACTTGACCCCCAAGCAATTAAGTTGTTGGACACATGATACAAAAAGAGTCCCAAAATGTCGTCACAGGGTTCGTAGAACTAATTAAAGACGTTTTATTTAAAGAGCTTTAATCTGTAACCAGAGAGAGAGTTGCAAAAAATATGATCTCATGCGAGCTCTGTTTGGAAAAATGCTTTTTCATCCAACAAAAACATTAAAACAAAACTCCATCAATGTGCAGGTAAAGGTCAAGCCTTTGGAGGAATAAATCAAAGCAGATAACGTTATTTGTTCACACTAACAACAAAACACGTTCGGCACAGACATGTTCTCAGAAGAGGAACCTCACACGAATGTGAAGCGTGTGTGTTGCGGTTGCTGACAGACGGCGGCCGGGCAGCTCGCAGTTATTGATTCAGTTATGAATTCTGGATCATCTCAGATTCTTCTTGAAGATAAGTTGATGTTTTCTCTAAAAGTGGAGGTTCGAATGGAAACAAATCTGTTGTCAGGAAAATGATCCTCAGCAAAGTAATTCAGTAAGAAAGAAACTGGAGAGGAAAAATGAAAGCTGTGGTTATGAGGTGGCCGGCTCAAAGCTCCGATTTAAATGTCAAAGAATTAAAATGTTCTGCTGAGGAAAAAGTCTAGTTCAGCTGCAGGAGGCCAGACTAACTTCTGACGCTGCAGATGAGCCGACGACTTCACAGACCTAATTACATCTGCTAGTATTCATTTGAATAACTAATCGAAAATGCAAATTTCCTTAAGGAGTTTTCTTATTCTAGTGTTTTGTTTTTTTTTTGTTTGTTTTAATAAGTTGTTGGTGTTCTTGATTTTTAGAATGACAATTGCAATTAAAAAAAAAAGTAAAAACAATTTAAAAACAAATCTCTCTTTTACTAATAATCTATTTCTCACTCACTCTCTCTCTCTTTTTTTTTTTTTTTTAAAGCGACATGGTGTCGGAGATCTTTTAAGAAAATGTGGTCCTCTCTGTGCCCTCAGGTATGCCTGGACTGTTGCTCAGTGCCGAACCTGCGGCTCTCACATGGGTTGGAAGTTCACAGCCACCAAGAAGGACTTGTCTCCGCCTCGTTTTTGGGGCCTGACCCGCTCAGCCATGCTGCCCCGTATCCCACAGGGGGAGGGGGAGGAGGGCAGGGAGGGCTCTCGCCTCCTCTGCCTGTGACCTCAAATCGTCCATTTCAAAAGCCCCGCAAACCTCGCCGAGCCTGGATCTCCAGTCAGCGTCTGGGTGCAAATACTAATAATCAGTGCATCTCACCGCCGGTCACCTCCGGCAGCAAATCAATCACATTAGAGAAAAGGTCATGGAGCCTTTAAACGCCAATCCTGGGAGCATATTTGAGAGGGATGGATCTGAAATCTGGAAGCGAGATGCTCAGAGAATCCTGTTTAAGCGTGACAGTTTGAGCAGACCGTGAACATCTTTTTAACATCCCAGCATGCAGCTCCCCGATCTGTGCTCCTCTTCTGCTGTTTTCTTTCCTTGATATACCCAGCTGTATCTGTTCATCACAACTTAGCTGCCACAGACAAGTGGAGGAACGTGTTCACAGGAAAGCGCTTGCGTGTGTATTTCAGTGACAATAAGAGGATATTTTCAGTCATGGAATAAAATTTGTTGTATTTTTGTATGCAGGAGGTTTTGGAAGTTAATATAAATTATTCACTGATGAGTGGAGAAGCGATATTTAATCATCACAGCTACTTTTTTTTCTTGTTGTAAACAAAAAACTGAGCTGATGATTACGATGATGTCTTAAAAGCCTGATATTTATAATCTTTGTCTGTTTTTGTTCCCCCGGAGGCTTGTTTTCCCATCTGATAATAAGGTTCAGGAAACAAGCTTTATCTAGTTGCACAAGTGAAATTTAGATGTACACGAGTGCCTCAGGGCAGACTGTTTTACAAAGGTCAAAGCTAATTCAGAAGAAAGGAAAAGTGTTCGCTCTTCACTGTTCTCATGACGTGTGGCATGTTAAGAAATGTTCTGCCTACGCTGCTGCACAGTTTTCTTTTTTTTTATAGGTTTGAACAATCTATGAGCTACAGATGGAGTATGAAAGATTATGAACAGCAAGCTGATAATAACACACATTTTTAGTGTTCTTTTGAGTTTTTAACTTTCATGTTTCAGGATTGTACTTCTTGCAGTCTCGCTGCAAGAGTCTGGTTCATGTTTCTATGACGTCATTGAAAATAAAGCAGTGACAGTGTGAAATACGATGGCAAAACTCACAATTTCTCCAAAAAAAGACAATGATCTCGACTCCGAACAGAGTAACTGAAAACAGTGAGAGATTCAATAAAGTCCAAGAATGTTTGTCTGGGTAAAATACCTGTTTTTGGTTTGTATTTTTGAGAGAGAGAAAAAAAACAAAAAAACACGCACACTTGTTTTTTTATTTTTTATTTTTTAAAAGTTTGGTGAAACTCATATCTGCAGAATTGCCTAATCACTGCGCTACAACATCTACGACCTAAAAGGGCAAAATAACTTCAAAACGCTTAACACACGAGTTGAAATGAGGAAAGGTGTTGATGCTTTTGTTTTGTTTTGTCTCAAATGTCTAACTTAAATGAAAAAAAAAGTTCATACAACAAGTTGTCCTTTGACTGTATGTGGTTCCTTTTGAATTTGGTGGGTGTGAAGGTTCACAAAATGATCAGCTTTAACACTTTCTGTGCCTGGGGATCAGAAAAGATAATTTATTGCTGGTATTCAGTTTTTGCTGCGTCTCTCAGGCCAGTGGTGTATTCGGTTGTTTTAAGTCTCCACACCAAGCGGAGGCCTCCACTGCTTGCAGCCTTATCGCTGGCAAATTGGTCATCTTGCTCACAATTGTTAAAAAAAAAGAGGGTAAACTCTTCTTTTTCACATAAAAGCGTTCATATTAAAATGTCCTTCAAGTTATTCTTGTGGCTTAAGTAGCTAATATACATATCGGTGCACAGTGTTGTGTAGATACTTTACTAAAATTGTTCCGTTTGTTTAGACGTGATCTAATCGCTGCTCTTCACATCCTCAACAACATTTACGACTGTTCAGACAAGAGTCTGTTTTTTAAAATCTCATTGCAAATCCTTTTCCTATAATTCTCATATTTGGAATCATATAATTGAAGTTAAGGACGGGTTTTCATAATGGATTAGAAATAAAGGATGTGTAATGACTGTGCGGCTGCTGCTTTGATTCGATTATTTACTCTGTTTTATCACTGTCTGGGTGTTCACCTATAAAACTATAAACTGGATGCTTCAATGAAATCAGTTGCCTAGTTCCAGCGAGGGCCTTTGCTTGTTTTTCCGTGTCATTTAGTGTACCACTGAGTAAAATAAACACGTAAGTTACAAATACAGGCTCGTCTGCTTTTTCATGTTTTCTTACCAGAATGTTCACCGACTTTCAGGCGGACGTTTGATTTAAAGGAAGCCGTCTCACTGCTGGCGTTTGTGTAAAGCCAGACACATTAATGACACGCCACTCTGAGTTGTTAACAAGGTGGTAGAAGGTTTCACCCTAGAAATGGCGACTCTTCACAACTGCAGATGAATCAACGTGCCTTCATTGTATGTGTGCTGCATGTGACGGCGGTGCATTAATGTCCTGTGCAGATACACGTGGGTCAGAGGATCTTTTGTATTCTTGAACAGCGAGGGTCTAATGAGTCTCTGCGTGTGGCAGAGGAAACATGTCGAACACTGTGTTTCACCGATACTTTGAACGTGAGGTCGCCTCAGAGAAAACCATTTTCAGTAAAGGAGGACACAGGTTTGAGACACGCTGCATGTTGGATCTAATAACTTGGCACTTTGTCTTGGGTTTTGTTTTTTGAAACCTCTCAACTTGCTGTGTGGTTTCAGCACGTTTTTTTTTTTTTATCTCTCCAGTAGAAGGTTGATTTATGAAAATGTGTTTTTGCTGTCCTATGAGGCGCAATTTACGACATAACTGTTACTAAGAGGTATTCAGGAATGACATTTAGATTTTACAACTCAGAAAGAAAAATATCGAGACACTGTATAAATACAACAGAAATGTATGATAAAAAGCATAATTTGTTAGACTAGTTTTGAATTTTATTTCACCACAGACAACACATTCTAAAGATATTTATATTTTGTTTCATATACCTAATTTCACTTGTTAATATACATCATTATTTGCATTTCAGGCATGTTATTCATTTAAGGCCAGTAATGACATGAATAAATAAATAGTGATGCTGTAAGTTCAAGCAGGTGTCATAATCCTGGTTTGGTATAAACAAGGGGCAAAGATGGGCAGAGGACTGGATCTTCAGTTTGTTAACAAAAAAATGTTAAAATCTACAAAACAACAATGTTCCTAAAGTAACGGTGGGAATCCATTTGCTTATTTCTCTCTCTGCATGGCATGATGTGAAACATTTCAAGCAATCTGGACGGATTTCAGTAAAAAGCTTCACTTGGCACCACTTCAGGGAGCACATTATCAAAGATTGTTATTACGTTAATCGACAAAAAGAAACTATGAGCAAGGGATAAGAAAACAAAAAAAAAAAACCTTAATGTGCAAAAAAGTAAAATAAAAAATAAATAAAAGGTCTTATGTGTGCATCAATATATCTGAGTTTAGAGGAACCTGGGATGGGCCATGACAGAGGGGGAAAACATGAACACATCTGTGATGTCAGAGTCAAAATATATTAAAATTTGATTGCAAAATATGCTGCTATCAAAATGACATATTTTCAAGGGATGCCCATGCAATTTTCAACAGAACGTTGAACTCATATTCGCTCACACATAATAAAGTTATAGCAGAGGAAGGAGAGGGTACTGGACCGAGCTGCCTGCACTCCTGACCAGTCCCCTGTAGGGAACATGGAGAACTCAACACTGAGGATGCTTAGGTTCGTCTTCAGAGATCCTTGTTGTTAAAAAAATGTCTTGTTGTTAAAACTTTACTGTCCCAACTTGTGAAGGAACTTGTTTTAATCAGTTAAACTGTGATAACATTATTTACACTTGTAATCTATTTCATTGAAACACATCATGACTTCAGACTTAGTAATGCATTTATTTAATTACCAGCCTGCTGTGAGGTGAATATTTAAATGTTGTGATATCTTTTGATACAAAGACAAGGAAGCAATTTAGATAGAAGATTAGTTAGAATGAGTGAAGATGAGGGCTAACAATACTATTTTATAAATAGAATATATTCAATATCACTCTTAACAACTAAGAAATCTGATAATTGTAACAGCAAATGATAAACTATAATTTATCTATAAGGGATGATTTAATTAAGCAGATAATTTTCAAGAGGATGTTAGTCACAAATCCTGTTGGTGTTTCATGATTTCTGAATTATGAGATTTCTGGCAGATCGACTTACTTATGGTCTTCTTTTGTTTGTTTGTTAGTTTGATTTGAATAATTTAAATAAAACAGTATAACAAGCATTTCAGCACAAACATTACGTATAATGTTTCGCTTGTACCTTTTTTTCCCCATAGCTCACACCACTATATAAAACATGGCCAACGATTAAGTGGTCACCTTCTAAACTCATCACCGTGTTTTCTGTTTACACCTCAATAAAGAAACTGAAAAATGAATATGGATAATCATTCAGACTCGAATGTCTGCCAAAGATCTTTGTAAAGTACTGTATGTTCTTGTAGTACATCTGAATTATGCATAGAGTTTGTTTATATTACTGTCACATTTCATTTGTGTACTGCAGGTGAGATTATCTAAAGTGCATCAATCTTTGCAAAGATGCGTCAGATCAACTAAAATGTGTTAATCTCAGGTCTTTAAATGCAGAGTTCCTGTTGTTTTCTTCAGGATCATTGAGAACTGCTTCTTTGCCTTCTCTGTCTCAGACCCTGATGTTTTTTTTCCTTGATGTGCTTAACTTGTGACTATGATAACTGATGTATGAGTCATTTATGATAATGGTTCAAAATGGGTGTTCAGATTCATCGGTTTTGCAGCTAAAGAGCTTGCCGAATGTAACGAAGGTAACAAACAGAATTGTCTGTTTCTTCCAGGGTGAATTTGACTTCATTTTATTTATTAGAAAAGAGAAAAAAACCCAGCTTTACTAAGGGATTACATCACAACAACATAGGGGACTAATTTAAATGATGACTGAAAAATGAAATGTGGGTCAATTTAATTTGACTGCAGACTGCTCGCTCTTATCTGCCCACTTAACCACCTTTTGCTTCTCTAACTTTAAAAGTGTACAGCTCTGAGTTATGGAAAATGTATTCCTGAACAGAAGATGACTGAAAACATTTTCAGGTAACTATCCAGAGAAATTCCCAATTACACGTGCAGTACAGCCATTTTTTTCCATTTTTTTTCACTGATTTTATATGCATTTGGATTACAGTCACCCTAATGGTTTTGCTCTTTTAGTTTGTTTTTTTAAATAGCACCTAAAACTGGTGAATTACAAAAACAACTATGATGTGCTGAACAACGTGCAGCCTCGTAACTCACACAGTTACTGCTGCCATAGTGACACTAACAAAACCTTTATATACAGGCCTATGCTGCTGTTAGCTGTCAGAGTTCATATTCATCGAAGCAGCAAACACTAAAGACCTGCCTCCAGTCTGTCTTCAGTCTGATGATATATCATTTGTTTCCCTGTTATGATGAAAAGAAAACCAATGCCACAACATACAGGCCAAATCCCCTGGATGTGAACAAGCTCCAGTGGAACATCCTTCATGATGTCAGTCGGTGGTATGCTGGTGTGTTTGCATTAAAATTCCTCCTTAGTGTTAAACTGCAAATAATGTATGCACTATTTATGACATTTAACATGTCTGTATCTGATTAATGCATTCCCAGTGCTGGCATCAGACTAATATAGTGTGACACATTGTTAATAACATACTAACCTTGTAGCGTTATTGGTTTATCAAGTGCCTATCTTCAGATGTACTTTACACCAAAAAGGCAAATAAATTGTTGCAATATGATTTTATTCTACACTTGATCTGTAGACTCAAATCAGTTATTCAAATATTCGCCTCACATATATATATATATATATATATAAAACAATGCAATACAATACAATACAACAACGTTCAGAGTCAGAATTCTTTCAATCATTTTCTCCAACATTCATGAAAAGAGAGCTTTTCCTGCTTTCTGACTTTGTAGCAGTCTTTTCTTTGGAAGATGAATGGAAGGTTAAACTCTGAATGTGACACTTGCCATACTCTACTGTCTCTGCGGTAATCTCAGCGGACTATTATAAAATTTAAAGACATATAAATAGTCTAGTTGCATTTTATTTCTCTCAAAATTCCTCTTAGTCACCAGCCACTTTATTAAGTACACGTGGTGGTAACCACTTTATCAGCTATACCAGCTATATCCAGTCATTGTTTAACTGAAATCAATCACTCTGAAACGAAACCAATGCTCCTCAAATCCAAGTCCTACAGCAGGAAAACAAAACGCTTTTCCCTTTTCCTCAGACTTCTGACAACATCTGAAGCGCAGTTTTCCTTCGTGACCAGCCTTTTCTGCTTTGTGACCGTTTCGATGACAGAATTCCCGATGGACGCGAAGGTCTCTGACAGTCAAACACTGCGCAGGGTCAACTCTTCTCGGGGCGCTGTCCTCCACTGTTTCCTCTATGGGTCGTGGTGTCCCCCTCACTTTGCCTCGGAGACATTTTTGAAGCTCACGTATAACGTACTGACGAGCGTGGCGTCGTCGGGTATTGAACCTTTGCCGTCGGAATGCCACTTGCATAGGAGCCGCACCAGCCTGTTTGGAAACTGACCGCTGAACAGAAGGTAAATACAGGGATTTGCGCAGCTGTTCAGGCTGGCCAGCAACATCAAGATGGTGAAAGTTGCATCTGGAATAACAGGGAAAGAGCAGTGCGTCAGATGTTTGCAAGAAAAAGTATCATACATCAACAGTTAATAATGTCCATGCGTAAAATGTGCGCTTCTCGCGTACGCGTTGAAGCGCTAATTCTGCAGTCACGAAAACTGAGGAGTTAGTAACTTATAAACCTCAAAAGAGCTTAATTGAGATGAATGCTCCAAACGCACCCTAGTAACAGTAGTAACTTACTCTCTTTTGGCGCATACATGTCCCAGGCGGACCAGAGCTGCACGGTGAAGAAGGGAGCCCAGCAGACAATGTAAGCCAGCACAATGACCACCGTCATCTTCAGCGTCTTCACCCTGGCCTTGGACATGCCTGCCACGCCGCTGGCTCGGGTTGGCAACACACCTACACTATTCTGCCTGTGTGTTTTTTGGTAAACGTTGAAATGAATGACTCGGCAGATGCGCACTTGGCAAACGACAACTGTAGTAACAGGCAGAATAAAAATGACCAACGTGGTCCAGGTGACGTAAGTCTGTAACCCCCAAGGCTGGATGA
Organism: Xenentodon cancila; assembly: GCA_014839995.1. Lineage (NCBI taxonomy): Eukaryota > Metazoa > Chordata > Actinopteri > Beloniformes > Belonidae > Xenentodon > Xenentodon cancila. The sequence goes on along the minus strand of CM026203.1, from coordinate 14,477,379 downwards.
ATTCAGCCCAGCAGTCAAACACTCCGGGTGCAACCTCCACTTGAGAGAAAATGAAAACCTGCGGTAGGCTGCCCAGCACAGAAATTCCCCAAGCGCAACACACGGGGATGTTGAGTCTGGTGCGCGTGCGCTGAAACTTCACCATCGGGTTACACACGGCCTGATATCTGTCGACGGTCATCACCACGATCATATACGTTGATAAAAACATGCCAAGAACTTGCAGGTACTTCACAAGGCGGCATATCAGGTCTGGTCCGACGAATCTGTCCGTGATATCCCACATGAGCTGCGGGCACACCTGGAAAAATGCGACCACCAGATCCGCCAGACACAGATGGAACACGAAGATGCGCATTCTGGACATCTGCTTGCGTTGTCTCCAGAGGACAAGCAGCAAGGTGGTGTTGAGGACGGACGCGCTCACGAAGACGACACTGAGCACCGCGATCTCCACTTTAGCCAGACTCTCATCTCTTGGCACATCCTCTGCATCCACAAAGTTGCTGTTATTCACTGGGGACATTTTGTTTGGGCAGTATTAAGGATTTCCAAATTGGCAAAAAGGAATCTGGAGTGAGAGCATAGAAGTCTAATTAGACCGAATCTTTACATTTTTTAAGAAAAATTTATAAGAAGCTGTTATATTCCCATAAACTGTCAAGACTAATCTTAATCCTTCACAGGGCAAAACAACATTTTCATATAACTATAACTTAGACTACATACTATGGCAATAATCACAACAATACCAATAATAATAATAATAGTTAAAAAGTAAAAATGCCCTTCCAAATTACCCATTAACCCTCTAGAGATTAACATTTTAATTTACTGCTCTACAAAGGGTTAATTTCTTTACTCAAAAATGATTTGGTCAATGAAAAATATATAGCTGAAGTTTATATTTTATAATCCAACAAGTCATATAACCTCTACCTACCTTATATATTACGTTTTCAGATCTGTTAAATGTGAAACTCCATTGACACCAACATAAAAATCCTGGTCTTGATCTGCTTTTCTCTACTGCGCCCCTGGGTTTTATGCCGGAATGAAAGTGGGCGGAGCTCGCATTCATTCAGTCATCAGAATGATTATTTAGAATTTATAAACTAATCCGAAAGAAAGCAGGATTGATAATTAAGAAATGTGCCTGCTGAATTTTCTTTCTTTCTTTCTTTCTTTCTTTCTTTCTTTCTTTCTTTCTTTCTTTCTTTCTTTCTTTCTTTCTTTCTTTCTTTCTTTCTTTCTTTCTTTCTTTCTTTCTTTCTTTCTTTCTTTCTTTCTTTCTTTCTTTCTTTCTTTCTTTCTTTCTTTCTTTCTTTCTCTCTTTCTCTCTTTCTCTCTCTTTCTCTCTTTCTCTTTTTCTTTCTTTCTCTCTTTCTTTCTTTCTCTCTTTCTCTTTTTCTTTCTTTCTCTCTTTCTCTCTTTCTCTCTCTTTCTCTCTTTCTCTCTTTTCCTCAATCAATCAATCTCCGGCTATCATAGCCGGAGATTGACAATTCTGGAAAAAAAAAACTTGTGTTTTCTGTAAAATTGTACCAATCAAATCAATAACTTAAAATAAGTCATGTTTACTTTCATTTCCTTTTTTTTAATTAAACCAAAAGTAATCTCATGGCACTTTACACAGAAAGCAAACAAGTACAGTCCAATGAAGTACAATCAACTCAGTCTAATTATGTTACAATTCAATCCAATTCATTGTAATTCATATCAAAGTTTATAAAGTCTAATGCCGGTTTATACAAAAGAGCCCAGCCAAGGAACCCAGCAGATTACAGCAACTCTTCACCTCCACCAGTCCCTCCATCCTCAGCAGCATGCGGCGACAGTGGAGGAAAAAGTCTAATAGACAAAAACCTAATTTGCTTGTTATATCAAACCCCGCTCAGGTTGAGGCAGATGACCCTACATCTGGTTCTGCTAGTTTAGACCTGTGGATTACTATTATTAGTTTTTTTAACTCTCCATTGCCATCTCTTGCTTGCCCTTAAGTAACTTTATATGTCAGAAGAAGAATTTTAAATCATATATTTGAGAGCAAACAATAAAGGGAAACTGAGGAAAATGATTTCTCCTTATAATCCTCATCAGAACTCTTGCTGCAACATTTTAGATCAGTTGAAGGCTGTTCTGAATAATTCTAGATAATTTTAGACCATCCTGTTGTCCAGTGAAGTAGTGTGCATATAGCTGTTGTTAAATCTTACAACCCCAGTCCTAAAAAAAGCAAATATTTGCATATCTGCTTGGAAAAGCAGATATGACGGGGAAGGGGGGTTCTTGACTGGAACTGTGGAGCTGCTGCAGGAGAGGGGGGATGTGATGGATGGAGGGGGTTGTAGTGATGATGTGCGCAGTGGAATTCTGAACCAGTTGAAGTTTATGGAGGGATTTGGCTTAATTTCTGCCATGCATTGAGTGAGGAAGGCGGGTGGGAAGTTTGAAGTGGGTTTACTGGTGAGGTAGAGCTGGGTATAGTGTTGTGAAAGATGTGAAAGTTGATATTATATTTTCAAAAGATATTGCCAAGGGGAAGAAAGTGGAGGACCCCAGTATAGAACCTTGGGGGAAGCCTGAAGTGACAGGGAAAAGCTAGGATGTGAAAGATTTAAGCTGAAGGAAATGGATGTGGCCTGAGAGATAAGATTTAAATCAGTTTAGTGGAGTATGAATGATACCAATGGAGGGTGATGAGGGTGGTGTGACAAATGGTGTCAAAGGCTGCACTCAGGTTAAACAGAATGAGGGTGGTAATTAGTCCAGAATCAGCTGCCAGGAGGAAGTAATTTGTTATTAGGATGAGTGCATAGTTAATAATATCCATCTATCCATCTATTTTCTATAACTGCTTCATCCTTTACAGGGTCACGGGGGTCTGCCGTGGCCAATCCCGGCTCATTAGAGGCAAGAGGCAGGGGTCCACCCAGGACAGGTCGCCAGTCCATCTCAGGGCAAAAATAGAAAAACTGATACCAGAGCATAACGTGCACAGTGTCTGATGACAAATGATAACAGTCAATGTGGATGTGAGGCTGCAAGGACAAGTGGAACTGAAGTTCTTTGTGAGTCCAATGGCTTGTAAAAGGAAACTGCAAACAACCATAGTTTGACTCAGTTGTTTAAGTAATATACATGTTCATGTAGTGTATATAAAAATGGCAACTGCTTTCATTTTAAAACAACTGCTTTCATGATAAATCAGTAAAGTATTTCCTCTGAATGGCCACGACAAAAGTAAACAAAGAAAGTTAACTAATTGGCTTCTGGCGTTACAGTAATTTTAATTTGAAACGCTGCAGTTGATTGCTTTGCTGTAATGATTTACTGCCATCTGCTGGTAAAAGAAAGAATATAATTTAACAGCGTTTAGGTTTCTTCAAAGTTTCAGAACTGTCGGATTATCCTGGACACATTTCCTTCTTTTATTAATCCCCCATAATGTCATTAAATAATTTTGTTTCATATATTATGATTTTATTCTATACCAGGTGTTAAAAATATGCACATATAAGCTCAGATTAACTCAAATAACATGCTGTAGTGTCTCATACTGTCTTATATATGTGTTTTTAAAAAAAAAAAAAAAGATTAATTAGCTGAAAGTGGCTTTTTTTGTCAGGACTTCTGTTTTCTTTACCAACAGATTAATTATCTCACAGCCAATCATATGCATTTGTGTCCTTGGACTTAAAAAAGCCAGATGAAAAAGACATATGGAACAAAATATTCCTTTTACTACATATTTTCCACAGTACAAATGTGTACTATAGTCTTTACCGAAGTCATGTTATCAGAAAACCTTGTGTTTTGCATGTGTAAAGTCTGCAGACCAATCCCCTGGCCTATCTTGAGACATTGCAGGACATGAGTAAATATGAATTGCAGCACATTTAATCAGCAGAAGAGAAGTAGAAACTTTCTCTATGTGCTGCAGAGTGGTTCGTCTTATGTGTGAAATAAAGCCACTACTGCAAAATAAACCAACTACTGCAAGCACTCAATATTGCTGTAACCCATCCGATGTCTCTTCGTTCAAAGGTACGTGCCCCCCCCTGACCAAAGAACATACACGTTCCCTCTCTGGAACACGTTGACCACGTATGAAACGCTTGCGTCTGGCCTGTGGTGTCGTCACACCCCTCTGGACCAATCACAGCGCAGAGCAGTTACGAGTCTCTACCGGAAAAGCGATGTAAACAGATCGGTGGCGCAGAAGCGGACGGGGACAGTTTTCCCGCTGGGGTGCGGTTGGAAAGTCTAGCTTGTGTTTAACAGTCCGCGACCTGATCAGACAGATAATTTGATACATATTTATGTAAACAGGCGAGCTTCTTACGTCGAAGACAGGCGAGACACCGAGTTGAGCGCGAGCCGGTTAGCAGCTCGGCTAATCTTTCCGCAGTACCGGTTCGGTGTTCCCAGCGATGCCTCAGGAGGGGGACGCGTCTCTTCCTCTGGTCCGCTCCCTGAACAGTCGGATTCCCATTAATGCTGTTTTCTGTAACCGCAGTCCACGCGTTGCGCGTCCCCTGTGGATCGATTACCGCGGGGTTCCTCGAGCCTATGATGATTTACAGCCGGGAACGGGACGAAGAATAACCACCTTTGTAGGTACGGAAAGTTTCTGGACACGCTTGACTCTTTTTACTTTAGTTTGGAGAGCATGAACAACGGGGAAGCTGCTCTTTTAACCATTTGTAGCTCAGAACTTTTGCGTTGCATAAAGAAAGGTTTCTGTTTTAACAGTAACAAAGACGTTAGGGGCGCGTGCACCGGTTATCTTGCTTAAACTCTCGTTGCTTTGACTTGCAGTTTAGTGAGTTTTGACTACGTGCCTTTCACTCTTCCCCTGTCACCAGGTCATCCGTGGATGTTCAGAGATGCAGCGACCGATGAGCCTTTGAGGGTGAACTGCAAAGAGCTGTTTCTTCCTAAACCAGTAGAGGGCGGATCTGTATTCGTTAATATCACTCTGCCTGGTAAGACCAATCAAATCACTTTACTTTTTCATCAGAACATGTCTAATGTGTAGTAACTACATGTCACTGTTGACCGTGTCCAACACATTTAGCCTGACGGATAGAAAATCTGATATGTGTATTACTCTGGTGTTCACTCCCAGCCATCCAGGTAAGGATAACTCTAAAAGGCTTCCAACAATCCAACTGGACATCCTTCTATCCTGAAGACTTTGTCAGTTATCTTACAAAGTCTTCAGGATAGGAAGTGAAACATCTTCCAGAAAAAAAGAAAAGGAAATCCAGTTGCCTTGTTATGTGTACTATAAAAGGCTATCAAACTACTGTTCATACTTTGAGTTGACCCATTCATAAATTAAAATTAGATTCCTTTTTGCCTTCTGCCTTTAGTTTTATATGGGGTTTTAAATGTCTCTCTCTTCTGCCAAACTTATATGGAAATTACATCGAGCAATATTCAGTTTGAGGCACTTCATGTATCATAAAATTACATAAAAATTGTGAAAACATCAAGGGTGGAGGAGTGATAGCCTAGTGGTTACAGTGGTGGGCGTGGGCTTTAAGTCCCTGGGCTGACAACAATGGTGAATCACTGGGGGCCCCTGAGCAAGGCCCTTAACTCCCAATTGCTCCCCGGGGCGCTGGGATAGCAGCCCACTGTTCCTAGTGAAACTAGTGATGGGTTAAAAGCAGAGGTCCAATTTCGGGGTGTATTGTGAGATACACACCAACAACAATAATGAAAGCTTGAAACGCTTGAAGGAAAAAAAAAGGCTGAAGCTTTACTACACTTTGCTATGTTATTTGTTGTTCTTATTATTTGGATTGCTTCTTTTAACACATATTTGTTTGGTTTACAGTTGACAGTCTCAAGGATTGTGCTCTCCATGTTATACGTCGCCATGTACGACCGGAAGACTACAGGAAGTTGGAAATAGCACGTTGTCTCCACGAGGAGCTCGAAGATCAACCCAGCTCATTGAAAGATCTCCAGCGCATGAACCAGCGAGTAGAGCAGCATCTGCTGGAGAGGATCCAAAGCCAGGAGGAATGAGGAATGTGACTGGTTGAATATTTAAACACACGTGGACTGCAGTGCTGTACTGCACACTCAAAGACAGTAAAGACATTGAAATGACGTGTAAAATAAGCTGTTGGAGTCGCTTTTCGGGTAAAGTCACAACTGTTCCTTCGCAGTGAAGAAGACTGGTTTTTATCGTTGTATTATATTCACTTGGTGGCTTTATCAAATGCCTTTTTTGGTTGTAAAGAGAGAAAAAAAGTCACTTTAATGTTTCAATAAGAGTTTTTAAATGGTTTACAATGTAATACCAGAGTTGGCAAAAATGTCATATTTTAAATCTTTACACCTGAGTAAATTTGTTAATAAATTTGCTATATAAACTGTAAGCATTCACATTAAAAATAGTTTGAGATATATTCTGTTGTAGGGAAACTATCTTAAATTTATCTGAAGATATACTGTGTAGACTTTAGTCTTTCCTAAGGTTTTGTATTGCATGTGATTTCCAGCTGAATAAAATAAAAAAAAATAGCATAGATTTAACGATGAAACCGTTAGATGTGACTGAGGAGCTTGGTGCTGTGCTTCATCTGCTGTTGTTTTTGCCCTTCACACACATTTTCCCCTCCTTTGCCTGTCTGTCACCCAGTTACTAATTTGCACATCCGTGTTTTCGTTCAGTGTGTCCATTGTTCATTTGTGATGATTAATAAATTAACTATATATTTGTTACTGATTATTTAACATGTCTTGCTATAGTTTTCATTTACTTAGATAAATACTTGACAAAATCAAAACTGTGGAACGACAATCATCTGGTCACAAAAACAAAACATGACCAAAAGCTACATACCTTTTCTACTTGCAGCTTAATTGTAATTGAAGTATAGAGTCAGATTTTTGAGATTATGTTTAAAATGTATAATTAAATCAAATACATTAGGCAATTTAAAATAATTTAATGTATTTGAGTCTTATTTCAAGTTTTGTTTTTAGAATTTAGAGCAATATTGTCATTTGAAATTACTGTGGACAAAATGATCGGTATATATCATGTCATCTACAAGTTGCTGTACAGAGAAGAATTAGAATGACCTCAGATGCTTAACAGTGGTGCAAATGCACTGTACAAGCGTCAACAAAAGGATGCCTGTACCATGTGACTTAACTGTTCCTGAAATTACTCCTGGTTCTGCTCAACAAAGCAGGGCCGGTGTTGCCACAACCGTTGCTAAGCAACTAAGTAACACAACACATCTTTGAACGTGTGAGACGAGTTGAGCCATCTGTGGTAAAATCAGGAACATGCAGGCAAGAGGGAAGAAAAAAACCCAGGACCCAGGACGTTTCAGGCGAGAGCCGTATGTCTGCAATCACTGAGGAGTTTTCACTGAATATAACATGCTTGTACGATATTTCTTTTGCAGCATTTGTAACTCTGTTTTCTCCTCAGCATGACATTTTGGCCGAGGAGTCACCCGGTCATGTTCCCACACCTCCAGACAGACCACTGGAGCAAAATGAAAATAAAGGTAAGCGCTGAAGAACAATTTCTTGCAGAAGGATGCACAGAATGATAAATTAATAACTTCCCGATCCACATCATACAATGCTCATGTTCCCACATAGGCACCCATTTATCTTGCACCAATTCCAGCTGCCTTGTTGACGAAAGCAGGTTTGTGAAAATAACCAAGCTTTTAAAAATGATATATTGATAGATTACTACATAGCACTCTATAAAACAAGATGATAAATCTCTGTATGTAACAGGAGATAATGTGTCTCTAATATATATATGTATATTTATTAATTAAATATCTCAGAACAACAATCACACGAGGGAAGCCTGCTACCTTCTTTGTCTGAAACTGCAGTTAAAGATCCTGTTCCTTCCACTGTGCAAAGACACAGTAGGTACCATTTTAGACATAGTGAGAGCATCTTGATTTATTAACTGGCTTTCCCACTAATTTAGTATGTAATCTTTTCCATCAGTCAAACCAAAAGTCAGTATCACACCTCAAAACATGCCCCAGTACAGGAATGTGTTCAATGAACGAGCCAGGAGGGGCTTCTGCTACTGGCTCACGGAGAAGGGCTCAACATGTAAGTATTGATTCAAGCTCTGTTTGCACCACCTGAACAGTGTTTAGCAACTATTTACCATATTCACCCACAAATGCTGATAGGAGGAGTAAAATCTCCACCCTAAATCTCCTTTATAGCTAAATCTCTTACTTTTGAAACAAATAATTTTACACAATAAAACAAATAAGGAATGTTAAAGCTTAAAAATGACAAAGTTAATGTTTTTTTTCTACCCCCCCCCTCTAGGTAAAGGATGCTGTCTGGGTGCATATAAGACCTTTCTGGGATTACCAAAACTCTGACAAATCTGACTCGTAGCCAGATATATTTAAGTGTTAAAATTAGATCTGTGTGTAAAATTAGATCTTGTGCCCAACTTGAAAAACAAACAAAAACAGGACAGATTCACACAAGACATCAACTGTATAATTTCCAGAGTGGCTTTTCATTGAGTGTAAAAATGATGTGATTTTGAAGCAGTAAAGTTATGAATAAAACTACCACAGCTGTTTTATTTACCATCCATCCATCCATCCTGGATACACATAAGTGAGGTACACTCTGGACAGGCAGCCAGTCCACTACACACAATATTTGTCTTAAGGGATAATGATGATGACGTTTTTTCACATACTGTCTTATTAGGCATAGTTTGACTAATATTTTTTCACTTTCACAATTATACTTGACTGTTTTTTTTCCTTTTATGCGTTGTAATTCTACAACTGAAGAAGATTTAGCCTTCACATTCAGTCTTTTTTCACAAAACACCAAAAGTATCAAGTAAATCTGATTTTGTAACGTGATTTGTGATCACTTTTTGCTTCAGTTTTTCTTTTTAGCATAATAACAATTTCATAAATAAGTAATGAGACTACATTCATCTCTACTTAGTCTGTTGTTTTAAGTATAAAATCTCATCATCTTTTGCCCTTTTTTATTTATATTCAAAGAACAATATTCTATCCACAATGGAAAATGAAGAACTGTACCATAAAAAACATGAAGGAACACAATATTGTATGTGTATTAAAATGTTCTTAGTGGATTTCTTTATTATTATGTTTATTATCATTAGAGACAGAGAAACTTAAAACTGAGCTTCATTAAAAATGGTTGATACTTGTGAACACGTTTTACAGTTAATAATAAAACGTGACTTATAATATTAGTAGAAATAAAAGTCCTAAAAAAATGTTGGCTAAAAGAAGGCGAAAGCTGAAAACAGAAGGGGTATATCACTTTGATTCAAAGTGAGAAGTTTGTGTGACAAAATAAATAGATCTGCTTCCAACTATGTAACGTCTTACTGAAAATAAAGACTCAACTACACCTGGTGTCCTGGTGTACCGAACAACGCCGTAACACCGGCGTGGACCCACCACGTGATTTCCAACCGGCAGGTGAGTGTGGAAATACAAACCACGTGGAATAATTGATTCAACAATTCTCGCGAGATCCCATCAGCATGCGTTCATTGCCATTGTCAAAAACGTCGACGTCATCTAGTGGTCCTCTCGAAATTTTACTTTCAGGTCACCGCGACAAATTGAAGTTTTACAATGTTGATTTTAACGCTTCGTCCACGTCGTTAGAGCTGCTTTGTAGAGTTTGTTTGACTCACTGCTGACGGTTAGGGCCGTTTCTTCAGCGCAGACACCGAGAAGGTAACTGAACTCTTCGTAGTTTAATAGATTTAAGACTAGCTGGCAAACACGCTGTTCCAGAATAAAGTCATAATTGTAATGGTGTGTAATGTAATATGTAATAGTCCTTTGTGGTGGAAGTTTTGAAATGCAATGAATAAAGCAACGGAGTGCCGTTGTTAGCCAGCAATTAATTAGCATCGTGACGACACGAGGCGCTAATTAACAGTTTATTTTTATAAAAGTCTGTGTATACTGATGTGTGCTTCTTGGCAATAAGTCTTAAACTGTTGGAAATCCTTTTTATTTCCCTTTTTAAACGGTGCCACATTTGTAAGGAACATGCATTTGTGGGATAAACAGCAGAGCTGAGTATGTTGGTTGATCCCATGAGAAATCTGCCAAATTTTCTCTGCCAATTTTTTTTTTTTTTTTTTTTTTTTTTTTTTTGCTGTTGCTATTGAATCTTATTTTGAGATTCTGGTTAGCAACCAGGTACCTAATGAGTCTAGGTTGTGCCTACAGCAGTAGGATCATAGGGTCAAACCTTGGAGAAGACGGGGAGACCGCTGTGCTGATGGCTGCACCGTTTGAGTCACAGCTTCTGGTGGAGGCAGTGTGAAGGTGTGAGGCGGCATCTCCCTCACTGGGAAACCAAGGCTCGTCATCACTGGACAGAATCTCAATGCAAAGAGATATTGAAATGAGATTCTGCAATCAGTGGAAATTCCATATCTCCACTGTGACCGAACTCTATCCTCCCAAGGTGACAACGCTCACCCCAACAGAGCAGGGTTTTTAGAGACCACCTCCAGAATTTGGGAGTGGAGAGGATGGAAAGGTCTGCCAGCAGTCCTGACTTCAACCCCATTGAACACTTGTGGGATCAGTTTGGGCACAACCACGATGGCTGACTTGTGACAAATGCCGGTTGAAGAATGGGATCCCATCTCACAATGGCGTGTGACCAGGCTGGTGACCTTCATGAGGAAGAGGTGCCAGGCTGTTGTGGCTGTGTATGGTTCATTCATCCAACCCACCAAAACAAGAGTTGGAGTTGTTTAGCATTGGGAGAGAAGATTTGGCAAATTTTTCATGGGCGCAAGCCACATACTCTGCTCCGCTGCTCATCCCACAAATGCATCTTTCTTACAAGTGTGGCACCACTTGAAAGGAAAATAAACAGGCTTTTCATCAGTATAAGATTTATGACCACAGTTGTATTTAGGTCAGGTTAGCGTTGAGGCCAGTCAGTGGTATCAATTCCATAATCCTCCTGGAACTGCCTGCGTAGTCTCGCCACAATAAGCTGGGCGTTGTCGTGCACCGGGAGGAGCCACGGACCCACTTCACTAACATGGGCTCTGATGATGGGTGCAAGGATTTCATCATGACACAGTGGCAGTCAGGGTGCTGTTGTCTCACCTGTAGAAGTCTGTGCATCTCTCCATGGATATGTCTCCCCAGGCAGTAACCGAGCCACCACCAAACCAGTTATGCTGAACAATATTACAGACAATATACCATTCTCCAAGGCTTCTCCAGACCGTTCATGTATTTTACATGTGCTCAGGATGAACATGCTGTCATCTGTGAAAGGTACAGGACGCCAGCGGCGGACCTACAAATACTGGTGCTCTATGGCAAATGCCTGTCAAACTCCATAATGCTGTGCAGTGAACACAGCCTACAAGAGGTCATTGGGCTCTCAGGCCTACCTTATGAAGGCTGTTTCCGATTGTTTGGTCAGAGACTTTCACAGCAGTGGCCCACTGGAGGTAATTTTGTAGGGCTTTGGTAATTCTCATCCTGTTCCTCCTTGCTCAAAGGAGCAGATGCTGGTCCTGCTGATGGTTTAAGAACCATCTATGACCCTCCTAGCGGAGTGACTGCCTGTCTCCATGAATCTCCATCATGCTCCTGAGATTGTGCTGGGAGTCAGCAAACCTGACAATAGCACGTATTGATGTCATCCTGAAGGAGTTGGACTGCCTGTGCAGCCTCTGTAGGGTCCAGGTATCAATTCATGCTACCAGTAGTGACACCGACCCTAGCCAAATGCAAAAATAAGGGAAAAAGTTTATGAGAGAAAAAGTCAGTCGCTCCACCTGGGAAAAGCGTGTTGATTAACTTAACATTGGGACAGTTGTATGTACTGTATGTACAGTGGGGCAAAAATGTTTTTAGTCAGCCACTGATTGTGAAGTTCTCCTACTTAGAAAGATCAAAGAGGTCTATAATTGTCGTCATATGTACACTTCAACTATAAGAGGCAAAATGAGAAAAATACAGGAAATCACATTTAAAAATCCTACAAAGAATTTATTTGTACATTGTGGTGGAAAATAAATATTTGGTCAAGCACAAAAAGCAAGATTTTTGGCTCTCGCAGACCTGTAACTTCTTAAGAAGCTCTTCTGTCCTCCACTCGTTACCTGTATTAGTGGCACCTGTTGAACCAGTTTTCTGTATAAAAGACACCTGTCCACAGCCTCAAACAGTCAGACTCCAAACTCAACCATGGCCAAGACCAAAGAGCTGTCGAAGGACGCCAGGAAGAAAATTGTAGACCTGCACCAGGCTGGGAAGAGTGAGTCTACAATGGGTGAGCAGGTTGGTCTGAATGGTGAATAAATCAACTGTGGGAGCAAGACCATTGATGATCTCCCTCCATCTGGGGCCCCACGCGAGATCTCATCCCGTGGGGTCAAAATGATCATGAGGAGCAAAAATCACAGAAATACACGGAGGGACCTGATGATGACGACCTGGGAGTGGTGGCCTAGTGGTTACAGTGGTGGGCTTGAGCATGGAGGACCCAAGTTCAAGCCCAGGGCTTGATGGAAAACGTGGCTGGGTCTTCCAGCATGACAATGATGACAAACTTACCACTCGGGCAACAAAGGAGTGGCTCTGTAAAAAAGCACTTCAAGGTCCTGGAGTTGCCTAGTCAGTCCCCAGACCTCTGTGTTGTGACAGTCTGCAAATCTGGTGAAGACTTCCAGGAAATGTTGGACTACAGTAACATAACCTTTGTTGGCAAAGACAAAGTATTGAGTTAAACTTTTGTTATTGACCAAATACTTACTTTACACCATAATTCCCAAAAAAATCTTTAAAAATCCTACAATGTGATTTCCTGGATTTTTGTTTTCTTCTCATTTTGTTTCTCATAGTTGAAGTTTACTTATGATGAAAATGACAGTCCTCTCTCTGTCTCTGTGGTTTTTTTTTTTTTTTTTTTGTTCCTCTTCAGGAACCCACATAAATGGCTCTAATCTAAAGGCTCAGATATTTGCTTTAATATTTTTATACTCACTGAACATTGCAAGTAAACACCACTCTGATAAAATTTGAAATTCACTCAACTTTCCTTGCAGCCTACTGTGCTTCAGCAAGTGTCATCGTTGTACAGTCTCTATTTTTAATGTTTTGTGTTTTCATAAGTTTGAAATGACACTAATGGGGAGTGAATTTAGTGTCACGACTGCAATTTGATGTTTACCCATGAGTTGAAATGTGACAGGAAAATGCTCCAGCAAATGAAGACAATGAATTAGTCAAATGATAACAGCCCCCTTTTACGTTGGCGGATACCCCGCATTAAAGACGTGGATCTAGCAGGTCGCCTGTCCTTTCTACATTAACTGACGCAGGGTGGCGTGCCGAGCTGGCCCTGTGAATAACTTGCCTCCGAGGGTACACTTAATCTAGGGTCAAGTCTAATGTAAACAGAACTAATGTGGGGTGGCGGTTTCATTAGAGCGTTTTGGTGATCACGTAACCTGAGTACCCACCAGGAGAGTTGTGTTTTTTTTTTTATAAACGTATACATAATTTGTCATTATTTTATAAAATAAAGAAAACTGTTAATGAGAGTAACAATAGCAGCAGGATGTCACAGTTAGGGTGTGTGTGTGTGTGTGTGTGTGTGTGTGTGTGTGTGTGTGTGTGTGTGTGTGTGTGTGTGTGTGTGTGTGTGTGTGTGTGTGTGTGTGTGTGTGTGAGAGAGAGAGAGAGAACTGGGGAGACACGGAGAACTAGGATATATTGACCCTCAGATCCGAGGACACCATAAACCTGCTTATGCCTGGAAACACAAAGGATGGTCCGATGTTTAAATAACTGGCCACAATAATTACAAACGGGGCTTTGCAAGAAGCAAAACCCAGACAGAAAAATGCTTATCCTGATGTTCATCCATCCTTGTTTTAAAAATGACGCCAGCATTTTTCATTCTGCGATGTAGAGATAATACATCATTCTACACGCCCACACATCTTGCGTTATGTGAATAACGCCTCCCGACTCAGCTTCCCTCCCCTCAACTTGCCTTCAGGCACAAGGTGACAAATAACACGCCTTGCATTTCTATTATCCAACGTGCATTAAACACGCTTTCCTATTCCAGCGATAATAGTGGGATCTAATTTAAAAATGCCTTATGATAAAAGGGTTTATTTCCAGAAATGCCTTTTTTCGTTAATTGATGGACATCCTGCTGCTCACACAGATCTGTTCATTTCTTTTTTGATCATGTGTTTAATTAGGAACTGAGGCATGGACAGCAGTAGACAGAAGGTGTCATTTGAGTGCCTGCATACTGCATTCAACTCACCCACACATCTTCAGAGGAAAACCGCTGACTCAAGTGGACTTTCTTGCTGGAATGAGAACGAGGATTCAAGTGATTTGTCCCTCAATGACTCCCTGGGATCTGAGGTCCTTGGAGCTTTGAGTCTGGACACCCCCAAGAGAAAAGCAGAGGTGCTCAGTGAGAGTTTGCCCTCTTTAGGTAAAATCAAACTGAAAAGCATCAAAAGTTTTCCTGGACAGCTTTCTCAAACGTTAAAGGTAAACCTTATTATTTAGATGATATACATGGATAAGGTATTATTTGCCTGTTGCAATTCATATTGTAATTTTATCTTAAACTTAAAAAAAAGTTTCAAAAGACTTATTTGCATCAGGAAAAGAAATTTATATTTATAGAATTATCTTTTTGGCTCAGGACACATCTATGAAGACCAAACAACAGGATTCGTCGGAGAGTCTGGTTGCATCACCATCTTCATCTCATTCTTTCATCTTAAAAAAGAAGGAGAGGACACCTGAGGAGGGATCCATGGCTGTCTACAGGAAAGCATTGATAGCAGCCATTGGCAACACAAGAGGAAGACCCAGTGTGCTGAAAATCCCCAGGACCGACACAAACAGTGGGCCTTTACCACTCGCTGCTTGCATTTTTCAGAATGAAGTCCCCAGCCCATCTTTTGAAACTACGATTGTGGATACCAGTTGTTTTTCCTGCAGTTCTAAGTCTGAGGACGTTTGCTCTCTTAAAGAGGATCAGGGCACTCCCCTTCCCGTGTTTGAAGACACAGAATTCCAGGATTGCAGCACATGGCCAAAAACGGAAAGAAAGGCAAGTTCACTTTGTAAAAGGAAATGTGTGTTGTTGTATTTAATTTATAATTAAAAAAATACTAGTCTTTGTTTTTAATTTTCAACGATCAAATTGAATTTTCCTGAATATCCTTGCTCTTTGGAATTTGAAAGTGATAAAAAGTTTGTATAAAAAATTGTGAAATGTAATGAAATTATAGTTATCACACCTGCGAGGAATACAAAGTGAAGGGAGATGGAAATTTGACGTCTTTTTTTTTTTTTTTTTTTTTTTTTTTTCCCTCTTCAGAATCCCACACTTATGAAAAATGCCGGCAGAGGAAAGCTGTTTTCCCAAGAAAATATGGTGAAAATTGAAGATGATTCATCTCTTCCTATTCCCAAATATATTCCAGACTCTAGTTTCACAACTCTCCAGAATAGCCTGCAACATCTGACTGCTGTAGAGGACTCCCAGGAAATTCCAGCACCCTCTGTTACCCTTTCATCCACTAATGATGACATTGGGATCTCCCTGGCAGCTACTAAGGACACTGGGATGCCTTTTTCCTCATCGCAGAGAACAGTTGTTGCATCATTCAAGCAAACCTACTCACTAAAAAGAGGCCCTTCAAGTTCATTCGGAACTGAGACTCACAATTTTAACTCATCCTTCAAGTCAAATTTATTTGATCCTTTTGCTCAGTCACTATGCTCAAATGGAGGAATGTCAAAGCCCTCCTTGAGCTCTGAAGTTCCCTGCAGGAAGAGTGATGGTGGCTCTTCTATGCGTTATTCCTCCAGACCTTTAACTCACAGTTTCACTCCTACAAGAAGGTTGTCCTTGGGTGCTGAACCTTTGTGCTCCAGTTACTCACACTCGCATACTCAGGCTGGTTTCATCGATGCACACTGCCATCTAGACATGCTGTATGGAAAACTTGGCTTCAGTGGGACATTCAAGAACTTTCGTAAACTTTACAGGAACAGCTTTAGTCCGGAGTTTGAAGGCTGTGTTGCAGACTTCTGCAACCCAGATGTCATGGTGAAGGAGGCCCTGTGGGAAGGTTTGCTGGCTGAAGACATGGTTTGGGGTGCATTTGGATGTCATCCACATTTTGCCAAAGCCTACTCTGGCATTCAAGAGCATAACATCCTAACGGCGATGAGACATCCAAAAGCTGTGGCATATGGTGAGATCGGACTGGACTACTCCTACAAAAACTCCACTGACACGCCAAGGCAAAAGAAGGTAAGGTTTAATTCATATGATCTGCAACAAATAAAACTTTACCTAGACACTTATCTCAAACTAAATTGGATTTTATCACTAGTATTAAAGACAAATGCATACATACAACAAATGACCCAATGTTCATTTTAGCTAGTTCTGTAAATGTATCAGATAATTGTCTTTTTTTTGTGTGCTTGTGCGTTTGTGGTGGCAATATTGCAACATAAAGGAAGAGCAGAAAAACAAATGAATGAGTTTAATTTTATAAATGTACAGCTGACAAAAATGAGAAACAAGCCAATCATAAATAGGGCAGTTTTATTGACTTTTTTATATTTTTAAAAAAATCTCTCATTTTAAACAGTTTTTTGCATGATCACAAATAAACAACAAATTTGCAGGTTTTGTGGGTAAACAGTCATGTTGTTACACATTTTAAAATTTAAATAATCCCAAAACATGATGTTTCAATGCTTCCATGTGAAGGTGCTTGAGCGTCAGCTGCGCTTGGCAGTGGCCATGCAGAAGCCTCTGGTGATCCACTGTAGGGATGCAGATGATGACCTTCTTCCAATCATGAGGAAGTTTGTTCCCAGAGAATACAAAATTCACAGGTGCGCATGTGTTTGTGTCAAATAATTGTGGCCAAGTCTTCCATGTTTTTTTTTTTTATTCCTAGTAATTTCTAGTTAAAGAACATGTTATGATGCTGTCTAGAAAATCTCCTGGTTATGCCACAGTTATCTCTATTTATTCACTCTGTCTTTTTTTTTTTTTGAGAGTTGAGGTTGCGTCATTTACAAATGTGAATGCTTTTGTTTATCGGTTCAGAATTGGTGAGAACAGTCGGTCTCTCACATAAGGCAAGTGGTCATTTTTGTCAGGAATTGAATGAGGATTCTTTAGGGATACAAGTCCAACTAGCTGTTGTGCTAGTTAGCTCAGCTGGTTGTACAGTTGCTTAATTCCTTGTCGTTGACCTGGGTTCGAGTCCCGGACCTGACCCCCCTTTCCCCACTTGTGCCGGAAAGCCTTCAAACAAAAGGACCTGCTGTGTGTATTTTCAAATCTGTTCTCTTGGTGTTAATCTTTTTTTCTTTTTGGCTTTTATGGTTTCCAGGCACTGTTTCACAAACAATTATTCTGTCATCGAGCCTTTCCTCAAGGAGTTCCCCAACTTGTATGTGGGCTTTACAGCACTGATCACCTACACTAAGGCCACCGAAGCCCGAAATGCCGTCCGCCAGATTCCTCTTAACCGCATTGTTCTGGAGACGGATGCACCATATTTCCTGCCAAGACAGGTATGTTTGCAAAAAGGCTTAAGTAATCCATCCATCTTAGAGAACGCAAAGATCAATACTTACCTCATACTAAACACCAAATAATTTTATTTTGAGGCATAAACATGCATAACATGCTTATTACTGTCACTGAATTGTGCTCTCAAATGTCACTGATGAGATTTCTGTTTTGTCTTAAAAGGGCTAATGAGATTAACATTTATTTGGATAAACATTATTTAGATGTGACTTTGAAAAGACTCAAGATGTTTAATGGTTTGAATGGCTTTAACTGTGTTAATTTTAACAATGACCAACTGTTAAGGGCTCTGAGAAGCAAGACTCAGCCAGTGTTTGTTTTAATTTGATAAGCATTACACTATTTGATATTTGAAGATTTGTATAAATCTCTGACTTATAATGCTTAAGGTACTCCTCAACAAAGGCTGTGGCTGTCTCACTCTTAACAGGTCGGCAAAAATGTCTGTCGGTTTTCCCATCCTGGAATGGGCATCCACACTCTGCAGGAGCTGAGCTGGTTGAAGGGTGAAGACATGTCCACAGTCCTCAACACCCTCCGAAATAACACCACTCAGCTTTACGGCATATGATCTTCAGAGAGAGAGCCTGAATAAAAAGAAAAGAAAACCTGTCAGGACCAAGTAGAGTGAAGCTGCGTTGTTGCATAAACAATATCATCTGCTTTTTGTTTGATTTTCATCCATACATGTAGAAAGTTAAAGGTTCCATTCCATTTTTTTAATCCTTAAATACTGTTGCAAAGAATAAAGGGTTAAAAAAATAACTTGAATGAAAATGCTTCATCGTAGAGATAATCTGTTTATATGGTTAGAGTTGCCTTGTTGCATATCTTTTTTTTTTTTTTTTTTTGTGTCTGATTTGCATGTTTGCCTTCTGTGCAGTTGAGTTTAGTTGGATTCAGTGATTAATCCATATTAAAAGCTTTTCGTCCTGTTTTTTTTTATCAGGTGTATTTTGTTGAATATTGGAAATGTAAACAAAAAAAGCTGATGGAAGAGCATGTTATGAAGCCAACCTCTCCGATGATTGCATGACCAAAACAGATGTATTTTATTATTTTATCACTAGGAATGAAAGAAATTGTTTGGCTTGTCCATCACTCTGCTTTGAGTTTGCCATACGAGTATTACATTAATAGATGATGTGTCTCTGGGACATAAAAAAAGCATGAAAGATGTTAAAATATATGCGTTTTTCAATACCATATTTTAGATCCCCTGAAAGAATGTAGGTCAGTTCACTAGACTAAAGTCGACCACCGACTAAGCAGGATCATTTGAGCAGTGCGTGTCCTTATTAAGATTGGCCAGTTCTGTTGGTTTTATGGGCGCAGGAAGAATTTGTTTTTAGGCTGTCAGCTGCAGATTTATCAAGAAGAAATTAAACCTTCACTCAAGTATTTCACTTATTCATTCTGGAAATGAATAAAAGGATATTATTCAAAGAGAAGGATAGTTGAATCCCAAAATGCCTTCTACATAATTAAATTTACAGAACAGATGCATGTTCTTCAAAACATGAGGCTGAAAGTTAATTGAGGCTGTATTTTTCAGGTGGATCTGAATCTTTGAAATATGTATATATATTTTTTTCAATTCCGTTGCCTAAAATGGTCATGTCAGTTGAGTCTACTCCATCTCTGAAGATCCTGTGTAAAGGCAGAATCTGATTAACAGTAGGGACACCTGCTATTTAATGAGCTGTGGTTAAATAGGGTCCTGCAGAAAATCTTAACATAATTCCTAAATCTTATGCACGTGTGCTTATCTTTTTGTACATTTGTTTTTACATTGGCTCATCTACAGGCCCTTCTCAAATCTCCCATTTGTAAGTAAGATAATTGAAAAGGCAGTTTTTCAAAAGCTAAATTCCTTTTTAACAAAATAAGTGCTATGATGCCTTCCATACAGGTTTTAGACAGCACCACAGCACTGAGACTGCTCTGACCAAAGTGTTTGACATATGTCTAAATATAGACGGTGGGAAAATGTCAGTTTTGCTGGATCTCAGTGCTGCATTTGATACAGTTGACCACAATATGTTGTTCAAATGACTGGAGAAATGGGATGGTCTTTCCGGAACCGTACTAAACTGGTTCAATACGTACTTGGAGAACAGGAAGTACTTTGTGTCAATAGGTAACTTCACATCTGAGCAGACAAGCATTACATGTGGAGTTCCCCAAGGTTATATCCAGGGACCTCTTTATGTTTAACATCTACATGCTCCCACTGGCACAGATTATAAAGAACAAATGGTTATGCAGGTGACACATGGATATATATTACATCACCAGGAGACAGAGCAGTGTCTGTGCAGGCTCTTGGTAAATACATTGAGGAGATTAATGACTGGATTTGCCACAATTTTCTGCAGCTAAGAAACAAAACAGGTAATTGTCTTTGGAGCCAAAGAGAAACGATAAAAAGTCATCACAGAGCTTCCATCTATACACCTAAAAATCACAGATGGAAACAAGTTGTCATGCGGAACCTTGGTAAATTGCTGTAATATTAAAACCACTCTCTTTTAACCTTTCATATTTACAGCCTTATTTCTATCCTTACTCTCGTCCAAATTTACTCATGCACATAAGATTCATGAGTAAATGAACTTCAGTTCTGGTAATATATCTATATTATATATAGACTAATATTTTAAACCTGTTCAGGTGGAAATAAAAGAACTGAAAACAGGAAATTTGCATTTTAAAGGGACATGGGGCTCATACCCCCAAATTAATTATGATTGAGCTGGAGAAAAGCTAGTCTTAGTCTACATCATGGATCACTAAACCGGTGAAACCTCAATATTCATTGGAGAGCTTCTGATAGTGAAAGAGGTCGTCGGGTGGCCTTAAAGAGGTGAAAATCCACACTACGATCTTAGAGACAGTATGGGATTCATTGAAATATAAGGCAATTGCACAGAAAATGCTATTGCAATTACTTAAAAAAACCCATAAACATTCATATTAACTGGTTTTATTATGAATTCTGGAGCAACTAGTTTCAATGTGGGACAAATTTAAAATGGACAATCTGCAGCTGTTGTCAGATAGATTCAGATTCAAGTAGAATTACAATAAATTCTGGGAAAGAGAAGCAGGTAAAAGGTAAATTACTGAGGCTATGGCAGGAGCAAAATAATAAAAATAGGCTTGTCCTTATTTGAGGCGTCATTGTGGAATAAAAGAGAAACGTTCTTGTTTACAGAGCAGAATATGTACTGCTCAAAGGAAGAAGATGTCATTCACAGATTTGTCAGAGCTACAAGAAGTTGTCTTGAAACTTGGGACCTTGGAGGACCTTGCAGGAAATAAATTTTAAAAAAATTAACAAAATTGTTGGAATTTCCCTTCAGCCAGAGGAGTTTTCAAGAGGTAGTACAGGACCGAGGGGGGCAGTAGCACAGTCCGAACTGAGGGGGGCAGTAGCACCTGATTGGTGTGTTTAGACTGCAGACCAAAGAAGAAGAAACGCGAAGAAGACAGCCAACCATATGTGCTAACACTCGGTAACAGATAAACGTGAAAGATGGATAAAAAGAAAAAACCCTTGAACGTGGACGCTTCATCGGTCAGTTACTTAATATTAAACGTTTATACAATTGATCTAACATGGTTGGAGTTGCCTTATCTGTAATTGTTTTAACTAATTTGAAGGATTACAACAACAATTAGCCAACTTCATCCGGGAGGCAGTTTGATCAGCGGCTGTTTGTGTAAAAACGTCAAACTAGAACTATTAGTTAACATGTTGTCTTCCCACAGCTCGTAGACCTTAAAGCCGAACTGTACAGGAAACAGGAACAGTTCAAACGGGAGAAACTCGGTCAAGAAGACGTCAAAACTGGACCCAAAACCAAATCAGCAGTCAAGGTACCGTTGAAGACGCAGCGGGTCTGTGACCGCTGGTCCAGAAGCTCTGACCCTCTTCTGTCACGTCACGTCACGTCACGTCACGTCACGTCACGTCACGTCACGTCATGTCACGTCATGTCATGTCCTGTCCTCCCTGCAGAAGCCTAACGTGTGGAGCAAACAAAACACTGGGGTCTCAGCAAGGGCCGCGAAAGATGCAGAGCAGCTGGCAGAGGAGCAGGTCAGCCTGGACACGGCGAGGTGAGTCCGACAGGACGGCGGGTTTAGTGAGTCCATCAGGACGGCGGGTTTAGTGAGTCCATCAGGACGGCGGGTTTAGTGAGTCCATCAGGACGGCGGGTTTAGAGAGTCCGACAGGACGGCGGGTTTAGAGAGTCCGACAGGACGGCGGGTTTAGAGAGTCCGACAGGACGGCGGGTTTAGAGAGTCCGACAGGACGGCGGGTTTAGAGAGTCCATCAGGACGGCGGGTTTAGAGAGTCCGACAGGACGGCGGGTTTAGTGAGTCCGACAGGACGGCGGGTTTAGAGAGTCCATCAGGACGGCGGGTTTAGAGAGTCCGACAGGACGGCAGGTGTAGTGAGTCCATCAGGACGGCGGGTTTAGAGAGTCCGACAGGACGGCGGGTTTAGAGAGTCCATCAGGACGGCGGGTTTAGAGAGTCCATCAGGACGGCGGGTTTAGTGAGTCCGACAGGACCGCAGGTGTAGTGAGTCCGACAGGGCGGCGGGTTTAGTGAGTCCGACAGGACGGCGAGTTTAGAGAGTCCGACAGGACGGCGGGTTTAGAGAGTCCGACAGGACGGCGGGTGTAGTGAGTCCGACAGGACGGCGGGTGTAGTGAGTCGGACAGGACGGCGGGTGTAGTGAGTCGGACAGGACGGCGGGTTTAGAGAGTCCGACAGGACGGCGGGTTTAGAGAGTCCGACAGGACGGCGGGTTTAGAGAGTCCGACAGGACGGCGGGTTTAGAGAGTCCGACAGGGCGGCGGGTTTAGAGAGTCCGACAGGGCGGCGGGTTTAGAGAGTCCGACAGGACGGCGGGTTTAGAGAGTCCGACAGGACGGCGGGTTTAGAGAGTCCGACAGGACGGCGGGTTTAGAGAGTCCGACAGGGCGGCGGGTTTAGAGAGTCCGACAGGACGGCGGGTTTAGAGAGTCCGACAGGACGGCGGGTTTAGAGAGTCCGACAGGGCGGCGGGTTTAGAGAGTCCGACAGGGCGGCGGGTTTAGAGAGTCCGACAGGGCGGCGGGTTTAGTGAGTCCGACAGGGCGGCGGGTTTAGAGAGTCCGACAGGACGGCGGGTTTAGAGAGTCCGACAGGACGGCGGGTTTAGAGAGTCCGACAGGACGGCGGGTTTAGAGAGTCCGACAAGCAGGTGGCCCCGGCTCACGACATTTATCCTCCCACAACAGGCGCAAGTTGGAGGAGAAGGTGAAACTCTACGAACAGATGACAAAGGGAGACTTTCCAGGTTTGTGATTGGTCTGATGTTCACATGTACAGCATGGTGGTGTTACTTTGTGCTGATCCTGTCTTGTGACGCATCAGATGAAGAGACAGAGAAACTCTTCCTCGTTGACTTCACTCAGAAGATTATTGACAAACAGAGAGAAACGGTTGCACAGAGGCAGATGGAGAACGAGGATGAGGAAAGAGACGGCTCATTACATATCCCACCTCCTCAGAACCCAGATGAGGATTGGTAATTTATGATTTAATTTTTTTATATATCTATATGTGTGTGTACATATGTATGTAAATCACGAGTCATCGCTATATAATTGTACGTCTATGCGGTGTTAGTGTGTCAGTATTCTAAGAGTGAGAATGTAAAACACGTCTCTTTGTAGGGTGGACTTTGTTGATGCTCTGGGACGATCTCGAAGATGCATGAAGAAAGACTTGCCAGATTTTAAGAAAATGGATGAGAACCTTAAAGGAAAAGGGTAATTTTTTTAATGAAATGTGTGTGTGTCTGTGTCCATGTATGTGTGTGTATATATTTCAAGTTCCTTCATTCGTCTGTGTATTTATTAGTAGAGACATGGTAGTGTCGTTGGTGGTATCCCTTCTTTAATTATAAAACATACAAACAAATGCAAAGGTTTGTAGATTTAAAAGCAGTCCAAGTTGTCTTCTCTTAAATGTGAAATGTCCAAGTTTGGAGAGAAGCTGTGGAAAACTGAAAACTTTGTAGCAAGTTTAGTGCCTAAACAAATGCAAACCAAAGGCATCATGATCTTTTGGAGAACATTTAGCACAGAACGATGAGGTTGAAGGATGTAACAGTTTCTTCTTTTGTTGCCTTTTTGTTTGTTTTTTATCCTGTTTTTTTTTTTTTTAAACTAAGAAGATGCATGATTAGAGGAATGGACAGTTTAGGATGAAGTTTAAGCTGACGCATATTTCAAACCATAATGTATATAATCTATAAACAACATCTTGTATAAGTATATTGTACATTTAGTTTGTTGTTGTTTCTTCCATCTTTCAACAAAAACAATGGTATGACTTCCTTTTGCAGAGCAGCGTCCTGTAATAAGACTCTTCTGTCAGAAGACATGCGTCGAGAGCTGCAGAGGCAGGAGTGGGAGAGGGAGGAGGAAGAGGCTATGAAAAGACCTGTTGGACCTATCCACTATGAGGATATCAGAGCACAAGGTTTTCATCAGATCAAAGCTTCTCTATACACACTTAAAGTCGTCTGTGAGATTTATGTGGACAAATGAACCTTTTTGGTCTTTTTTTTTCTCCCTCTATGTCAGAGGCTCGGGAGCTTGGTGTGGGTTACTATGCTTTCTCTCAGGATCAAGAGCAGCGCACAAAGCAAAGAGAGACATTGGATATGCTCAGAGATCAGGTGAGTTGGTAATTAAATGGAAATGGATGGCATAAATACTTCTACTTCTAACCACATGGTTACGTTTTATGGACATGGAGAGATAACAACTTCAACATCGAGACGGAAACAGACAATACAAGTTTCTTTTCCCCTCTACTTGTGTACTAAAGGTACCTGTAGAATAGGAATAATCTAAAGGGAATGTTAAAGGAGGCTTCTTGCAATGCCCATTAGTCTTTTTTTTTCTGTTAAGTAGAGCTTAAATATATGTTCTCTCTTTTACATCTTGTCTGTCCGTTAGACGACAGATCAACGCACTAAGCGAGAGCGACTGAAGGAGAAGAGGCAGGCCCTCCTGCAGGCTAGACTTGCCAAGGTGAGGCAGAGGAAGAAGAAGAAGTCAAAGCTGGATGGAACTGAGGAAGAGGAGGGAGTGGAGGACAATCAAGGTCAGGATCTTTTACTGCTTCACATTAGCTGCTGCTACACACTATAACTCTTATTTATCTCTTGTAATTGTAGTTATTTGTGTAGAAACTTAGTTTGCGCGCCGTGGTTTTACCATCATATGCATGTTTGTGAAAGATTGTGGGGAACTGTTTTGTCTCAGGAGAGGAGGAAGAAGAGGAGCCTGAAGTAAAAGGGCCCACTCCAAATGACCCCCCAGAGGTCAGCACTCTGAAGAAGGTGGAAGTGGAAATCCAGGAAAGGAGGGACACCAGGCCAGGAGTCCCTCATGTCAGAGAATGGGACCGGGGCAAAGGTAATGCTGTTATCTACAGGCTGGGATAAGAAACTCTAAATCAACCGCCTCCACTCTTGCTCATTTAGAAAATGTAATTCTCTGAAATGACTTTTCTGTCTTTACCCAGTCAGTTCAGAGTATCACTTTTTGGATATGAAGCTGTAATTCAACGGAAGTAGTTGAGGGTTCATTTAGAAGACCTGTTGTGAGGCACCGCAAGAACCGATGACGTACCCGACAGAGACATGTCTGACCTGCAGATTATTTATGTCCAACGCGAATATCGACTCCATTTGAAGTAGTAGTAGTTTATCTGCTTTAGATTCCATTCTTCATTTAAAAAAAACTACAAAATACTTTTTGTATGAATGTAGATTTTTCTTTAATGTTGCTGAAGCAAAATAGAAGTGAGGCAAATGTTAACAATGGCTCAGGTCTCAACCGTTGTAGTAAGTAAAGTTACATATGTTAGATTCTTATTCTTCATCGCTTACGTTTTCTTTCTTTCTGTCTCATTGTCCAGAGCAGTGGTAGCACGGAAAATTTCAGGATCATTCCGAAATATGACTTGTAGTGACCCTTGGCAATGTTTGTCAGTCCTTACTGTACTACAGATAAATACATGATTGGTAATAGATAATCTACATAAAATATGTCATTTTTGAAAAATACATGCTTAAGCAAAAAAGAAGGTAGTTAGATGCAGCATCATTCCAAGTCATCAAAGTGACAGTGATGACTTCTACTTTTGGCTCCCAATTCTTTATTTTACGTATAAAACATGCAAACACAATCATTCTTGCTGATTCATGAGATGAATGAGGAAGGTTGGTTAGAAACAATTGTATTTCTATGCCGCACTAAAGTGCTTGCTTATAAAGTTTTGTTTTGATAAAATAGTTATAAAAAAATAGTTAAAATAGTTATAAAATACAACTAACCAGAGAGCCCTTTTATATCGTACTCCTTTTTTTTTTTTTTTTCAGAATTCATGTTCAGTGAATGGAAATCTCGCCGTCGGGAAGAGCGAGATTCAGAGTTTGCACCTCCTTCTGCATACTTTATGAACGAGAGATCAAAACCAGATAAGTCTAAACGTCAGAGCCATCAATCCAGCAAGCCCTCAAACTCAACAAAAGTTCCAGGAGGAATCTCTGAGAGCATCGCAGAACCGCAGCATCAACCTCCAACTGTTTCTTCACCACCTCAGCCTCAACAGAATCCTTCAACATCTTTACAGTCTCCAGACCCAGCACCTGCAGAGAGCTCTACACCTCCAGCTCCTCATTTTCATCCCCACTATCCACCTCCACCATTTTACCCACAGTTTTGTCCTCCGCCTTCCTCTCACTTTATAAGTCCACCTCCATTTCTCCCAAACTACCCGTATCAGTTTCCATCCCAATATCCACCTCAGCTTCCACCTCTGTACCCACCTCTTCCTGCTGAGCAGAGTCAGAATCAGCAACAGCCTCAAGGTGCTCCTGAGAGTCTGGACGACATGCTGTCCTTCTACAGGAATTCTACCTGATTCCTCCTTTTACAAATATAAATGATACTGTATAAAACAATAGAAAGCAATGTCTAAGCTCATTTGTAAATGTCAAATAACATTTTGGACATTTATTAGATTTCCAATGTCTAAAATGTTATTTGACATTTCTCATATTCTTATGTACTTTTCTTTATTGTGAAAAACTGGTAGATAAGATCCTACATTACATCATTTATATCAAACACCTAATCATTCTTATATTTGAGATGTTTTTATCATAGTACTATATTACACTAAGTTGTAATGAGTGTTGTTGGATGAGTGAATTGCAGTTGTAAAGCATCCAGCAGATGGCGCTATAGACTATAGGGCAGGTTCTGTGTTAAGTACATGAAGCAGAAGTTGGTGACGTCAGTTAAATAGTCGGATTTTCACATGATCTTTCTTTATTACAATTTCTTTACCTGTAAATGGGAGAAAGGTACATCTTCAGTAGACAAAAGACGGGAGCAAGAACAACATCCTCAGAGGGTAAAATAAAAAATTGAATGTTTTATTCAAATTTAAATTAAAATGTGATGAGTCGTAGCAGTTTTTTTTTAATCGAACTTAATGAGCAGCTCAGAAAATGCTGCAGGTGAAGCCTGATGGGTCTGTGTCATTTCTTGTATTTCTAATTTAAAAATGTGTTCATTTTTTAAGATTTATTCTTTACTGCATTCCTTGAAGCCAGTTTAGCAGATTATTTGAAATGCAGGTAATTTCTATTACTTTTAAACATACTTTTTAGTCTCACTGATACTTTTTGAGCCTCTCAGCTTATCCCCAATGTCAAGGTCACTGAAACTTAAACTACATAAAATGAAGGATCGTCCTAGTTTGGGTCATTGCTTGGCTTGCATGAATCTTTGTTTAAGAGATCTAGTCATAACATTTTGCTTCGCCTCACCTTTTGGTTCACCTCTGCAGTGAATTTAATTTACTTTGACCTGGGAATTCCACCGTAAACCTGCCAACAGATAATACTGAAAACATACTAAAGCCAAGGTCGTCAACCTCGGTGGAGTAATAAGTAAAAGACCAGACATACAATCTAAAGTAAAACATGACTATTTAACTTGCTTGATTACATTGACTTTCATGGATTTAAATGTTCCACACATGACCCCTGGTCGTCAATTCAGTTGAATTCAATTTTGTTTATATAGCGTCTATTACAACACAAGTTGTCTCTAGGCACTTTCCAGAGACCAGAACATGACCCCCGAGCAATTATTACATAAACGGCAGGTAAAAACTTCCCTAGAGGAAGAAAAACCTTAAGCCAAACAGTGGCAGGAAAAACTCCCCTTTAAGAAGGAAGAAACCTGGATCAGGACCTGGATCATGAGGGGGGACAGGAAGTAAAGAAAGAATAGAGACATAGACACCGTCAAAGGTACAAGACAGGATACAATAGTAACTATCATCAGTAGTCCAATTAGACTTCTGTGTAAATGGGTGATATGGATAGACGGTGATCCAAGGGGATGAGGACTGCAGGTCGGGATGTCAGCAAGTATCCAACAGACATCCACACAGACAGGTGAGGGCAGACACCAGGATGGTCAGAGGTGGAACTGCAGGTCAGCAAGCAGCTCCTGAGGCTCTGGTCCGCAGGACATGCAAAGAAGAGGAAAAGAAGGGCCAGACAAGCACAACAAACTTGTCCAGAGATTATCAGATCTGGGGAAACATTGAGAGACTGGATATCTGCCAGTAGCTCCATTAATAAGCACCCAAACAACAACTTGATTACACATTAAACACCACATGACTGGTACACTCTCGCCTGTTTGAGCTCTGATTCTGTTGGCACACATTTGCTCTCCCCAATAATTTCATTTTCATGGTGTAGTGGATAATTGACGCCCATGTGCCTTTAAAATGGCACAAAAGAAGACCCCCTCTGTGTTCCTGTGGTCGTCAGACGCGTTCACGATGACCGGGACAGCAAATTACCAATAAGCACTCTCTTCTTGGTTGTTTTTGTTAGTATGTGCTTTTTTTTTTTTTTTTTAAATCCATTTTCATCCGCTTATCTGCTGTTCCTTCACATTGTGAAGGAACAGCAGGAGTCAGCTGAGTCAGCTGAGGTGGTTTGGGCATGTCCTACTGGGAGGAGACCCCGGGGAAGACCCAGGACACGCTGGAGAGACTATGTCTCTCAGCTGGCCTGGGAACGCCTCAAAAACCCCTCGGAAGAGCTGGAGGAAGTGTCTGGGGTGAGGGAGGCCTGGCCATCTCTGCTGCCCCCGCATTGTTATTGTAATATATTGGTGTACTATTCAGATTTAGAAGTATTTTCACAGTGACAGAGTATTTAATACACCACCACAACATTTGTGACACTTTCTGCTTTAATTTAAATGGTTAAAAAAATATGGGCTTTAACATTTAAGAATGACACCAGTTTTAACCAAAGTATCTCCATTTTCAGGGGTTCACAAGTAATTGGACAAATGACAAAAAACAAGTTAAGCGGTCAGGCGAAGTCAATTTACTTATTACTTTAAGACAAATGAAACAGATAAAGCGTCTGGAGTTGAAGGTGCCAATATGAGGTCCAAAGAGGGCTTAGTGCAAGAAGAATGTATGAGTTTGTTATATTCTTAAAAAACACAATAGTGAGTTCAACAGCACCAAACTGTCTAGAGGACAACTAATGTGGATGATTGCAGAATCCTTTACTTGGTGTGGAAATAAAAACCCCTTCGAAACATAAACAGAAGTCACGAATATTCGGGAGAAGGTTTTCAAGAGATGCCATCAACAAGGTTAAAACCATTGGTAACATCCAAGAACAGGAAACTCAGATGAGACTTTGCTAAAAAAAAAGAAAAAAAAAAAAAGCCTCTAACGTTCAGAAATCAGAGTCTATGGGCGGATGAAACCAAGACCTGCCAATGAAACAAGCTCGCTGGTGTTTACGGATGATGTGACTACTGAAAGCTGTACACCTGACTGGACATCAATACACAGGTCAGATTTCCAAACATGCTGGAATAGAAAAAAAACTTTTCGAAGGGACAGACATAGTCATGATGTGAGTCGAACCATTTAAATAACATTGCAAAAAATAATAAAATAAATAAATAAATAAAAAACAGTCTATCACAGGGCCGATCATAATAGTATAACAAACACTGACTCCAAAAACTGAACACTCAGGTAACATTTCAAGTACTTTATTTGACCTATTTTATTAAATGACTCAAAAAAGGGGAGTGAGATTTTGCTTAGGTATTACATTTTTTGAAATGTCATTGAAAACTTTTGATCTTGCATTTGTAGCCTCCAAACTCATGCAAAAGTGCATCCATTCAATTTTAAGTGTGCAGGAATCAGAGTTGAGATGGTGTATAAAGGTCTATAATCCAGTCCAGTGTGCATCTTTGTTTTTTGTTTTTATCTTGTACCTCAGAAGCATGATTCAATTACTACACTGTATGTTTTTTCCTGTGGCCGCCTTCCAACCTCTCTACCAAATGTATGGCAATCTTTCTAGTTAAACTTAATCACAGCTAAGGCAGAGGCTGGCCTGGCAGGTACGGATACCAGGAGCATATTCCTCACAATATGGGAGCTCCCATCCCAACATGCAAGCAGATGTGACACACCTCGACAGTCTCTGCAGCTTTGGTGTAAAACAGACATGTTTTCATCTTTTCCTATTTGAAGTAAACTGTTAACTGTCATGACAGCCTTGCAAGTGTGTATACTGCAGTGTCACCTGGCGGCAAATTTTCAGATGACATATAACAAACTATTCCCCCACTAAACCAAAAGCTTGTATTAGAAAGCTTGTAGGTAAGGCCGTAGGGGTTGTGCAAGATGCAGCAGACCAAGTCCAGAATCAGTGTTTGGTTTGTATCTTCTGAGCTGGAGAAGACGACCGACAACATCTGTAGCTAAAAAGTTGTTATTCCGAGGTAATAATAACTCCGTGATTCTTATTTTGATACAACGAAGCACCGATAAAAACATTTTATGAATATTGCATTGCTTTTCTGCTGCTAGATCCCTCAAAAAGCTACACCAGACCTGAATCATAATTATTTAGAAAAATGCAAACTCTCATGAGCAACAGAGCTCTAATAGGACTGGATGCAGTTGTGTGAACTTAATATGCTGAATGTTATCACAAGGCTACAGCCCTTTTCACAAGGGCATTCGCAGCCCTAAAACGTTGCTCACATTTGTGGAGGGGGACGTCTCGTGAGAAAACAAAAGACTAAGTATCGGATGCAAAACTTATTGCAAATTCTATTGCAGCTCCCTAATAATAAGTGTTTTATTTGAAGACCCCGACTGTGAATAGAACGGATTATTCTCCAGAGAGTAAACAATCGAGTGTAAATTCTGATGACATTGGCTGTTACATACTTTTTTGTGTCTCTGTATGTTGTATCCACCTCCTTTTGTACTGATGGATAAAAAGAAAAAAAAACACTCAGCATGATACAAAGGCAGTTTCATTTGTCATTCTTGTGCACCAAGTCTCGCGGCAGCACAGGAGTGTTTCCTGCTGTGAGAGCGTATTACACGTAGACTCCCATGGTTCATAATGATGAGCAGCTGTTGTCAGAGTTGATTCTGTGGACATCCTCCAGTTTTCATGTGTAAAAACAGCTCATGCCATATATCAGTATGCTTGTAATTATTGTCTAAATTTAGCCTTTTATGTTGCTCAAAAGCCCGGTGGCTTAGTGGTTAGCACTGCTGCCTGACAGCAAGAAGGTTCCCCGTGCTTGCGTGGGTTCCCTCCGGCTTCCTCCCACAGTCCAAAAACATGTTAAGTTGATTGATACTTCTAAATTGACCGTAGGTGTGAGAGTGCATGGTTGTTTGTCTTTGTATGTGGCCCGGTGATGGACTGGCATCCTGTCAAGGGTGAACCCCTGCCTCTCACCTATAATGAGACAGGATAGGCTCCTGTTGAACCCCCGTGACCCTGCAAAGGATAAAGTGGGTATAGAAAAAAGATGATGAAAATGAAATGCAAAGCCTCAACGGGGGGAATTATGAAGCATCCAGGCCCCTTTCCTTGCATCTTTTTTAAAAACTGGCATTTTCCAACCTTAGTTGGCATTACCTGTTCACCACTTTGATGAGTCCAGTTGCTTCTGGACAGCTTGTTTCCTGCACAGAGAAAAGATCAAGCCATGTTTCATGTTACTGCGTAATTCTGTTTTGCTGAGCAGAATGAGGATCTTTTGTGTCATATTAAACACGACTAATAAACTAATAAACATGACTAATAAACATGACTAATAACATGACTTCCAGCATGCGGCAGTTGCTTCAGGTTTGCTCTGATGTCATTTTCATCATCTCTTTCACCCTCAGCACTCTCCACCATTCAGAGTATCAAAGAATATGTGTATTATTATTAGCATTATATTTTTATTTCTGCAGCTTCAATTATTTAATCATATTTTTGCTCTTAAAGTTATACCTTAAACATTTTTTCTTCACCAGGATGCTGCACCACATCCTTTTGACCTGAGGTGGCAATTAGTTTTATATCTGTGGCTCTCTAAATCCCTGATCTGGAGAGGCAGGAGGGCTGGGGTTGTCCCCTCGTTAACTCAGTTACATTGAGATAAAAGGTGCACAAGGAATGGCCAGGGCAACGATTTTCAACAAGTAACCTCTCTTCCAACAAAATTAAACTTCTGACATGTTGAGATCAAATAAATCTCTTCTCCATGGGATTTAAGGGATCAAATAAATCCCTTGGGGCTCAGAATGTCTGAATCTGTCCTTGGTTGTTTTTAAACTAATCCTAATTTTTTCCAGCATATGCAAAGAAAACCTCTTATAATCTATCAAATTAAGAAACTCTTAAGGTATTAATGTTTAATCACATATACAAAACTGAGACAAATATATTATCTGCACACTAAATATGTATAATCAAATCAGCCGCACCAATCAGATTACAAAATGAAAGTTTAATTCGCTCTCCTTGAAACTGCATTTGAAATCCTTTAACTTAGTAGAAACATTTTTGATATGACTTTGTGAGGTATGTCTCTTAACATGTAGGAATTATTGTTGGTTGGCTTTTGTATCCAGAAATGTCGGCTTAGCCTGCCGGCGTTTTACTCACTATTGTTGGCCCACCCACGGAAACCTACTTTACTTGCTCCAGTAGCAAACTCTCCTGCAGGTTTTCTCCAGAACGGATACTGGCATAACTCCAGGGAGGCCCAGATGTGCTTTCAATTCAGACAGTATATAGTCCTCTATAAGAGGTTTTTAATCCATTGGGCAGTTTTATGACGTAGAGTTTCAATGACACACCTAGGGACTGAACTCACAAACTGGGAAAAGTAATCTGAGTCATAAATTGCCAATCACGACTTCGATGCTACAGCTGCAAGCTCTCACGGCTAAAAACAAACCCACATCTGACAGTGCAATTTAAAATAAATAAATGGATGGATGACACCATGCTGGCATCCCCACTGGCTGATGGAGAACATTTCACCCATATGCCATTTAAATATCTAATAAGATGAAATAATAAAGAGATAGTACCTCGTACAGAAAAGGTCAGTCTCACTGTGACAGCATGATGTCCTGCAAGATACTGATTATACTCATGATGTAACATAACTGCAGAATATGTTTTATCTAAATAAAAACTCAACACATTTCAGCCACTTGTGTGTTATAATAACAATGATCAAACCATGTTTGATCCATCTAAAAAATAGAAAATGAATGACAATAGAAAAGAAAAGCACTCATCGGGCAGCGTGTTTTTGTGTCCACAGGGCAGACGACTTTATCGGCTCAGCATCCCACACAGCTTAACATCAGCTCTGTTTTGCTGTTGCTGTGTTCTTTAATGGTTCATGTGTGAATTGTTCTTGCTCTGGCACATATCACCTCCTCCACTCTCTGAAAGCACGTGCTTCAGATTGAAACACAGGTCCCTCGGTCAGCATCGCCCCACTGAGAGCCGTAATGAGTTGCTGAGCATAATGAGAGCTAATGTTGACACGGCCATTGAGCGTCTCTCGCCACGAGGCCGTAATGTCGCTCCTGCTGCGCCGTGTTAAACATCCACATGTAAAACAGGCCGGTGCCAGTCAGCTTCATGGCGGGCCTGCTGCAGTGACGTCTCGGCAGCAGATGGTTTGGAGAAATAGGGGCAAGGGCCTGTGGAGTGCTTGATGACAGCATTTGGTTGCAATTTTTAAATCACAGTGTGGGGCAGCAAAAAAAATCCTTTCTCATAGTTAACTACATATTGTTTAGACTGACCAGAGACAAAGCAACCCCTAACCTCTCTTTGTGATACTGTGTCTTTGTTAAATGTATACAATATTCCCCCCTATCATTTTGTTTTTATTTTACTTAACATATATAAGCCAATTGGCTGTCAGCGAGGTTCACAAACCAACCTAACCTACATGAAAAAAAGAAGAATTAGTGTCAAGAAAGTGTATTTAGAGAAAGATTTGGTCATATTTTGTGCAGATTTTTGTCAGGCATATATAACAAACTGTTAAAACTGATGCATCTATTGTGGTACAAAACTAGTTTACATTTTATATTGGGATTCACTTTTAAACATTTTTGTAAAGCAGAAATTTTATGTAAGGAGCCACAGAGTTGGCAACAAATTACAAGGTACATTATTTTTTGTAAACAAATAAAAAAGAACTGATAGACTGAGCAGTGAGGACCGACAGCACAGTTTTATTTGAGTTATTCTTTTGCTGGATGCCAACTCAGACACCAAATAATAACAATAATAACTCATTTTGTTTGGAAACATACAAACAGTCTACAGATGGTATAAATACATGCATAAATGTAAAAAAGAAGACAAGCCAGACAATAGATATGAAGATAACTAAAAAAGAACATCTAGAAGATCACACAATCAAAGGAGATAATGCGTTTTAAAACAGTGGTTTGCAAGAAATTCATTTGAACGATTTTTAAATCCCCAAACCTGACTCTGTTAGAGAAAGTGCTAAAGTGACAGTGGTGAGGAATATAAAACCGGCTCATTAGGGAGAGAGAAAAGAGGGGGAAAGAGATAAAGTACATTTACAAGAACCAATAACATGTAACACAAAAGTGGTCCATGCTACAAAGAAGCTACAACTGCTGAACGTAGTAATTATGGAAAGACTTGGAAGGTATACAGTGTCAACTTGCTTTTACGTCTAAATATACTAGATATCTGAGTGTTTTTCTATGATAATGTGTTCATTTCTACGATTATGTGTTGCATATGTGTATCAGACTGATTTAAATTCTCTGGGTAACCTGCAGGCATTCATTTCCTCTGTGACACCCCCCCCCATTGCAAAGAAAGACCTCCATTAAATGAATTACTCAAGTTGCCTTAAAGAGGCAAACTAATGTGTTGGAGTTGCTGAGGCGTGTTCGTTGTATCTGTGAGCGCAGCCTAGTTCCCCCCACCAACCCACAGCTCACCGTGCTGGATAAAGATATTAGCTGGGTACTGTTGACACCGCAGCCACACTCGTAATGGCCACATAAATTTTGCTCATGTGAAAGAGAAAAAAAAAAAAAAAAGGCCTGAAAAGAAAGGAAAAGCACTGCAGAGTCTTTGGCAGTCCCCTCGTTTTCTCGCCGGCTCTAAACCTGCAGTTTATAAATGCAGCAAACGGTTCTACAAATACGGTCTGATACTCATGTGTACATCTTTCTACTGAGTTTTTGTTATTTTTTAACTCAGCAGTCATTTTTTTCTCACTCTGGTTACAAAGAAGACATACCAGTAAATTGATCCAGACGTAGTTACATGTGGTAATCTTAAATAAGAGCGAATATTATCGCCTTTTCCTTGATGGTGGAGGTTCAGAATGTGGCCAGAATATGGTTTCAACATTTAGTCCTTTATAATTTTTCTTTAAAGAATCTGCTACACCTCTTTAGATAAGCCTTGAAGATATTTGTGAGTAATTATCTCTGGAAGAGGACTCAACTAAATACTTCATAGAAAGCACAGGAAATCACATTCAGCACAAGTGGCAGGATTAAACACAAATGTCATATTTGTGATTATTTCTGATGATTTAGTAGGCGGGATAATATCGATGATTGCATTATTGCATCAGTGCATCTGAAGGAACTAAAGGAGTTAACATGGTGTTGAGACGTATATTATATGTTGGCAAAGCAAGTTTGGGATGTCAAAGCGTAATTATGATATAAGCTTTGGTTTGAAAAGGTTTGGAGAAGGTTTTAGAATTACATAATAATGTCTAGAAATCCGTTGTTTATTTTTTTCCCCTCAATTTAAAATTATACTGTACCTCATTTGTGTATGGTATCGTCCAGAAGTATTTAGACAATGATTTTACTTTTTTTTAAAAATTATTTTGTGTTTATATCCCAGCACAATGGATCTAAACTGAAACAATCAAGAGTTACCAAAGTAAAGTCTTCCGACTTTAATTTAGTTGGTTTTGCCAAAGTATGGCATATGCCATTTAGGAATTACAGTCAGTTTAAGTAAAAGTATCCTTCATTTTCAAAGGCTTCAAAATATTTGGACAACGTAAAACAATTGTAAATATAACCCTAATTTCTAATGTTGCTGTTCCATCTTAATTACAGAGGTTGCCACAACGGAGCGTTGCAGTCCTCATATTGACTTGGGAGATGTTTTATGCCGGATCCCCTTCCTGACACAACTGCCCAAGCATGGGAACGACATGCCTTATATGTATGCCATATATATATATATATATATGACATACCATAATACTACTCCCACCATGTTTGAGAGGAGGTAGTATCCTTCAGTCTTAAGTCTTTCCTTTTCTTCTCCATACTTTTCTCTTCCCATCAACCTGATACTAACTTAGTTTTATCTGTATGAGGTCTTCAGAACATGGGAGACTTTTTGTAGATGTTTTCTGACAATCTTCTTCATGTTTTCTTATTGTGAAAGATACCAGCGGTTTGCATCTTGTTGTAAACTCTGTATTTACATTTACCTTCTCCAAAGTTTTGCTGACTTCTGTGGAGGTTGTGAAGAAGTTTTTATTCACCAAAAAAAGGACTCTGCAATCATTCATCATCCATTTCTTGTCCTGCATGGTTTTCCAAACCTTTTGATAGCTTTGATATCATGTTATCTTTCTTTTCGAGAATTTACAAAACCATTGATTGGGCCACACCTAGAGTTTCGAATATTTGATATGTTAGATTTATGTTTTTCAGTCTAATTATGACCTCCTTCACTGATCTTGAGGTCTTCTTGATCTTTACGTTGGCAGCTCCAGTCAGACAGCTGCCAAAAATGTAATTCAGTACCTGACATCAACTAAGGGGTTTTTATTTCTTTAATTTCCCGTAAACTGATGAAGGAATTTCTTTTGCAAATGGAGGCACTTCACTTAAAATGGCTATAAATCCTAAATAGTGAATACCATTCTGCTGTGAAACCTCTAAAATTAAAGCTGAAAGTTTGATCAGGGTGGGGTATAAAATAAAATGATAAAAAGTACCTCTGAACTGTGTAATGAACAAATAGTCCAGTGTGAGCCAAGTCTTTGACAGTGATATGTGACAGTTTGTGACTTTGCCTAAATTAAACGTTTAAAAGGGAGCCAGTGGTGTTTCTTGGAAGCAGGGGTGTCACTCTCACTCTCGCCAGTATCCCTCAGCCAGTATTGATTGTTAGATCCAGGGGCTGTTAAGGGGCTGTTTGCATCACAATGTGTCCTTCGCTATAAGCTAAAAGCAGACTCTATTACTCCCTGCACTTCTCTTCATTTTTAATGAAACTTAAGTGGGATTTTACTAAATTAAACTCATAGAGTAAAACAAGCCACAAAAAGACCAGACAACAAACATTCTGCTAAAACAACCAAAGAAAACTAAACAAGTCACTCATAGATATTTATTTCATGCAGAGACAGCAAAAATGTGGGTAAATTGTAAATTGTGATTTGGTAATTTGAGAATTTGATTACACTGGGATAAGCATTCAATAAGTATGAAGATGTATCCTCAAAAAGACTAAAACAAAAGGATTTGAGCAGCTTGATGAGCTCAATTAATCTGTGTATTAATTTTTCAAAAGCTTTTGTGTAGCATTTGATCATCTTCATGGGGATTTTATAGAGCTAAATGTGACCATATTTGAACTAAAATGAGGAGCATTAAGTTGTGACGCTGGTGCAAGTCAAAGCACTAGATAGCTTAGGCATCGTGCATCAATACATCATCCATCCATCCATTATCTGTACCCGCTTAATCCGTTTCCGGGTCACGGGGGTCTGTCGGAGCCTATCCCGACGCATATCAGGCGAAAGGCAGGGGTACACCCTGGACAGGTCGCCAGTCTATCCAGGGCCACATACAAACAACCAATCACACTCACATGCACACCTAGGGAGAATTTAGAAAGATCAATTAACCTACTCTGCATGTTTTTGGACTGTGGGAGGAAGCCGGAGTACCCGGAGGAAACCCACGCAAGCACGGGGAGAACATGCAAACTCCACACAGAAAGACCCACCGGGCCGGGAATTGAACCGGGAACCTTCTTGCTGTGAGGCAACAGTGCTAACCACTAAGCCACCGTGCTGCCCTCAATACATCATGTTAACCATTAATAAGTGGTATAGTCATTGTGGTTCTCTTTCTGATCTAAAGGAAAAAAAAACCCATCAAACTATAGGAGAGATTCCAATCATGGGACTTTACATTTAAATGATCAGAGTTGGAAACGTATTACTACTGCCGATGTTGGCAGGGCGTTAAACCAGCCCTAAGAATCAGATTTATACCTAAGGGACTGAAGAGCCAGGACTCGGTAACGATCTCGTTCAGCTGATGTTGGGGGACAGCATGTGCACATGCCAAATGAGCTGCTCCTGTGAATTAATTTCATGAACAATGCAGAGGATAATCCACTTCA
Organism: Xenentodon cancila; assembly: GCA_014839995.1. Classification (NCBI taxonomy): domain Eukaryota; kingdom Metazoa; phylum Chordata; class Actinopteri; order Beloniformes; family Belonidae; genus Xenentodon; species Xenentodon cancila. The sequence goes on along the minus strand of CM026203.1, from coordinate 14,438,753 downwards.
TATTACAGGATTTTAGACACGATTTGCCAAGTCACTGGACTCGCCAACAGGTCTGAGGCCAACTGGTGGGCAGTTGGCATGAGGCCCTTTTACCACTCAGCCTTTATGCGTGAACAACTTAGATGCATCAAAGACACTTGTTGACACTCTTCTCAGCCATGGCTGAGGATTAACCCTTCACACGGCAGTCAATAAAATACTTGACATTTCTAAATTTCAGCTCTAGAGGGTTATTGGAGAATATTAAAGGACCTCTGTTAACATCGTAGCTTTTTCTTTTTGTAATAACCATAGACTGTAGTTCTACAAACAAAATATGGACAATTTCCCTGTAAAGGGTTAATGGATATTTAGCATGCAAATAATCTGGAACAGTTGGGTGATTCTACATTTGAATTCTAATCGTTTCGATTTCTGATTTTTCTTTGCGATATTCAGGTTTTGTAAAATGTTTGTGGTAATGGAAACTCACTGTATGAGAAAGAGAAACCAAAGAAAGGGGTCTAATCTGTAACAATTCAACAAGGTCTGAGCTCTGAGTCCGCACCTTCAGTGACCCCAGCCCAAGCATCCAAAACACAGTTTTATATCCTTATTGACTGTTTTACTTACTCATATTTAGCTGAGGGGTTAATAATGTATCCTTATGTAACGTCGCAAACTCAAAAAATACATTTATGCTGTTTCACTCTGACTTTGAAGTCCCTCGCTAGTGTAAATCACTTTTCTATTCTGTATTAAGACAACATAAACACCAAAATCTGTCAAAGAACTCTGTGGCTGTGGATCTTTGTTTCTAATCTCCAGAGTACCACCAACAACATCAGAAAGCTAATGTTTGACTGCCATATGTCCCATCGACAAGATTTGAAGAGCTTGACAGCTTGCCGAGTGGGGCTTTACAGCGAATTTGTAAGTGCGTGGAGGAGCTTATGAAACAAGAAGCTCGTGGGCGCCATGAGGGCAAGTTTGCATGAGACAAGCAAAGAAGAAAGGAACAAGAAGCAGAAACTATTCAATTTATTTTGATGCTTATTGCTCCTTCAGCAGCTGTTTGGTCTCCTTACTGATCTTTACACTGTTGTTAAGGCTTCTAGTGAAGAGCATGGCTGGTTGTATTTCTTGAAAATGCCTCACTATGGCTGATGTCTTGGTTGCACGGAGCACTGATTCAGTTCAAGTAAATGCAGCGATAGTAAAATGTCATCATACTCCAGGTGAAATAAGATCAAGGTGATCTAAATGCTCAGCACAGAAAATAAATATTGATACCTTCTGAAAAGCAACCGTTACGCAATACACACAACAACAAAGAAATAGTCCCTCTTCAGATGACTTCAGTTTTCAGACTTATTTTCACTTTCACATGACTTGTATCTGAACTGACTATGATATCTGACTGATATGTTCACATTTGGAGTTAAGGTGCCAAATATTTTTAGAACTGATGATAAATTATAGCACATTGGGTGGTTTTTCACACATAAAAAACCCCCCCACATAAAATATGTGTACCCAGGTTCATTCTAAGAATCATGTATATCCTTAATAACGGCATGAAAATATACACTGGTATTAAAATGATACACAGAAACATGCTTTGGCTTGTTTTACAGGAGGTGCGGCCACTCAGATTCTAAACTTGAAAAGATCTGGGACCTAATGGTTGTTCGAGACATTTGCTGGGGCGTTTCACTCCTCAGTTGGTGCTCCAAACCTACATGAAGCTTGTTTTTATACCACCAGAAAGCGCTTTTGGAAGTCACTCAGACGTGACATCCACACTCGGATGAATGGGATCGTTGCAATTGTTTCCTGAAGGATATCTTTTACAGTTTTATCTTACTTTAAAAAAAACTTTAGCTACACCTTGTGGTTTAACAGGCAAAGTCAATCTGTTCAAATATGTACATATGTATACATACATATGTATATATGTTTCTATTCAAACTTGTAAAATGGTGAGTCTGATCTGCTGATGTGCACATATCAGTCTGACTGGCCTAAAGCACAGGGAATCAGGAGTGAACCATGACACAGATATTATGCCGGATAGTATGTGCAGATATTTCCTGGAATCACAAACTGACCGGTCTATTGTTTATTGTTGCTATAGCCGAAGATTCATGTTATTGCTGGTTCCATCCACCAGTTCTCCGTAACTGCTTCATCCTGTTCAAGGTCGCAGCAAAACCTGTCACTAGTCTCTTGGAGGGCCACACAGAGACGCATAAAGACTAATGTTTGTGGGAAATAATCAATAGTGATTAACCTAACATGTATGTTTTTGGAGTGTGAGAGGAAAAACAACAATAGAGGCAAACTCCGCTCCAGTGACGACCCAGGTGGGATTTGAAGCTGGAACCTTCTTTCTGCAGAAGGTAGCCGCCACACCGCCATGCTGCCAACTGCTGCAGAAGATATGTGAAACACACTAAGATGACAAAAATGTCTACTTATAGATAATAATAAAACAGATAACTTCAGCTTCACAGCTTTGCTGTTTAGCAACTATTCCTATCACACACTTATACAATAACACACTATTGTATGAATGTTCTCACAGAAGAACAAAAACAACCCTCCAGCTGTGTTTTCTTCCTCGCCATGATGTGAAGGAAAACTAAAATTAGACTGCCATGACACAAGACTTTGTTCCTGTATCCTATTGGCGTTATAAATTTTTGAGGAGTCAGTATTAAAAAAAAAAAAGACAGGACAGTCAACTTTTCCAAAAATTGAACGAGCATCTGCATCTTATCTGCATGTTTTTAGGTGAGTAGATATACAAAAGCAACGATTTTACAAGCTCAGCTGTTGTAATTTGAGTTTTTCTATCTCAAACTGAAAGATGCGATTTATGAAAGTTAGACTAATTAGCAAGTTGAGTTTAAATAAAATGGCATCTTAAACTAATTATGGTGAATCAACAAAATAACTTTTTTTCTTGTTAACTAGTTACCACTATCATCGCCTCCACATAAACCCTTGCTGATGTAAAACAGCAGCACAATGAGGCCCAGGTTGAAAATAACTGGAATGGTCCTTTAGGTTTGGTGACTACACCCTCTGTGCTGCAGTTTTGCTGAAAGACTTGAAAACAGTCACAGGAAGGAGAATATCAAGACGGAGTTCCTTTTTTAAGCCCCAGTCTTATTGTTTCACCTCAGAGTAGGAGAGAGGAGCAGACGAACTCTTTCCTTGTCTGACGCAAACAGGAGACACGCAGACAGAGATGGACCTCAGAGGTCAGACTGTTAAAAATGTTTTCCTAATTGTCTGACTTTTTTACTTTGTATTACCAGTGCACGGGCTCTGGACAGATTAGGACTTTAAACAAAATCTTCTTTTGAGATGTTTAATTTAACTACAGTTCTTTAATGAGTATAAACATCTTTTTCAAGAGCTGAGATGTAACTTGACAGTTTCTAGTAACCATACATAAATTGATTTTTTATTTTTAAAACAGACTTGAACAAAGAGTGGGTTTCCTCCTTTGTGATCCTTTTCCAGAGCTTGACTGTAGAGAAGAAATTAACTGGACTCCTTTTCTTGGTTGTTCAAGATGTTTAACCTTTTGCCTCAGTGGTTTCTTTAATTTCAACATTAAACAGAGGACGTGATCTCAGGTTTCTATTATCCAACACTTACCGTGCAGCATCGACTATTGTCTGTAAGCGCCTCTCTGGCAATGTTGACTAGGTGAACAATGTACAGTTGACAAAGACCCAAATGACCCACAAGAGGGGTGGGTTGGGCAATAATTTACACGTGACTTCAAAGCTCGACACAAATAAATCCAGCAGCTTACAGACCTGAAATGCCCCAACAGTCAGAACTAAAGAAGATAAAACCAGACATGACTTGTTCCTCATTCAAAAAGAGAGAGAGAAAAAAAGTTCAAACCTGCTCTTCTGCTGTAGTGCAGAGCTAGTGAAGATGCAGAGAATCATGACAGAAAACTAAAATGTCTTAATCTGAATAGAGGGTAAGAAGGAATCAGTATGCATGCGATAGGTTTGCTTGTAGTCCTATTGAAAAGGATTCTCTAGCACTGTTTTAAGAAATTGCCAAATGCAACAGACATGCAGAGGAACTTGAACATTACCGAAACGTAACACTGACGTATCCGCTTTAAGTGACAAATCACCCATTGCCTGGAACCCATTCATTTTCTTTGAAAACCAAAGAGCCATGGTCAGTGCCTGCGTAAAGAAGGAGGCAGTGTGGCAAAACAAAACAAAACAAACAAACTGAGTTTGGCTCAACTTTATGTCAACAGAGGCTATTCTAAATTAAGAAAAACAACACTGAGCATGACAAACAGAATGATGAAAATGAATCTGCACGGGAAAAAGGGATAAACACAGAGTTATATAAAGTACACGCACTCAGAGGAGCTGACCAGATGAGTTTGGACAAAATAACAGGCATAAAAGGAAGTGACGCAAGGGAAAACACTTTCAAAATAAAACAGGAAATCAAGCAAAACATAAACATTGGCAGTTTTCCTAACTGCAAACTATACTACTAGTGCATACTAATTTGTCCAAAATGTAGTATGCAGCTTGAAAACAACTGCACAGTCTGCACGATCCAAGGAGTATCTGGATGGTTTGCTACTTCCAGGGAAAGTTCTGGTGTGCCGCTCACTAGTCTACCTCACATATTAGACCCCGTAATGAAATGTGCCAGTACATTGGAGGCTGGTCAGAGCAGTCACATGACTCACTTGTGCTCTAGTACATTTGCTTTTACAATGGCCTACTACTTACTAACAATAATTGTTGGACCAGTACACTGTGGCTACTACACTCAACACATTTACATGCACCGTTTAGTTGCGCTGTGGTAGGCTGTTTAATTGAATTCCTTTCTCTCTCCAATTCTCCGTCCAATTCCCAAGAAGGGAATTGATTTACCAACTAAAGCATGTCAAAGTGCCGTGGTGGCAATAGTTCCTCCTTTGAGCTTGTTAGCTTTGGGAGTCTCTGGTTACCCTGTTTCACCGCACACCAAAATAACAGATAAATCCTTGTTGTTTGTGGCTGCAAAGCAAACTGATAAAATGGCCAGACTTACAACTCTGTATATTTAATATGTCCTGTGCACTCTAACTTCATTGTTTTTCCTGGATTGCTCTCTTTTGGCTCCTACCAGTTGTTGTGGGTTAAAGCCTGGGGAGCATGCTCAGTTGGACTAAGATGTTTACATGCATTTTAAAACTATAATTTTAGTCAGACTATTGCAAAAAATACATTTCTTCTAACATCATGTAACTATTTTTGTTCTACGCAAAGTATGTACTGATGTTTCTAAAACAGTAAGATATCCACAACTACAAAACAATAACTAAATAAGTAAAACACACACAAGTAAACCCAGACTGAAACCTAACAAAACAACAGAACCGCCAAGAGTGAAATCATCTCAACACCATACCAACTGTATTTGAAACACAAATGTCTACTAAAGTGGCAGGGAGCTCATCAGAGCGCAACAATCACATGAACCACACAACAGGCCGAATACCTGGTGCTGTGGATTGATTTTTGTCCTATATGTGTGATTCATTTATCATTTTGTTGCAGTGAAATGAAAAGCTTCTGCTTAATGCTCAGTAAAGCTCCAGATAAATTGCATTTGCTCTGCCATTTATTTCAGTCTGTAGCTAATCTTGGTACATAAACGCACCCTCTCAACAGAGCTCAGAAGAAAGAAAATTCAATAAATTAAGATAGTGGTGTCCATGACACTTCAGGTGATTTCTGTCAAAAACGAAATCCTTTTATAGTAAATTAAAAAATTACTGTTGCGTGAAGCTACTGCTGACAGGGATGATGTGTAAATGATGATGCTCTGTAACAATGAAATTAAGGGCATCAATCATTGAGTGAATGAATGAACAATAGACTGATTTTGAATACAGATTTGAGAGTTATTTTCCCAGGATTAGCCTCTCTTAAAGAATTTTTAAAGCATGTAACACTTGGATAACATTTAATAATTCTCATGATTTATTACCCGAAAAGGGGAAATTTTTAAGAGCATGTCAGACCATCTACTAAAACAAACTGGATGCATGTGTTAGCTCTGTGTCAGAGTTGAAGTCAAATTGGACAAAACCAGACTCCCTCTTTTTTCCCTGTCGCTGCAGCGTGACTGGCCAATTTATGCTGCTGTTTGTTGCTGTACACTTCCTACATTATTCTTTCAGTGTAGTCAATCTTCTCCTCCTGACTACAGTTAAAGATAAAAAAAGAAATCCCTTACCCCACTCCCAGTGAGTCACAGTGAATGTATGAAGGGGTTAAATTGTGTCCATGAGCTGCTAAGGATGTGAAGTTGGGTTGTGCAGGAAACAGGGAGAGCTGTTTCCTGTTTTGAATAATAAAAAAAAGCCTGTTGTGCAGCAATCAGACAGGCAGATGGGTGTGCAGGGAACACAAGGCTGGATTATCAATGCAGGAGAATTGATTTTAGAGCCAGTATACACCTTACTTTAATGTATAAAATGGTTTTGTTTTAGTAAAATAAAGCTAGCTGGGATCCGAGGATTTATTCTGTCTATAATCATAACTTTTTATTTGGATCTAAAATTATGTGTTGTGTTATGTAGGTGTTTAGATGCAACCCATTTCTTTTTAAGATGCTCTTGTATTGTGTGTATTTTTAGATGTTGTGTCGCTCCATTTGGCTATACTTTCTGCTTCTGCTTAAATAAACAAGACATTAGAAATCAAATCCTTCTAATCTATAGATCAAATTTCACAGTTTTCTCAGTTTTTGACTATACTATTCTCCTTTTATGTAACAAAGTAATTAATATATAAGCCATTCACGCATGCTGTTAGTGATCATACAATCACATCATGGCATTTCCCATAAACGACTCACGTTGATGCCTTAAAAATGTATCTGCAGGGCTAATGTATTAATCTTTTAATAGGCTTCAGCAATATGAAATGCCATTAGAAATGGCTTGGGTTTTTTTTAATAATAAAAAAAACCCTATTTAGTAGGTGTTTTTAACATTGTGGTTCTACGTGAAAAGTTATTATTGACTGGTGTCATTCCTAATCGGGGTCATCTTTGCAATAGGATTATCACAGAGATTTAAGGTCATTAAAACGACCCCATAAGCTGCAGGCTCAACATTTGCTCTGTCGCTGCATCCACCGTCGCAGCATCCTGCAAAGCTTGTAAGCAGACTCGGATTTGACTTGCAGGAGGATGTTAACGTCTCCAACACCGGACTGGACCCGCAGGAGCTGCTGCGGCAGGAGGATACCAGTGGCTCGTGGTTTATGAAGGCGCGGATCCAGCCAATGCATTTAGTTTCCAGTCGCGTCGTGCGCGCTTCAGGACGCACAGGCGATCAGCTGAGCAGCGTTTCACTGTCCGAGGAAAACAGGCAGATCTGTGTTCGGTCGCACTAATTTCCCTCCTTTTGGACAATTTAGCAGTTTGCTGCCGGGATTAGATGCGTTTCCAAGTGTTGGGTATTGACGCTGCCTCTGTGAACGCGATGTTGGAGATGGTCGCTTCGCAAAAATGAACACAGGTGAGGGTAGTTCAACGGTTCACTTTGTTTTCGACATTTGCTTACATTTTATGAAGAGCAGGGTGCCTTATACTTTGTTTTAATGTCCTTGATTTCTAAATTCTCATTTAATTCCTTTTAAATCCCTGTAAAAAGACTGAAGCCTTACAGAAGCCAGCAGGATGTGAGACAAACCAAAGTGTTACGCAGTATTTTCATCTGTTCTCAGAGGGCAAAGTAATGTAGTTCAGTTATATTCTATCATGTATTTCCTAATGTTAAATCAAAGACACGCCAACGCTACCGTTCAGGAAGAATGTGATTTTTAAAGTTACTAATATTTGCCTAAATATTATTGTGATCATCTTTGGCAGTAGCTTACAAAGTAGAATTAAATTGCTTTTTGCTTTGGCGTGTTTGACCCTTTTCCCATGAGAAAGTATCATTCTTACAGTAGTTCAGGCATGCCTGAGAGGGGTCTTTCTAACCTGAATCACAGGAAATGAGTCAGAGAAATCCCTCAGACTTTGTGATTTTTTTTCCTTTTTTCCTTTGTTAAAGCACACTCAGTATTATATTTTCATAGCATCGGATTTTAACATCATGACCAGCTGCTGTATCATGTTTGCGGAGAGTGAATCATCTAACTAAGTTAAGTTAACTGGGAAGGCCAGTGAGACCACACATGCCTGTTTACGGCAGCCACCAACCAAAGGTGAGCTGGCTCTGTAATAACTGCCAGATTTGGTCAGGTTTTGTGTGTATGTGTATTTGCTTTGGCTGAGATTTGGAAAACTTAGGCACATGTGGAGTCACTATGAATAATGTGTGGTACCTGAAATTGCGCAAGTTAAAGACATGGCTTGCTTTCAATGCCCAAAACCGAGCCAGTGTACTTGAGCTGATTGTGGGCCATTACTCATCTATAATTGAACCAAATTGAACTTTTTTTTAATTTTATTTTGGTGTGCTTAATCTCCACCTTTATATGCCAAATCATTTTGTCTACATGGTTGATTGGCACAGTAGATTACCTAACTGAAATTACTTCTTTGGTAAAGGTTCTACAGATTTTGCGAAGAAACACTTGAAACTGCGAACTTACAGATAACTAACTATGACTTCAGCTCATGCCATTTGTGCTTTATTATCTGTAAGTCTCTGAGCAGTTTTAGGTCACAGGAACAGCACATAAATGACCTGTAAGCTATTTTAAAGCGCATAATCTTACAGTTTCCTTTTCCTGTTGTTCTTTCAGACTACAACAAGCCCTCTATTGCTCCAAAGCCAAGAGCTGTTTGTCACGCCAGTCTCAGGCTGCCTTCCCCTCTCACATCTGCAGCCAGGGGTCCTAAACCTTATGTGGCCCCAAAACCTAAAGTCACAGTGCTGCTAAATGGCAACCAGGGAGGGTTCTGTAATGGCAATATATTCACTTCAGATGATGAGGCGAATGAGGATCATGAGACACAGAATGGTCAAAATAAAGTGATTATGGACACATCACACTCAGAGAAACAATTAAAGGTCAAGATCCTTAAATCCCCACAAACAGATTTATACACTTTGTCAAACAGAGTAGAGAAAGAAGAGGAAAAGGCGGAGGAAGAGGAAGAAAATGTAATTCAGAAAATGGATGAGGACTGGAGATTACCTGACAGTGCCCTAACAAAGGAAGCTGACTCCTTGGAAACACTTTGGGTCAGAGATGGCAGACTCACATCTAACTCAGAGGAGGGGGAGAAGATGAATGGCACAGAAGTGACGGAGAACATGGATGCTGAAGGTTGCGATGCAGGCGAGGCGCTGGCTGACACAGATGGCCTCTCAGTGGGAGACCTTTCTGTTAATAGCGCTGATGAGGAGGGATGCTGCTATTCTGCGGATAGTCAAGATTCAAAGCAGGAAAAGCTTCAGATCAACAAAGATGGAAATACAGCAAAGGATTTATCACGGTTTCTTACAGATGAACATGGTCATCTTGACCACGAAAACATGATGAATGTTGATGCCAAAGGCATTATTCTAAAAGAAAAAGAGGAGAAAGAAGAAGAGTCGGGGCGTGACTGCGGTTTCACTTGCAACATCCTGAAGTTGAGGTGTGGCCATAAGGTGAAGGAAAAGGGTGAACACCGACAGGACATTTGTTTTTATGACTCTGTTCCTGAAAAACAGAAAAAGGGCTGTGATACGACGCGGAGACATGCTGCCTTAGAGGGCGATCAAGCTCATGAGCCTTTCTACATTTCTTCAAACGACATTATTAACACAGAGCTGAGGCTGGAGAGTACACTCACAGAAACTAATATTTCTTCTACAAACAAAAGTGTAGCTTCGGGTGTAAAGTATGAGGAAACAGCAGAAAACGGACAAATAGATTACCACTTAGACGTTGGTGATGAATACTGCAGCAACCACAATTATCAAAACAAAGTGGGGACATGTGAGAAAGAGCCATCTGTTGAAGCTGGAGAAGTCAAGGTTAATTTACTGGAGGACGTATTGAATCATTTGGGCTGCCAGTCAATGTTCAGGCAGGTATCTGCCTCCGTGCCAACAGACATGGACAGCTCGCTGACTTCGTCTCTCTCAGAAAGTCAGTTGCTTTTCCCAAATAACTCTGACATCTTCAGAGATGAGGACGACCTGGAGGGTTACATTGTGCCATTTCTGGACGAGACCACTGAGGCAGAGCAAGACAACAGTGACGAGCACCTTTACGAGGAGCCAGGACGAATTTCTAAGGTGGAAAATCTCTTTTCTTTGGACAGCAAAGCCACTGGGATTCGAACACACTCTCTATCACACCGAGTTACCAATAACGGGGGGGATATGGGAGGGCAGTATTTTCAGAAGTCCTGCAAAAGCGGAATCGGACAACCTGTGCTGAGGAGCAGTCCCATGTTAAGCTCAATGCGGCACAGAAGCCTTTCTAAACCACACTATTTGTCCTTGTACCCCCGTTCCATCTCCATGGAGGGACAGGACTTGCCTCTTTGTGTGTACCGGGAGGGATCTCAGAGACAGAGAGATGCTCTTTGCCCATCAGAAAGGTGCTCACCTCTGTCATCCAGTACCTTGTCCACACCTACATCTTTGGTGGACATTCCTCCTCCATTTGAATTGGCCTACATAACCAAGAAGCCAATAATGAAGAGTTCCCCATCACTTCTCATTGGGCCAGACTTGAAAGAGAAAAACCGGAAAAAGAAATCCTCAATTAAGCGCTTCTTTAAGCTTAAATTTGGTCGGAAAACAGAAAACAAGCCAGTGGTAGATGTTAAACCATCGTCTTTTAAATCCTCAGATGAGTCCAGGCATCACACACCAAGCAGACTGCTGGATTTAGAGAGACACAGCGTTAGTGGCTCTCCACGGGTAAACCATCGTTTGTCTAGTAACTCTCAAGTTTCACCTGAAACAGCCTCCCCCTTCTTGTTCTATAAGGAAAGTAAAAGGAAAGGGAACTCTGTGGCCTTCCTCAATCGCAGCGTCATCCGTGTGGAGTCCTTTGAGGACCGCTCCCGTGTGCCTTTCACACCCATTCCCCTCACGAAGCCTCGCTCTATCTCCTTCCCCAACACAGATACCTCTGACTATGAGAATGTTCCTGCCATCAGCTCAGACTATGAAAATGTTCAGGTGCCACAGTGGCGGGCTGCTCGGCAGGCACCGCTCACAGACTACTTTGATCGTCCCAGTCGAGTCATGTCTTCTGTCAATGAGACAGATGGTTATGTGGACATGAGCAGCCTTCCTGGGTTTGAGAAGAAAACTCAGTCGTCTGAACAGGAATCAGAAAGGTATGTAAACATGTGTGTGCTGTCTAATGAAAAATGTGCACTTAAAGGGCAGAATTTCATAGCCACTCTTGTTTAAATCCAAATTTAAAATCCTGCAAAAGACATTTTGACAAGTTTTAGCTAAATTAAAATTAAAAATGTTATAATCTGTTGGCTATTCTGTAGGAATTGGATTTACATGAATTCTAAGAGTGTACAAACGTCTTCAATGACACCTGAAAAGAATCACTAGATTTGTAATTAGTCGCTTAAAGAAAAAGAAAAGCTGGTGTAGACCTATGTGGATGTCACACATTTTGTTGTCTATGTCATAATATTTAATTTCTTACCGGTGGCCCAAACCAACAAGAAAAAAATTTGCCCCAGGTTTTTTGAGGTTAAATATAGCAACAAAGTCACTAAGGCTGACTAGCTCCAACTACTAACTAGCTCCAACTGGTAACTACCTCCAACTGCTAACTAGCTCCAACTGCTAACTAGCTCCAACTACTAACTAGCTCCAACTGGTAACTACCTCCAACTGCTAACTAGCTCCAACTACTAACTAGCTCCAACTGCTAACTACCTCCAACTGCTAACTAGCTCCAACTGCTACTCTCAGTTGAAGATTACGCCTACTCCAAGCACCAACCATTTAACTTCTAGGTTGAGGCTCATGCGGAAGAAAAATTTGTTGCAGTTCCTCAACTGGCTGCTAGACTCTGGATCTATAAAGCAATAAAATTATTTCTAATATTATTGCTCGATGGTCGGCTCAACCAATGGCTACCTGCTATCACTTCCTCATCCATAATCATCGAAGAATTGATAAAAAGCAGATAATTTACACCTGATCCCGGTCACCAGTTGATTGGCTCTGATTTCCAATCACATGATTGGACTGGGACATCACTAAATTCCAACGTTCATGCCAATTTCTAACATATTTGGTTGTTGGAAAATGGCAGAAATCTGATCGTGTAAAGGTTATGAATCAGGGCTCCATAAAGCCGGACCGTGAAATGCACAGCCTTCACTCAAACCTTTCAGAGGTAAATGTTCCTCTGTACACATGGAAAACCCAAAGGAATAAGTAGAACCTTGGGTCTGCAGCATTAGCCTTCTCTTGAAGAACAATCTCGCAGGTGTCAACAAGCTTCTGCTCAAGTATGACAGTGAAGTTAGACAAGATTATAATAGTAATAATAATGTTACATGCACAGCCTGCTGATAAGAGACTACAAGATGACGCAATGGGAATTAACAGTCACCATACAGGCTTAGCAAAGTTTGCAAACGATTTGATTTGCAGGACACACCTTACAAAAGAAGTTCTGTCCACGGAGATCTGTTGAACTCTATCCCTACTTATTTTAGTTAAAAAGCAGTGGAACACCCTAGATAAATCCCTGAATCCTGAATTTCATTTCACAGTGTTCAGTACCAAACCAGTGGACTGGCCTGACTGACAAAAGACCAACACTTCCAGCATTCTCAGTGGTTCTCTGCTAGTAATTATTTGTGCGCCATATTGTTCGACATCATTTTAGAGATCCCCACCACCTTTTCCACCAAGCACTAGCCTTTTATTTTATTACTTCTTGGTCTCTGTATATGTTTACAATGTCTGCGGGAAGATGGATTTAGCACCCCTAGATTCCTGTGATCACTGTGGACACGGATGTGGTGATCAGTGGTAGAGAGGAAGCCCCTTTTGCCTTGCAGTGAGATTTAATATACTCCAGTTGTTATCTGTCACTGTGTTGTTGGGGCATGTTGGGTGGGAGAAGAAGAAATGCTGGTATGGGGGTGGTCTCTTTAGATCTAAGCGAAAACAGACTGGTTTCATCCATAAACCATCTGTTTAGGTGCAGAAACAGACTCCTCTTTGGATGATGTTGAAAGTAGTGGCACGTAGGTCCCTGTTGTGGTTCAATTCATTGGTATGATCCACCATTCTTTGCTGACATGAACCCATCCCCCCCTGCATTCATACTGGTGGTGCCCATATTATACAGGCTGCTCAAGATGATTAATAGTCAGAGCCTTTTGGACTCATTGCTCTTCTCCAACCAGTCAGGAACAACAAGCTGAGATACAATCTCAGTGTTCTGTAGTCAGCAGTTGTTCTCCACAGAGCTTCTCTTTGCTCTGCTTTAGTGGGGTTTTTTTTGGTTTTTTTTTTTACTGTATGTGCAAACAGAGCAGAAGAACATTTGGTTTGATTTTAAATATTGATTTTCATTGTCATGCCCATTGATTGTACCTGGTAGTAGTTACCAAGATGGGATAATTGTTTCTGGTGCTGTAAACATTGCAATATACAATATAATTATGTACCTGCTACTGTTTACACTGCAAAAACTGCTCCTTTTATAAATCTAGTGATAATTGTCTTATTTTAGGCAAGAAAAGTAAGGTAAGAAAAATTTCCTTGACTAGAATTCTTCTAATTTTCTTGAAAATTACTCTGTCATAAATTAGTTTCTGCAGTCTACGGTGTGATCTTAATTCCTTCTATATCAAAAAATAAGTTTTTAGTCATTTCTTTGATTTACTGTGTATTTAAGACTCACATAGTTATCCCAGAGCATAATGTGACCTAAAAATAAAGACAATAAATCGCAAAGTATCAAATTTAAGTGCTCACATTTTGGACATTATTGTTTTCACGAAAATACAGTACAAGCAGTATGTTAGCAGATTGGTTCACAGTAGCAGCAAGTCATAATTTTGCAGGTGACCTGCTGTTTACAGCAATCAGAACAAACCTATTATTAAACAACTGAAGAATGCTGCTGTCAAAACATTCACATGTCAAAGCTTTCCTTACCATATTATTTCAGTAAAGCAGCCTGAACATCATTTTGTCCACGTTTATATATTTTGTTAATCGACTAAGCATTCTTTCATAGCATATTTGCCAAATATAGAGTGTAATTGGATGTATTTAAAAGCGCTGGACTGAATTTATTTGCTTACAATGCAAAGTGCCTTGAGATTACTTTTGTTGCGGATTTGCACTATATAAATAAACTGACCTGAAATGAACAGGGAAAACTCTCTTGAATGTTAACAACAGTGTTTAAGTCGTGTTGCTTATGTTGCTTTCCCTCTAACAAAGACTCGACAGAACAGAAAGGACAGTAAACAGTCTCTAGAGGTGAAAAAATGTATATCTTCCTTGAACTGATAACAACTAAATATATTACTGTAAGTGTAATTAAACCCTGGGAAGTAGAGGTTATCTAAAGTTAATTAAGACACAGATTGTTCAAGAAGCTGATATGCTCGACTTGAAGACAACTGGAGTTAATTTCTCCAAAGAAATAAGTCTAGCAGCCTTCAAGTCAAATCTTTTAGGGTTATAATTTAGATAACTGAGAATCTACTTCATTAATAGGCTTCAACATGTGGAAAAGTGTATTGTAGCTGTCACTAGTACATTTTTACACAGTCATATTGTACCTGGCACCAATGAATTGTTAAATAAATGTGACTTTTTTTTCACAAGACACTATAAGTCCAATAACAACAACGCTTAAAGTGTTACAGTGGTATAAAAATCAAGTAAGATGTAAGAAATCAAGCACAATTCTCAGATGCACAATTTCTCTCTCTGTTGCACAAGTGTAATTTGTTCCCCCGTTTTTAATCCTTATTAGGATGAAGGAGCTATCGCAGTGCTGACTTTAAAACAACAACAACAAAAATATGTAAACCTTTTTTTGCAAACAAAAAACACTTAGCTTTAGGTGTAAAATTAAGAAGATATAATTTTAATGTCTTCAATAACAACTTTGATAGCATTTCTTCAACTTTTCAAAGTATAGCATTACAGAAATACAAAAAGCTGGACAATGCCACAAAAGCTTCTGCAGATCAATATCCACAAAAAGAAAAACAATTCTACAAAAGGAAGAAATTTGGATCTGTTGTTGTTCTCCAGTAAACATTACACGAAGCACATAACAACCAGTCCTGAAAAAGGTACATAAGACCCAAAAGATGAAAATATAACAGAAATATAAATATAATCTGCAGAAATCTCTACGACCCCCTGAAGTTTATTTTCACGTCTTCGCTATAATAAAAGTATTGATTGAAAATTGTACAACTCACCTTGGAAACAGACAAATTGATTTGGATGCTTTATTTAAAGACACTCTTCGAGTTAACAGAATCCCAAGTTCATGTTTATAACTGATAGACGCACCTCTCATGTCATCTCCCATAGATTTATTACTTTTAATAGAGGCCTACTACACTCTATGGACAATTTTCTGAGTGAATCTGTAGTGAATATAGTGTCTGTAATCACAGCATGGCAATGTCTGGATGTACAGCGGAGTCGCTGGTTGTAGCTGTTCATTTAACAATAGCCCGAGGAAGCCATATCAGCAGATAGTTTGGAAATCAGTGGAGCCCATGTATCTTCTATGCCTTCACTGTAAATGTAGCCTGAGGAAAAGCACAAGTCATATTTTTTTAAACCTCTTGGAATTTATCTTTGGCGTGTTTGCCTTCAGCTGCCATCCAGCATAGCAGACAAGTGAGAAGTGATATTCAAGTGTGGTGTAGAAACTGTTCACGTGCTGTACTTCTGTGTTTGAATCATCCTCGGTTTCTCCTTCCGTTTCCAGTAAGTAGCAATGAGCCATGTAGATCTAAAGTGCATTGATGCAGAGACCTGAACAGCCCCCATATGTTGCTCATATGTAGGTAATTTGTATCTCAGTGGGGTTAAATTCACTGGCACTTGAAGTGAAACAGCAGAAATGTTGGTCATATAGAAGACTATACTGCATGAGCGCTGTCACTTAAGGACATGTTTTTATTTGCAACACTTAAGCTCCCAACCGAACTGCATTCATTAACATATTCATTTGGGTTCCCTGCAGAAGAAAATCTCGTAGCATAAAACAATCGACGTGCGTCCCTGGTCGGGCACGGTCGTCACCGCAGGACTTTTAAGAGCAGTTTATTGCTTTTTTGTAGACATACAATGTTTTATTTATTCACATTTTGTTCTTGTACTGAACTACTTTATTATAGTGATATATCCATGAAGATCTTGAAGAACCATAAAGATGGCTTTGATGGGGAAATTAAATCTGTTTGATTTATTCCCACTGGAATGAGGGAGCAGAAAGCAGCTCATTAAAAAAAAATCTCAATCTGGCTTTCAGACCCTACTAAGTGGGTTTTCATTTCTTTTCACAGCTGATTAAAATTGTTATAAGGCTTAGAAAACTGGCATTTTTAAAGTTTGACATGTAACAACCAATATACCCCAACATGAGAATCTTCTTCTGCTCAGGGTCACAGGGACATGCAAAGTTAGAGGTGTCCTTTGATCCAGATCACTGTCAGAGAATCCTTTAAGTCTTGTGGATTTAGAGTTTGACCTCCATAGATTGAGCTTGTTCTGACACATCCCGAGAATGTTTAATCAGATGGATATGTTTGGTCTGCAACAACATTTTGGTATGTAGCATGTCTTATAGAAACATCCACATGAATGCCAGGATCTGAGGTCTCAAAGCAGAGCATTGTATTAGGTGATAATCAGAGTTGTTCAAATCAAATCAAAGATTTGTTGTTTTAAACTCTTTTCTGCACCTGTTATCTCACAAATAGAAGGTTCCTGGTTCAAATTGCAGCTGGGTTTAGTTTGTGTGTGCCCGTTCAGGTTTTCTTCAGTCCGTTGCCTTACAGAATCAGTGTGATTCTGTATGTTGTTTGTCCTTATGGGATCTGTCCAGAACGACCACTCGCCTCATGTCCCCATACTCTTGAATATGGGGAAGCAGGTATATAAAGGATGGATTAAAATTAGTCAGTTTTAACAGAGCTGGTATTCAAATGTTCTTACCGTCCACCAGAATCAGGCTGGCTGTTATTTCTCGTTTCCAATCTTTGGACTTCAGTAAACTAAATATCTGCTGGGTGTATGTAGTGGAAAGAACAATTTCTTCTGGCGGCAGCAGAGCCAGCGACTTGCATAAATTGAACAACTTTGTGTTGGGGACTGTTCTGGAGTCTCTTGGGCCGATTGTACAAGGAAGGATCCTGCATAAAATGATGAAAAATAATGGACAACACTGCACATCCTCCCCAAGACACGATAATTAGACAACAGAGATCCTCTAATCAGACATTTCTTCAGTCTTCCTGCAGTAGAGACTCCTACAAAAGATCATCTCTGAAGATCAGCTACAACACACTGCAATGACTCTATACAGTGCCTGTATTCCTGACTAATAGATGTATCGTTGATGAAGTTCATAAAATGAAAAAACACAACATATTGTTGCGCAAAATGCCTGTAGTTTTTATACATCCTTGGTATTCTTATTTATGTCCAAACACAGGGATTGAAATATCATCTATTTCCTTTTTTTTTCTTAACACATACAAACAATGTAACAGTGTCACATCGTTTCTCAGTCTGACTCTACATGTGTGCTTTTCTGATGTGGGCTGCCTATTTCTCTCCCTACAGTGCCTATACAGAAGCCTATGTGTGCCCTATGGCTGTCAGTCCACAAACTGGTTTAGTGGGCAACGGTCGAGGAGAGACATTAGGTGACGAGGACCAAGGACGCACCTCCGAGGAGGAAGATGGGGCAGTAGACAACTATGACAGACAGGTTGGCTTGAAGCTGGAGCAAAGATAAAAGATATTATAAAAGTAAAAGATAGATAAAAAGTAGATATGTGTGCATCTACAAAAGGAAAAAAAGCTGATCTTTTACTTATTTTCCTCATTTATTATTTACAAAAATCACTTTTTGTGCAATGTTAATTATAAATCTTAAAGTATATGCCATCTGCAGAACAAGGTACAATCAGCAAGATTTTAAATGAATGGGTTTTAATGGACTACTACAAGGCTTTCCTCATTTTTTAGAAATGTCTCTGCTAGTTAAACAAGCTTTGAAGAGAAGAGACTTATATTTTTTTAAACTAGGCCAGGCCAAATGCGGTCAAAATGTTAGTGCTAATACAAATAAAGAATATGACTATTCACAGCCTGATGGTCGATCCAGGGCCTTTTACATTGTGAAAGAGCTGGTGGACACAGAGAGATTGTAAGTATACATTTTTAATATTTCTTTTGAAACATACTTATGCACTAAAAGTAACCTGTACTATCCTGATGAATAATTGTTGTTTTTCCCTGTTTTTCCGTAGACATGTGAATGCCCTCAAGCTGCTCCAGGAAGTGAGTGATGTTTCTGTCCCATTATTCTATAAAACAGGTCCAATTTGTGTCTCCTGAATTTATCAAGATAATCACTATGTGCAACATTTAATTTAGGGGTTGTGCTTGGTGCAACTCCATTTTGATGTGAAATAAAACATCAGAATTTACCAAAGAGGTAAATTAACTCTTGACAGACATGGGCAATGTAGATCGTTGCATTTGCTGTTACAGCAATTCCCCCTTCAGAGTGCAAAACTGTATGAAGAAAGTATATAAATGGCTCAGGGACTGGGATTTCCTGGCCTTGCAGTAGGACAGTTTTTGCAGATTTTGCCATTATTGATCAACATAAAAGCATCTCTTCATCATCAATCATCTCAAAGTTTCTGAATGGCTGCGATGGTTGTAAGGAGAAGGCCCAGTGGAGAGAAGAGTGTAAATGGTGGCGTTTCTCCAGAGGTTTTTTTAATTTTTGTTTGGTCTTTTTTTTTCTTTTTTTTTTTTTCTTTTTGCTAAAGGAAATTAGTAAGTTTGTCATCTTCATGTTTAATTATCCGAGAGTTTCTGTTATTACACACATGAATGTCTTTCCCACCAAGACATCAGGATGTCGCTGATCTTCATTGTTTTTTTCAAGCTCAATTTTAGGTTTAATATTTTTATGTTTCAGTGTCTGCTCGGCCTCTTAACCGACCACAAAATGTCATTTTAGTTCATTTGACTCAACTCTGGTTTAGTGTGCCCACAGTCTGACCTCTGTGTCATGATCAAGGCCCGTGGTTCCCAAACTTTCTCAGGCGCCCCCCTCTTTGGTTTACAAGAAAGTAATTGCAGTGGCCGGCAGGCAGATCACTGTCATTGCAAATTCTCCTCGTCGCAAGCATTTGGCTGGTATGGCTGTTGGCAAGCGGTGCCTCTGATTATGCTAGTGGTGCCCAAGCATTTATTTTTGTTTAGTCATTCATACCGTGCACGTCCTGCAATGGCGCCCCCTGATTTAGGGTATTTCCGGTTCTCTTCTTTGTTCTTTTCAGTTCTGGCTTTGCTACTTTTCTGCTGTTGTTTCAGGGTTTGTGTTTTTGTTGGTCTTCTGAAATGTTCTTGTTGTCTTTGTGGAGTCACTGTTGTTTGCTCAGTTTAATCTGTGCCCTGTTTCCTGTTTTAATTTGAAAGTGTCTGTCTTTCCTTTCTTATCTGCTTCTTTCGAGCTTCGTCTCTCCCGGTTATTGCCAACAGTCTTTTGTTGTCTTCCCTGATTGTTTCACCTACTTGTCAGTATACATTTCCCTTCTTTTTTCCTTCATCTGCCACTACATTGTCATTCTGTTGGTCAGGATTCCTCATGCCTTCATTCTTTATTTTTATTCTTCTGAAAAGACGCTTTATTAATTTGATACACCTGTCTCCCAGCCTCCTGCATTTGGGTTCTCCACATTTCAGTCCTAACACTGGCCCTGAGGAGACACTAGCATAGGCAAACTGGACAAAGGCGAACAAAGGAAATCAAGCCTGAACTTTACAAACAAGAAATAATAGTTTCAAACTAAAACAGGAAGTAAAACAAACCAGATAAGATAAAACAGAATAACAGTAGAAAAAGGAGTAAAGGAAAACAAGACTTAACCAAACAGGACTGAAAAAGGCCCAAGAAACATGAGCAAAACAATGAAACTATGACACATTGTGCAGCCTGAATAAGTAGAAGGATCCACTTATGGGTTCCCCAGCAGTGATAATTGAAGAGGGAACATTTCTGCCGTGTGATTTTTTTAACTTTAGTGTTAAGGGATTAAACCAAAAAACTAAACCACTAAGCTACAGAAGCTCATGTACTCATTGCTGTCTGACATCATCAATTAATTAGTTATCAAAGAAGGGATTGTAAACAGAAATTTAAGAAAATTAGGAAAGTGTAATGTTGGAGTACAATCAAGTAACTTAAACTGTGACATAAACTACATTCCTCCATGTCCCAGGACTTTAGGGAAGCAGTGGGCTCAGCAGTTGGGGATCAAGGGCAGCCAGCGTTGGATGATGAGAGGCTTCGAGAGATTCTCAACGAGCTGCCTGATGTTTACAATCTGCACTGCAAAATCCTCACTGAGCTGGAGAATCGAATCCGACACTGGTGAGAGATGGGACATCAGGCAACACTGTCAAAGAGAAAATAATGACATTCATTAGACATGTCCGAGGCAATGTTTCCTTCCAGTCTGGGACTCAGAAATTAATGCTGAGTGGTGCACAATGCTTCTCCTTCACATTTACATCTGAACATCTCCATCTCTCCGTTCAGGGAAGACAGCCCAAGGATTGCTGACATATTCCTGTCCAGGAAAGCAGAGTTTGTGGTTTTCACAACTTACATTGGCCACTATGACAGAAGCATGAGTTTACTGGAGGACAGCTGTCAGACTTCACCTGCCTTTGCAGCCATCGTTCAAAAGTTTGAGGTCAGAGTCAAACACACAAAACACATTATTGCTGTCATAAGAGATCTCTTACGAATATTCCATCAATGTTTTAAATAGTATGTATTAAAACAAAGCTTTGATATTACACAATTTTTCTTTTTATCTATGAATACATTTATTTAACTCCACACCAACTCTGTCCTCATTTTTTCTGATAATACTCGCACATATAAAGAACTTTTTCTTGTTTAATGACCCATCTCTAATACGCAAATGTAGACAAGGCATTTTTACATCACTTGGCTTGCCAGCAGAGGAAGTCTGTTGCTCTGAATGATTAGTGGTGCTTTCTCCCAGCTCTTCCACCACTTCTACAGTAATGATATGGATTTGTGGGTAATAAGAGACTCGCTTGGTATTGCAGTTTACATTTGGATTTTGTAGGAAATGTCTTGCATTAGGCAGCAGTCAGAGCACTCTTAGTTTGGAGAATCGGGGAGGAATTCTGACGAGAATCTACGCTACTCAGAATTTTCACCGTCTAAAAACGTCTCCTACTTCAAACATTTCATGTCAGTTTGAGTGAATGCTTTAATAGGGTATAGTTACAGCCCATCATGTTTGCACCAGATACTTATTTACATTGTCCCAACATACACTATTGCCCATAAAGGTATAATTTTGTTTTCAGAGACGTTCCTTCTTTTTTATTTACAATAATGTCACATGTTTTATTCCAACTTTATGGGCAACAGTGTATTTTATATTGCAGACGGTTCATGACACAACCTGGCCCGTGTAACAGTCTGTTGTAAAACTGTGTAACATATGAGCCTGAACCGCTCTGAAATTCATTAGATTTTAGTTGTTTTAGATGGTATAAACTGGCTCCAGTATGGATCCGATTCTGAGTAGCTGTCACCTAAAAATAAACCTATAACTATTCAGAACTAATAAATGTTTCTAACCAGTCAGCAAGTAATATTGCAATAGAAACTATAATGGTAACAAGTATAAATTATTGTTGTTAAGTGAACCAAAATATTGTCTGTTCACTTTCCACAGTTTTATTCGCAATCAAATATTATTCAGCCAACCGCTAACTTCAGACTCTGGCAGGGATCAATTTTAAGGGTGCCATCGTTTATCCCCTCCGGGTCTGAGGACACAGACTAATACAGTCGTTTGTAACAATATAGCTGAGCTGTAGATGAATGTCCAGCGGCCCTCTGTACATATGTTTCATTTACCAACAGAGAGCTTTTCATTGTTTTGCTTGCAATTTATAGGTCACGGAGGAGAGGAGTTGGCAGGAGTCTTTGCAGAGCTTGGCAGTTTTCTCTGTCAGATTTAAGAGCAGTACTGTTGAAAAAGTTCTCAGATTCCCATGAGCTCTTTGTTTATTAATGCTGTTGGCATTACATGGGAGGTTGCTGACCAAATCATTTATCTACATGATAGGAATAAGGGGGGGACGGATTGATGGATGCATGGATGATTGTTGCACAGACACCCCACACTCCAAGATGGAATTAAATCATCATTGTTAATAATACAATACAATATCAAATGTTAAGAGAGAGACGCGGTTTTCTTATTTATAACAATTATTTTTTAATAGTTTTTGAATGTGATGTCAGCAAAACAGTTCAATGAAGATGGGAGTGGAGAACAAACCAGTAATACGGCTCTGTATGTTTGAGCACAGAGAACAATTACTGTTGTTTTGACAGTGACATGTTCTCCCATTCTTGATTGATATATGATTTCAGCTGTTGTGTTGCCCTCTTTGTTCTATTTGTCATTTCCTGGTGGAGCAAAAGCTTTTGGTGATTGACATGTCGGAACAGTTGGCAGATCACTTCAGCACCTGGACTAAACAGACCAATAATGTATTACAGAGCAAAGCTCTCGTAATACTTGGAGAATGTGTTTGAAAATGTTCAGATCATAATAAAGGTTTGAAGTCTTATTACTTGGAGAGATATTTTTCTACATACTCTGAATCTTTTCAAATATGCCTTAAGGATCATGAAATCATCAAATAAAATAGAATAAAGTTCAATAATTTTGACCATGCAGACTGTGACAGCATGTTTAACCCCTCCACATCTGTATCTCCAGATACGCTTCTCTGAGACTCCAAATATTCTATCAAATGATTGATCTGCTCCCATTTGGTCTAATTAGTTGAAATGTTCAGTCCATTTTTTTAAATAAATATCAATGAACATTACTTTCTTACTTTAATTAAAAGCATAACACAACTTTTCTATTTTATCCCTTCTTTCCTATAGTCACTGAAAAAAAATATACTTCTCTTGTTTCATCATTTGATATTGTGCTTTTGTACTATTTTCAAATAAATGCAGGTTCACATATTTACATTCTCACTGTCCTATTTTAGGTGTTTTGGAAAATGTGTATATGTATAATATATGCACACATACATAATCAAGTTTTCATCATTTTATTGGAGATTACCTTTTGCTCCTCGAAGAAATATGTGTCTTAACCATGTGACTGCATGAGTTGATTTATGGCTTCACATATGTAATAAACCCACTTGCACGGCTCTGCTGACTGGCAGTCCGGGGTATTATATCAGCACCTCTTGACACTGAAAAAATGACTTGTGGTTCTGCTCAAAAGGCTGGTATTGTTGTATAATTAGCTTGTCAGTATAACTTTCAATTCTATAGCTCATACTTTCACTGAAAACCCTAAGTGTGGATTATTTTTTAGAAAAAAAAAAAAAAGATTTAGAAGCATATGACCCTAACATGTAAGTGCCCCAAATCCTCAGCAGCGATTAAGAGAAAAATGTTGATTTTTGTTTTATTTTCCTCCATTTAGGACCAAGCTGCAGGGAAGGTTTCTTTGAAGCAACAGCTCCTGCAGGTCATTGTGCGCGTGGCTCAGTATCGCATGCTCCTCACTGGTGAGTGAATAGTACAAGACAAGAATTGATGAAATTAGGGTGGAGTATCCTTCCCGAGTAAAATAATGGCTGAACTCCATGCATTAGTCCCTAAAAGCATTTATTTTCTTTCACTCCTTTCACAGATTACTTGAATAATCTCTCCCCTGATTCCAAGGAATATGAAGACACCCAAGGTGCAGTAAACATGTTGGAGGAACAAACAGCAGCGTGTACAGCCGCCGCTCAGTCCAAGCTGTGTTTTCCTCTCAGGAGAGCTTTACTGGCCTCCATGTGTGGCTTTGTGTTTACTGGGAATTTATTTCTGCTCATTTGGCATGAAGAAACGGCCATGAGAGAGCCAATTTAGATTTCTTTGTTTGTGCTGGAAACCCACCAGGCAGCCATTCCAGCTCTCTTCTGTGTTAAGGCTGTAAAGTGTAATTCATGAGAAGGCAAGTTGCCGCAACACTATCTCATGCAGCATCTCTGATAAGGGAGGGACTCCAGTCTAAACATATGGACGTTTCCAGACTCGGGATTTTTTTTTTAACCTCGTACATGTACAGACAAGGAAAAATAAAATTTTTAATCAGTTATGAATATTTGTTATGACTGCAGTTACTTCTTCATGTACTAAAATGTGTGTCCTGATCTTGTCTGTTTGTCTTGTTTAGCTGCAGTATCAGTCATGTCTGACATTGCTGATCAGGTCAACGACAGCTTGAAACATGGGGTAAGTGTCTCATATTTCTTATAAAACCAATAGCAACCATCTACAATAATCCAGATTTATTTATCTGAAAATAATGCAATAAAGTCTGCTAATTATCATGGATCCATGTTGGAAAGTTAACCACTTCCAGACTAAAGTAGCATCACATTTCACCACAAACATTGACAGCATGACAGGATCTTTCTCTGGAAGAACTTTTTAAAGCTATTTTTACGTGAAATATTTCCTAAGAGATACTCTTGTCACAGATTTCCTGAATAATCTCTCCCTGAAGCATACTGAAAACTGAATATACGGGACATAAAGATCTGGCTCCACAATGCTAAAGAAATCACTTAATATTTTAATTCCTCAGTATCTTTCGGTCTGGACAGCACTGTTTACTTTTGCTGAGCTAAATTACAAATACCACCGCTAGTTTTTTTTCCAGAGTAATGCAAAGATTGAATAATTAATTCAAAATGTTGAAGCCCTGAAAAAAGTAATTACAATTTCTACCAAAGATCTAGTTTTGGGGAAAATACTGATGCACATGAAATTATAGCAGATTAAATATAGTATTTAAAAGGAACGAACGAACGAACGAACAAACGAACGAACGAACGAACGAACGAACGAACGAACGAACGAACGAACGAACGAACGAACAAACGAACGAACGAATACATCCTTGCACGAGTCTTAACTGGAAACCATAATCATGGATGGATTAATTAAAACATCCTGAATAAACATTACTGTTACTAAGATCATGTATCTTTATTACTGTAGCAGCTGCTTGAGCCCTGCAAGTTCCACTTTTAAATTCACATTTTTAGTTTTTGCATAATATGGCTGTACAGCTGTTGATAAATTGTCATGAAATTAGACTTTTAAATGTTAAACTTTCTATCTCTGCAATTATGCCATATCACTAAAATCTGTTTTATGAAGCAAGCTAAACATACTAAAAGCATATTTTTTTTATTTGCCACAGCTGCTATATAAACCTAAGAACTGCAGTCGTGCAGCACAGTGTCCTGATGCTGCTTATCAACTTAGTTAGGTTCACAAAAGAGGCTACAAATAAGTTTATGTTAGGAGTGAAGTGCAGGCATTTCAAGACTAATCACAAATATGAACAACTCCAGAGTTGTTTATATTTGTCAAGAGGAGCAAATCTGATTATGTTGCAGGTAGGTATTTAAGGAGTTACTTATGAAATATAATCTGTTTCCTTTGCTCCTAATGTGGGAATAACAAGAAAAGTCCTTTTTTTTTAAAAAAAAAAAAACCCACAAAAAACAGTGCTGTAGAGGCAGGAAATTCAAAACAGAAACAAAAGCCAGTGACTACAAGGAAAAAGAAATGAAATGAATAGAAGAAAACAGGACCAGAGTGGGATAAGTAACACACTAGCAGGGAAAATTGCAAATACAAGACAATGCAAACTTACATGGGTTGAGGAGACACAGGTGTGAAGATTCAGGCGAGATGGCCCCAAGGGAAGTCAGACTAGAACTAACCACACAAAGAAACAGACTTTCAAACTCCAACAGGAAGTAGAGCTTAACACAAGACAGGAGACAAACCAGCTACACTGCAAGAGTTTTAAAAGAGGCTTGTATTACATTATCACAATTATGTTCTGCAGTGTGAAACTGATGTTATTATAAATAATCCTAAGTATGAAGAAAAATTAAATTAAATCTGATTTATTTACACTTCTGATAGTCTAATAACATATACTACATCCTGTGTGGTACTGTGGAGTGGACACTTTTTCATTATGTCACTCCTACATTTACTAATTCATAGATATGAAATCCAGTTTCTCCTGGAGAGCTATGCAGCTGTGTGATCACAAAAGCAAGAACACTGCTATCAAGTTCAGCGGTTTTAGTTAATTTCACACAATGCTCTAACAAGGTTAATATACAGGAAACAGTTGATTGGCCAAAATTGGCTAAAAAATATTTAAAAAAACAACAACAAAAAACAAAAGCGCTCCAGTACAATTTCAGAGCTGCTCATATTTTGTGGTGTTTTGTGCAGCAGCCACCTGCACATTAACAGTTTGGCTTCACATGCTAAACAGTGACATTTCTAACTTGCTCTGAAGTGAACAATACGTGGTTTTGCCTGCCTGATTCAGGTGATAACAACTGTATGACTAACAACGACAGCAGATAAGGAAAATGTTGATACTGCTCTTTCATCCCCTCGCTCTTATTTTGACTACGTGTTTCTTTCTCTCGTTCTGTTTCTTTCTGCCTCTACTTTTCAGGAGAATCTGTTGCGTCTAATCAACATAGCATACAGTGTTCATGGCCAGCGGGACCTGCTTCATCCTGGCAGGGTATGACTCTGATAACGGCATTGTTTCTGCCTAAGCCTTGCCAGCCCACCCTGTCTGCCCTCCGCCGCCCCTCTTGGCCTTTATACAATCAGTCTTCTGGGAATCCCCAGCCAGCCTGGTCTAAAATAACACAGATGACTCCTGATGCCCGACACGCATCAGGATCAGATGAGCTGTGAGGTGCTTGGTCTGAATTAATGAGTGCATTTGTGTGCATTTGATGTGTACATTTGTTTTTCTATCAGGTTTTTGTGAAAGAGGGCACCCTGATGAAGGTCAGCAGAAAGAGTCGCCAGCCCCGCCATCTTTTTTTGGTAAATTGTGTTTTGTGTTTATCTTATTCATCACCTTTTTTAGTAAGATATTATAAAGGTTGCTTTGTCATACTTTCTTTGATCTAATAAATCAATGTCAAATTTAGAGTTTGGCATTTTCTGCCTGATCTTTCTCGGCATCCAGACTGAGCCATTAAGCAGGGTTTCCTGGCAGGATGTTTCTAAATGTTGACTTCCCGAGTTTGCTCTTTATTTTACAGAGAAGGTCTGTTCTCCACATTCTTAAAGATCCATGTAGAGCTTTTGCGACAGTCAATATGAATGTAAAGTCACGTGACGAAGTGAGAGTAAGCAGATGGGGGTGGGGGGTTAATTGATTAGCTGTAAGTATGAGCTGAGTAAAAATATAATTGAGGTCACTCTTCATCCCCTGTCAAAGATAGGTCAACACCACTGGATTCATTTTCCAACGAAGGGTTGCATAGTTGTATAAACATAATCTTAACATAGAAATTATGTTATCCCTCCTGTGGTGTGTTTGAAGTGTGTGGTGTGGGTTCAGCTCTGGAGAAAAGCTCATAAATGTCTCTTAATAATTCTTACATAACTTTTGCCTCTCAGTCCACCCAACAGAAGATCACCAATCGTTGGAAAATATCAGATCTGGAGAAAGCATAATTAAACGACTCTGGAGGAGTCAGTATTCCCTAAAGCAAGTCTTGAAATACACTGTAATCGTGAGGAAAAATGATGTGGTGCCAAAATTATACACAATTCATTAACATAATTTGACACTCGTTTACTAAAATATCCCAATAATTTGTTACAAAACTCCAGGACAATGGTTTTTAATTGATCCCCTCACATACAGACTGAATCCTGGGCTTCACAATTGTGTCATTTATGGCTTGAACAAAAAAAAAAAAAAGAAAAATTAATGAAAAATGAAAAATCTGTGGTTCAAATGAGGCATAAACAAATGAATGTTTCTGCTAAGTGATGTGAGCAATTTGTGAGAGATTGTTAAGCATGTGCTTGTATCCAAGCAGGTAGACATAAATTATATTGATTTACTTTTTGCCTCGTTGCGGTTAACAGGAGAAAGGATTTTTTTTTACAATGAGATATCTGCATGGACTGTCTGGACTCATAGACGTTTTGTATATGCCTACAGTGACACCTACTGGACAGATGTTGTATAGACATAAACAATGAAGTCATTTGTCTCTAATTTTTTTTAATCCTTTAAAAATTTTATCTGCAACCACACAAGACTTGTGGGTTATCTAAGATTACTGTGAGCGTTTCATCTTTTTTCAGATGAACGATGTGCTGCTCTACACCTACCCACAGCAAAATGGAAAGTACAGACTGAAGAATACTCTCTCGCTCACTGACTTAAAGGTCAAAGTCTTTCATCAAATCACCTGCTGTTGTATTTGCTTTGATTTCTAATATTTTTTTCCTCTTAAAATTTCCATGACTATGCATTTAAATTCTATTCCAATATTTGCTATATATACAACTAAAGCTTTAGATAATACACAGCAAGTGTGTGTGTCCAACAGATTTCTTTTTTTTTTTTTTTCACTTTTCACCTTGCTCTGAATGTTGATCATTTGTCTCTGGTGTTTCCATTTTATAACCCAGGTCACTAAACCCTTTTTAGAAAATGTTCAAAATGCACTGAAAATAGAGGGAACAGATATCTCCATCACTTTGTCTGCCAGGTAGGTCACACTGTTACCTTACAATTGTGTTCAATATCTAATGATTGTAATGATGATAAATAGGTGATTTACTTCACCTTTAACACACTAAATTAGTATAGCTAATACATTAAATATTTGGTGTTAGAACATTTAAATGATTAAGGTAAAGGTATTTGGTGTGAGGGGTCTACTGTGTCTTTCTTGCAGTTCCTTCCTCGAACGAGAGGACTGGTTTTATACTCTTAACCGTGCTGTGACTGAAAATACGAGAGGCGCTGGAGCTTTTAACAACTGCTCAGGAGAGGTAAACAAACCCTGTCTCATAACCCTTTATCATATCTTGACAAACATTTTGCACCTTTTGCACTCACCAGGATGAGACTTAAGGTAATCAGGCACATCATTGTGATAAAGCACTGGACGTGTTTGTGTGTGTCTCCCAGCCCAGAGATCGTGTTAGGCTGTTCCTCGGAGAGAAAGCTCCCACCCTTGTTCCTGTCTCACAAGTGATGATGTGCATGAACTGCACCTCCGACTTCAGCCTCACTCTTCGCAGACACCACTGCCAAGGCTGCGGAAGAGTACGTCTTACTGAAACAAACCTAAACAGTCTAAGATGCTCATTTCAAGTCCCTCTAAAGTGACTGAAATTTTCTTTATCTTTCAATCTGAACATATACAAAACTTAAAACAAGGCTTGGGAGAAATTTCTCCTGGAGTGATGAAACATATTCTGCCATTTATCAGATTATTGACTGTGTATAATGTGCTTAAAGTTTTCAGCTCTTCTGTAATTTGACATGTTTCCGTTTTGTTTGACACAGATTGTTTGTCGAAGCTGCTCCAGGAACCGGTATCCACTGAAATACATGAAAGACCGCATGGCCAAAGTGTGTGATCACTGTTACAACGAGCTCAAGAAGAGAGGTAAGAAACCTCTGTTTGGAAGAACTGAACAACAAACCACGATTCCAAAACAGTTGTTACACTGTATAAAATAAAAACTGAAGGCAATGATTTGCAAATGCCATAAACCCATATTTTATTCCCTGTCAAACATTAACAACATAGATGTTGAAACTGAAACATTTTGCCATTTCATGAAAAATATTAGCCTATTTTGAATTTGATGACAGCAACGCCTCTCAAAGAAGTTGAAACAGTGATGTTTACCTTTGTGTAGCATCCACTCTTCTTCTAACAACTGTCTGTAAACATCTGGGAAGGGAGGAGGCCAGGAGGAATGTTGTCCCTTTCTTGTCTGATGCATATTTCTTGCTGCTGAACAGTCCCGGGGCTCTGTTGCAGGATTTTTAATTTCTTGATGCTCCAAATGTTTTCTATTAGTGAAAGATCTGGAGTGCAGGCAGGCCAAATAACCTCCTGGTCTCTTCTCCTGCGATGTCATGTTGTTGTGATAGATCCACTATGTGGTTTAGCATTGTCTTACTGAAATATGCAATGTCTTCCCTGACAGAGACGTTGCCTGGATGGAAGCATATGTTTCTCAAAAACCTTTGTTTTTACAGCAATGCCAAAGATCAGCCTTATCTCATACGCACAAAAATTTGCACGATACCTTCTGATTCTCTGAGTCTTTTGTTGATATTATACAGTGAATGATGGGATCTTAAAAAGCTTCACAATTTTACATTGAGGAACATTTTCCAGAAACGGTTCTACAATTTTAAAAGATTTTTAAAAGATAGGTGCACCTCTGCCCATCCTTATAACCGAGAGGTTTCCCACTCTGAAATGTTCCTTATATATACTTATATATAAAAATCTGGTATTTTGTTTATGCTAAATCATTGCATTCTGTTCTTATTTACATTTTACACACGTTCGCATCTTCACTGGAATTGGGGTAATATATATTTAAATGATGGTGCAAGATGGTTATCCTTAACTAGTCAACTATATCACTAATTGTTATTTATTAGAGACCGTTTTTTTAGGCTAGTTAAATATAAAAGGAGTGCTTCACTTAGAGTGGTACAGGTGAAGCAGACAGAGTATATGATGAGGGAAATACCCAGGCAAAATTCATCCGCGAATGAGAGGGAGCCAAGTGGAATGGTGTGGCTACAAGGAGCAGTTCAGAGCAACGGGGAGCACGGAAAAGAGGTGAAGAAGCATGTGCAAACAGGTTGGAACAGGTGGAGAAAGTGTCAGGGGTTATGTGTGATAAGAGTGTCAGAAAGAATTGTAGGAAAGGTGTACAAGACGGTGGTGAGACAATGTTGTGTGGTTAGAGACAGTGGCTGTGAGGGAAAGAGGAAAAAGCAGAGCTGGAAATAGAAGAGATTAACATGTTGAGGTTCTTTTTGGGAGTGACAAGGATGGCAGGAATTATTATATCAGAGGGACAGCAAATGTTTGATGTTTTGCAGAGAACGTCAGAGAGGCCAGACTGAGATGGTTTGAACATGTACAGAGGAGGGATGTTTAATGTATCGGTAGAAGGATGATGAGGTTAGAACTGCCAGGAGGGACGTCCAGAGAAAGACCAATAAGAAGATTTACGGATGTAATGAAAGAAGACATGATGTTAGTTGGTGTGAGAGTCAACGATGCAGGAAATAAGGTTAGATGGAGGTGGACGATTGTCTGAAAAAGACACTCCAATGATTATAATAAATGCATCAAAACATATTGTAAATGTTGTTATGCTAAAATTTCTGTTGTTACTGCTTAAATAATCTTGTAATATGACAGACACTTCTCATGCTATGTTGCACAATCTACCCACATAAGTTATAACTAGATATTGGCCAAATTACTTCTAGATATTCTTTGAACAGTTTCAAATATTCCAATAAAACTCAATTTGATGTCTTTGCCGACTTGTTCAGTGCTGTAGTTCAGGTAAGACAAAGGTACAGGTGTAGCTTGAGCGTATGTTCATTCGTCTACTCGTCAGTGGGAGCACCCCTTTGGCTCTGATCTGTTTCAGCTCCAAGTTTCAATCCCAGGTGAGACTGAGGAAAATTTACTCTCTCACTAATATGCTTCGGAAACAAATTATTCACCAACACTGCAAAACTAATATCTAAGTAAGTAAAAAAAAACTAGTTTCAAGAAAATTAAAATGACTATTTTAGTCTATTTTGCTAGTTTTAAGAATTCTAGTCAAGAAAAAAATTCTTACCCCATGGACAAAGATATTTAGCCTAAAATAGACAATTTTGTCTAGGTTTATGGAGTATTATGCATATTTCTAGAGGGGCTATTTTTGCATGCCATAAGTCATTGTTCCTGTGTTCAACTTTGGGTGAAAGGATGCTGTTTGTCTTTAAAGGAGGAGATGTGTCCTCAGGCAAAGGTAGTCCTCAGGTGAACCGGTCCAGTCGTCCACTCTCTGCTATGTTCCAAAACATCCATCCGCCCAATATTTGGAGACATCGGAAAGGCACTGTCACCTTCACCCAGGTAACTTTTTAAAAAAAAAGGCTGCTTGCAAAAAGAAACAGTTATGCATTTGTTTTGAGTGTTAACATTTCTTTTGATGTGCAGGTGACAGTGTCAGAAGAAGGCTCCATCAGTGGCAGCCTACAACGAAGCAAAAAGACCAAAAGGAACTGGAAGAGACTATGGTTTCTTCTAAAAGACAAGGTGCTTTACACCTACCGAGCCCAAGAGGTGAAAGGAAACAAGCACTCCCTCTTAACCTGAAGAGCACATATTCACCCTTTAACACCCTTTACTCGGCATGAAAGCATCAGTTTGATTCAAAGCCATTGCCTGAATGTAAAAAAAATAGTACAGTATAGTACTGATCCATGTATTCTTCTGGCGATGAATCTTGTATGTGCAGGAGAAGGTGGCATCGGAGAGTTTACCGCTACTGGGCTTCACTGTGAAGCTGCCTGACACGTATGGGGGAGATGAGGACCCCAACGTTTTCCAGCTGTACCACAAAAACACTTTGTATTACACTTTTAAAGCTGAGGATAACTTTACAGCCCAAAGGTGAGAAACATGAATAAATAAGTGATAATGATATAGCATTAAGAAAATGTAATGTTGCTGGAATGAAATCCCTCTTGCTGCTGGAAAATTAATATTTAAGTTTAAGTTCTTGTTTTCTAATGGGGAAAAAGATCAAGTTTATAACATTCACATTAGTCACTGGGTTTTCCAGATAAGCCCGTTTTTCCACACTACAACCAAATTTGGTGTTTGACTCTTTCTCTCTACCTTGGTGACACAGCTGAAAATGACTCTTATTGCAAAACTGCTGTTCATGTATTTGTTGTCACCGAATCTAAAGTCTTTTCCTCGTGCAGGTGGGTAAATGCCATGGAGGAAGCCACAAATTTATAGAATCAACTACTATGTCTTCTCCAACAAATTACTGTTGACTGTGACTGACTGTAAAGCCAAACTGGGACGATTGCGGAGACACTACCCTGATAGGTCTGCATGTCGTGACTTGTATGAAAGAGAAGAAGACATTGTGTTCTCTGGGAGAGGACACGATCACCTACTTTGTCAACCTCCAGTGTGCCCTGCCTGCTGGTACAGCAGGTGCAATACTAAGAGCTGGCCCAGAAACCTGCCAGTGTGGAACAACACTGACCCGAACCGCAATGCACCCGGCAGCTGATCGCCAACATTCCTCCGATTCATGTCATTTTTGAAACAGAAGATACATTTTAAACTATATTACTGACACGTAGGATATGAACTTGTTTTTTTTTTTTTTTGTTTTTTTTTTAATGGATAAAACTACACTTTCGGGGAACGGGGATTTTTGCTACTGTTTACATGGAGGGTGAAAAAACTAACAAATATACAAAAAAACAAAGCCACACGCTTAGGCCTAACTCAGAATGGCCTGATTTTTACTTTTGAATTAGATATGCCTTAATTTCAACAAGTGCTCTTTAACGCCATTTCCATGACTAATACTTGGAAGCACAGATTGTGTCGAAGAATGTATAAACGAGTTTGTTGCTTGGCTGTGTTCAGTGTTGGTGGACATTAGTCCTGAGTGAATCAGTAGTTTTGATGGTTTTTGCACTGATATATAGCATGAAAAGAATAAATGAATGAGTGGACATCACTGCAGGAACTGAAAACTGAAAACTTCAGCTCCTACAAATTATTTACTAACTACATGGAAAATGGAGACATTATAATTTAAATTCCTATAGTAAGTACAGTGTAAATTTATATTTGTGTAAAGATTCCTCAACCACAGAGGCGTTAACTTGGACTGAAACGTAAATCCCAGCTGCACTGGGCTACGTAATCAGTGTCTTCATCTTGTACTGTATTGGATTATTGAAATTTATTTACAATAGTATAATTTCAAATGTGCATAAAATGATGAAATCAGTCTATTTGTCTTTTTCTGTCTTTTTTTAAAATTCCTGCACTGTCCTCTAGATGCCAGGTTGCTTAAACTTGAAAGTTTAGAGGGCTGTCACCTACTTCCTCTGTTATTGCTGATGATGCTCAGCACATCCAGCTAAACTCCTTTTGCCCCACTTGTAGGACCCCCGTTTGGTGTCTGTGCTGATACATGGTCAATGTGTGCCCTGTTCTGACAACACAGCCTGCTGGCAAATGGTTCAAATCACACCCTGAGCTGTTGGAGAGAGCGCACTGGGGGGATTGAGTGATACACAGAACTGTGCGCTGTGTGGCCAATGAAAGGCCAGGCCCGCACGCCTCCACCCACCCCCCTTCCCCCCCTGAGGCTACCTGACCCAGAATAACATCAAGCGCAAAGTTTGCTTTCTGGGGCTGCAGAAAAGTTGCAGACACCTTG
Source organism: Xenentodon cancila (assembly GCA_014839995.1). Lineage (NCBI taxonomy): Eukaryota > Metazoa > Chordata > Actinopteri > Beloniformes > Belonidae > Xenentodon > Xenentodon cancila. The sequence continues at coordinate 14,404,044 of CM026203.1, read as the reverse complement.
TCCTATATAAAGGACAGATCATTCATCACTCTGCTCTCCCTTTCGTGTCCCAGTTATGATTTCTCTCTTTTCGGTCATTGTCATCAGATTTATCTTTTTTTTTTTTGCCATTACTACTATTTTACATGAAAGTTATGCATACATTCCTTACAAATGACAGTTTATCATTTAACTTCTCCAAATAAGTTTTCTTGGGTCAATGCACTCTGCAAATGCCACAAAAAAAGTGATCATCTCACGATTTACCCATTACTCAGGATTTAATGAGTCCAACAAATCTAAAACTTAAAAGTTAACATTATATTATAGCAGACTACAGGGTATCTGAGAAATGTATCTAATTTTTCCAGATACTCTCCTAATTGTTTTATATATGCCATTTTATCATGAAAACAAATTATGAATGTTTTTGCATGCTTTAAGTGATAGGAATTCTTGTAATGTGGAAGGAGGAATGTCTAATATTTCTTCTACATTGCTGCGGGGAGGAACAATACAGAGAGAAGCAAATAATCAATTGTTCACACAGCCTACTCAGTGAGGTCAAATACATTTAGCTCTGTTATGTGTGCACAGTCTCGAGAATCATTAACTGTTTCTAAAAAAGCTGAAATATGTTCTGGGCTGAACTGCCTCCTCTGTGGATTTACACACACTCTTATGACTTTATAGTTTTGTGAACTTCACTTTATTAAATAACGAACCCACAGTCACACAATCGTCTCATCAGTGTTAGTGTGAGAAGGCAATGCAGAGTTTTAAAAAGATGTCTGGAGCAGCAACAACACAGCTCCTCATCTTTCATACTGCTGTGTGGGCAGCATATCCTCAGGGGGAAAAGAAAATAGTTCATTACGCAATAGCAGGATATTTAACAATAAGTACAAAAAAAATGCTCAGTCCACTTGACATTGCCTTGACATTTTTGGGTTCCTCTTTTTGTTTCTCTGCATCTTTCTGAGAAGGAGAGATAAGAAAAGAAGAAGAGAGGCTGGAGGAACTGAAGGAGACACTCTTCTGCCCCACTTTGTAAACTTAATGCTGCCTACACTGCCAAGTCAATGTTAAACCTTCACCACCTTCCCTAAAGCTTTAAGTAACTCATTCTTTCTGAACGGGACAAATACAGAAAAAACAAACAAACAAACAAACAAAAAAACCAAAAACCCACACATGCAGTTTTCAGCACACCTCAGTATTTGCTGCCTAAACAAGGACCCTGCATTGTGCCTTCCTTTTTCTTTCTCCAAACATATCTCCATGCTCATGGTTTCTATCTGGATCAACAGGCTCTGCACGGTAGATTTAACACAAATCTGTTCTCCAGCCTTTGCATCCCACAGTGGATCGTGAGAGTGGTTGTGCGTGGATGAATGTGTGGTTGTGTGCAAGAGGGAAAAAAAAGGAAGGAGAAGAACCAGGTTTCATGAGCTTTGAAGGCGCGCGTGTCAGAGAAGTCTTCAGAGAGCACATTCACACCAAGTCTCCTCTATAGACTTCCTGTGTCTACCATGAGTCAGAATCTGCCTGTTATGTAATTCCTCAAATGTGAGAGGGGAACACTGGCACACCCATGATCTGTTGGCCTGTCCCTGCCAGGTTCAGTCTTTTATTTACTTAGAGCTGCAAATGGAGCTCATTGTAAACTGCAACTTTAATTGAGGCTCATCTTGGGAGAATTTATAATTACCCATTTTGGTATCTTTTTTTTTCTTCTTCTTCTAGTATAATCACAATAAAATAGCTCACTTGGCACAAATTAGATTTTTCTCTTGCTCATTCCTGTGTGAATATGTGAGTATGGAGGCGTATACAAGCAAGAGATATATAAAGAAAACATATAATTTGGAGTGCATGTGCTGATTTAGAGCAAGACAATATAATTTGGCTGCAGGAAGCAAATGTGACTCCCCTTTAAAAAGCAAAACCTTCTTGCTCAAACCTCAAAACTACCCTTGCAGCCTAGAGTACCAGCCACGTGACTCCACCCCTTTACCAAAGGAACACTTCAAGTGCCATTTCCTCATATATCATGGTATAAATCTAGGGCAGACTCACTAGCATTGCAGATGTTAATACAGAGTTGCATAGACACATTCTTTGGTTTTCCAGCTCAGGTGATCAACAGGTCTGCAGTGATGCATCTACACAACCATCCAGATGATGTGCATATGGAAGCAGACTGTATGTTAAATGTATATTTGCATTTTAATAACCGGACTTTAATTGGGTAACCCTGCTCTGCCATCACGGTGAGAGAGAGAGAGAGAGAGAGAGAGAGAGAGAGAGAGAGAGAGAGAGAGAGAGAGAGAGAGAGAGAGAGAGAGAGAGGGTACGTGAGCGCGCGCGAGTGTGTGCACCAGGTAAACGTCACAGCCCGCAGAGAAAGCCTCTGCGAGTGCGCCCCACACTTCCTCAATCGACGGAATCACAGAGTGAAAAACCAGAGGAAGAAAAAGAGTAAAGTTTTGCCGGGACGAGGTGAAAAGGACACCGCGTGGACCGTGCTGAGGTGAGGCTGTCAGTATCCTCGTTTTCAGTCGAGCCTTTCCAGGTTTCTCTGTCACGTTTGCAGTTAGCGGTAAGTTATACTATGAAGCTCCGAACCGTTCCTCCTCCTCTTCCACCTCCTCCTCCTCCGCCACCTCCTTCTTCTTCGTCGTCGTCTTTCATCTGTTCAGGAACAAGTTGTTAATGTTCTAACTTTACCGTAAACCCAAGTGATTTGTCTGTCCATTTATCCGTCTTTAAACACGATGAAGTCGTAGCCAATTTTAAAAACAGCGACAAAGATGTTTTTAACACAACTTTGGCTACAAATGTTGGCCACCGTCGCGACGACTTCTGCGTCCTGTCAAACACGACGGCGGCACGAGTTCAAAGAAAAGACGAAAAGGGCGGAAAAATGCCCAGGTGATGAGAGGAGGTGTATCAGGATACGACTGTAAAACCTGCCAAAATGTGTGACACTGTGTGGGCTCGTGTGGGATGTGGCTACGGCGCCTGCGGCCGCGGCCGCGACACGGAATTCCAGTTCAGTCCCAGAAAAATGTCACGGGTCACATTTACTCGCGGCGATCAAAGGGACGAGAACACGACCGGGAAAGGATGCTGTAAAGATATTTCATGCAGAAAATCTGACTGCAAACTGCTACTACACGAAGTGACATCTGCTCAACCGACTGAAAATCGACCACATCCGTGCTGACGTATAGAAAAAATCAGAGGCTGAAATAACGGTCTGGAAAGACCGGTTAAAAAGTGCATGTGACCCCCGGTCCTGGTGTTTGAGGCACCTGTTGGGTCCTTTTATTCCCATCAGTAACCAGCAAGAGTCCAGTCAGAGGCAAAACTGCGGTGTCCACTCCAGCCACTCCAGAAAAAAGGCTGTAAGTTGGTGGTACATCCAAACAGCTGATTGCTGTATTACGTTTTGCTGTCCTGTTCATTTATTTTATTTATAATAGAGTGATAATAATGTAAGTGAATAGACATGCTTTATATGTCACTATTATAGCTGCATTACACATCCTACTTCCAGCTTTATTGATATTGTTTAATCAAAAATAACTCTAAATACGTGCAAACATTCGCAAATACAGTTTTCACATTTTGACTACATGGCTTTTAGGCACAGCTTGTGGGTGTATTAGGGTATTTTTAGTATGCCTATATTAATACCATCTTCTCCTCCGAACAAACATTGTTTGTGTGTGTGTGTGTGTGTGTGTGTGTGTGTGTTGGTCTGGTATCAGATATCAGGAAATAGACTTTATGGAGCTGATAATAAAATGTACATTTTCACTATGTTTGTGCTTGTGATGTAACTTGTGAATCTAACGGCTGTGAAAATCAAAACTCCACATGAACAGTCTGCCAGGGAATCAATCACTACTGCCCTCAATCACACACTGTGCTTGCTATTGATTAACTTCAAAAACCCAACATCACAGCTGACAGGAGCAGTGAGTGGGTGAGCGTTGTCGTTGAGCACCCTCCCCTTTTTGCGCATACCTTTTTCTTAAGTGTTTTTTTTTTTTTGTATGTTTTTTCTTCTGTCTTTTCCCTGCTCAGTGTGGGTGGTTATGGTTTTGGGGATGTGAATACCATCTAGGCTGACTGCAGTGCACAGCATGTTTTCATTTGGACGTGTTGAGGCTCGTTCTGCTTTTGTACTACAGTCAAACATCTCCACTATTGCAGCTGCAACTTTTCAGGAACTAAAGACTTCAAATGAACAGTGGCCGAGAAGTAAACAATCAGCAGAAGCACAATTGTGACGCTGATCCATCTGGGATTTTGAATTTACTTAGTGAGCATTGAATCAAAAGAATAGTCATGTAAAACAGTAATAGCACACCGAGCCAAAGCGTGATTAATGAGCTTCATCTACTGTTTTACACACAGATAAATGAAAGGCAAATCGGCCATTATAGAAAATGATATGGCTTTTTCGGTAGCACGTGTAAGCTTATGCAAGCACTAAATGATGCAAGCAGTAACTGATGCCCTGCACAAAGGGGTAGGGTATTGATCATTCCCTAGTGTTTTACCATCAGCACATATTTAACCTTTGATGCACAACTGGTGCAGCTATATTTTATTCTGTTTAATTGGGGTGGGTGAAATTGGAAAAATATGTGATTTCTGAAGTCAAGGTACTAGAATAATTTGCTTTAGTTTTATTTGTGTTTCACAACAGCTAATTTTGGAGTTGACCAAAGATGAAAGGGTTAAAATTTTATATTGCATTGTCTTGGAGTTTGAATGCCTCAAAGTGTGTCTTTTCTGTTGTTTTTGAGTGCAGGTGCTGGTATTTCACAGGCTAAAAGAGACAGGAATGTGATTTGAATATATTTCTGATATGCCAACAACAGGAACACTATCCTTTTTTTCTTTCTCTAATATTGTTTAGTCTCTCAATGCACATGTTCTGAAATATGAGCCGGATATGAACATGAGCTAATTGTCTGTGTATCTAGTATATTGTAATAAATTAATGCCACCGAGATAACACTGTATTTGTCCATGTATCAGAACAGGTGGTGCTGGTAGTCGTCACCATGGCTCCTTTTTTGAGGATTGCCTTTAATTCGTATGAGTTGGGTATCCTGCCTCCTACGGCTGATCCGCCCTTCTGTGCAATCAAGATGAAGGAAGCTTTGACAACTGGTGAGAGAATCGTAGTTAATATCATTCTGTATTTCAAATAAGTTGACACTTACGTAAACAAAGTTGTCATATCCTCTTATTCCCTGTGCTAGAAAGCACAAAAAGAAATACATTTTTATCCTCTCCTCTATTTTCATTAGAACGGGGTAAGACACTGGTTCAGAGAAAACCCACCATGTACCCTGCCTGGAAGGCCAGCTTTGATGCACACATATATGAGGGTCGTGTGCTTGAGGTCCTGTTGATGAAGACGGCAGAGGAGCCTCTGGCTGAGGTCACCGTAGGCGTGTCTGTCCTTGCTGAGCGCTGCAAAAAAGCCAGTGGGCGTGCTGAATTCTGGGTAGGACATGGAAAATCATCCCTTGTCCCTTAGCGCACATGTCTGAGAGTCTTGTTTAACTGAATGTGTATTTTGTGTTCAGGTGGATCTCCATCCGTCTGGGAAAGTGATGATGGCAGTGCAGTATTTTCTGGAGGATGTGGATACAGGTAAAAGGAAATACAATTGAAACATTGTCTTGCTACCTTTTTGGGGGTTTCTCAAATATTTTAAGTTTTTCCTTTGAAAAAGAGAACAAATAAATACCTCTAATTTTCATAATCAGAAACACCACCAAGCCAGTTACCTTGTTTTCCCTTTGCTAAGTTACACCGATCATTCACAGGCCTTGACGTGGGCAGTTACTAAATATCCCCTAAGATAATAACTGAAGTTATGTTATTGTACCTGCATAATGCCTTCGGTTCCTTCCAGTGTTGTGCAATAATTGATCTGTGTTTCTCTCTGTATCCGGAAGAGAGTAAACAGGCTGCAAAAGAGGAAGAGGCCCCTACCCTGAACCGTAGACGAGGAGCCATCAAACAGGCCAAGATCCACTCCATAAAGAACCATGAGTTCATCGCTACGTTCTTCAGACAGCCCACTTTCTGCTCTGTGTGCAGAGAATTTGTCTGGTCAGTCCAGTCTACATTGCACTTCTATAAACATGCCTTCAAGGTTGTGAACAGATTACAACACCAGACAGAACAATACAGCTGGTAGAAGCTTCCTTATATACAGCTTTCTCAATATCAATGTTATCTCTGTAAGATTAAGTTAAGGCAGATTAGGTATTGAACAGTTTCTTTCCTTGAAGAGGGGGAAGGGCTTCACAATTACGATAAAAAGGACAATTACAATTATTTTAACCAGTATGAAATGATGGTTGTTTTTCATATTTATTTATGTTTAAAGTTTCTTTTAGTTCCTCATAACTACAGCAGAAATTAGGGAAGTTCTTGTATTACTATTAGTATTTACAGACATGGTGGTTGGTTGTTAGCCTCACAGCAAGAAGGTTCCTGGTTCGATTGCCCGGTGGGAGTCTTTCTGTGTGGATCTTGCATGTTCTTCCCATGCTTGCCTGGGTTCCCTCCTGATTTTCCAGCTTCCTCCCACAGTCCAAAAAACTGCATGCTAGATTAGTTGATACTTCGAAATTGACCATAGGTGTGAGTGTGCATGGTTGTTTGTCTTTGTATGTGGCCCTGTGATGGACTGGCGACCTGTCCAGGGTGGACCCCTGCCTCTCACCTGTAATGAGTTGTTAAAGGATCCGGCAGACTGCCGTGACCCTGCAAAGGATAAAGCGGGTATAGAAAATGAATGGATGGATGGATTTATAGACATTTACAGGTGATCATTGTGGCTGAGTGGTTGGCGCTGTTGACTCCCGACAGGAATCTTTATTTGGTTGGTTCGCATTTTTTCCCTATGCTTGCATTAATAATATTATATTATTAGTCAGCATCTGTGGAGCTAAAAAAGTCTTAATATTTACAAATGCACAGGACGAGAATCACAAATGCACAGGATGATTTACAATCATCAGCATTTGGTCTTTGGATCTTTGTTGCATTTGTGTGTGAATTTTTGAGACTCCCCTGACTTGCCTCAATCCACAAATGTTGTTTTTTTAAATACGGAATGATCCGCAACCAATCAGATCTCTTTCTTGTTTCAGCCAATCATAAGAACGCAGCCCACGTGGGGGATGATTTACTCATAAGCCAATCACATTAAGCCATTTAAACTGGGCTATTATTATTATTATTATTATTATTATTATTATTATTATTATTATTATTATTATTATTATTGGTACAGAGTTTTTATGATTAGCTGAAACAAGGAAGATATATGATTGGTCTCAAAATTAGTCTAAAAAAATTCACACACAAGTGCAGCAAAATCCGCAGACCACAAGCCGTTTGTAAATCAGGTTATATTTATGTGTGCATTAGAAGTACATTTGTGAATTTTGTCCTTTGCAGCTGTGATACGTCCAGTGCATTTGTAAATAATCCTGTGCATTTGTAAATCGTCCTGTGCTCCGTAGGATCTGGTGTAACCCTGTGCCAAATTGATATGTGGACTGCAATACTCCACTGTGGCGACCCCCTTTGAAATGAAGGCACAAGCCAAAACAGACATTACCACAATCAGCATAGAGTTTAATATGACTATTTTGAATAATTACATGACTGTTTTTTTCCTTTTAAACAAATGAAAAAAAACATGAATGAAAAATATAGCACTATTGCTATACGGCGCCTGTGTCCAGTCCATTTTTCATCCTCCATAAATGCATCATTCTGTATCATAATATGGTGCATTTTCAGGCGGCCAAACTTACTTGTTACTTACTTGTTGCATTGTGGCATAGACACAACTCTTCAGCACTCTTTGCATATAATTTGCATGCATTTTGATCTTGCGCAACGTTGCTTGCTTTAAAGCCATTTCCAAAAAACAGATGTTGATTTGTTTTTGCTTTGGGTTGAGCACACATTTTCAGTATCAGTCAATCATGTTTTCTTATTGTGGAAAACCAAAAATCATGATTATGTTAAAAATTTGGATAATAGTCCAGTCCTTGGATGGGAGTATATTTTTTGGATATAAAATCTTTCTCTAATGTTTATGGTGGACCATAATTCCAAAGCTTTCTATAGTATTTCAAATCAACTAATTTTTAAACCATTAACTGGGACACTGAAGCCTCTAACATCAAACCCCATGTGCTTCCGGTGGAGGAGTGAGGAGAGCATAGGCGAGTTCGACACACATGCATGGCATTAACAGACAGCCATGGTTGAGGTTAAGGTTTTGAAGGGTGAACTGGAAGTCACAGTTCAAGGGCACTTGCACATGGCCTCAATACGTACTCTCACGTCACGTGTTTTGGAGCAAAAAGTGTACCGTTTGACCGCAAATAGCAAATTTGACATTTTTTTTAACCCTGCCTGGTTGTAGAAAAAAAACCCACAAAAACCAAAAAAAAATGCAAAAAGCCTCCTAATATTGTTTTTATTGAACATTTAAACATTCAGTACATGCACATTGAATCATGAAAGTTCTACTTCTCTGTGAGCGAGCTACTAGTACCTCAATGATACAAATGTGCTACATTACAACAATCCTAAATTAAATTATGCTCCGTCTGGGCTGTATGTCAGATAATTTGGCACCACGCTCTCCAAATTATTGCCATGATGTTTGTGTGCTACTCTTTTTAGATGTCTTTTTTTCCTCCATTGATCTCCATTTAAAAAATAATAGTGCAATAGTAACATCTGATGCACAGATAATTATATTGTACTTTACATACTCCTCTTCACTGACAACAGATTAACTAATTATAGTGTCATTCACATGATCAAAGAGTGTCGCGAAAAAAGAAACCAGCAAAAAAAATAATTTTTATCTTTATATCTCCTACAGGGGACTCAACAAGCAAGGCTATAAATGCAGACGTAAGTGTACTAAAATTAAATAAAAGATGATGAGATAGAATTGAAATAGCAGCCTGATGGTGTATATATTTAAAGGTGTTTTTGAACATGATGCAAATACCTCCTAGTCAACTCTTTGCTTTTTCACAGAATGCAACGCGGCAATCCATAAGAAATGCATAGAAAAAATCATTGGCAGATGTACCGGTACTGCTGCCAACAGTCGTGATACTGTGGTATGTAACACACATTTCTGCAACACACCACATACTGTTAACATTCTCCATATGTCTCAAGTTTAGTGTCCAATAATCAGATCAGCTTCTTCTTTCTTTTTTTTTTCTTTTCCTGTATTATTACTTAAAAGTGATTATTTCATCAGTTTAACACAAAAATGGTTCTTTTTAATGACCACAATTTTTAGAGTAGAGAGGATTTAAGGTAAAAATAGCCTCGATGAAGGACACATGGAAATGATAACACTCCCTCTTTTTAAATAAGACCATGGACAGATTTGGGAATAAACTTTTTTTTGCAAACACTCGTGACAGATTAAACTGAGTGACAGAAATAAAAACCAAAGTCCCCCCAAAAAAAGAACAGATGAGGCCGCTTCCCAGCTGGTGCGACATTAGTCATCTATGTTGACGAATCCTTTTTTTCCCCCCGCAGTTCCAGAAGGAGCGGTTTAATATTGACATGCCACATCGTCTCAAGATCTACAACTACATGAGTCCAACCTTTTGCGACCACTGTGGAAGCCTCCTGTGGGGTCTGGTCAAACAAGGCCTCAAATGTGAAGGTGCATTGCAGATATGATTTAAATATGAACAGGTGGTTACTGACCTGTCAGTGTGTTTTGTTGCGAAAGACAAGTTATTATTATTTTTGCAGATTGTGGTATGAATGTTCATCACAAGTGTCAAGATAAAGTAGCCAACCTCTGTGGTATCAACCAGAAACTACTAGCTGAAGCTCTAACGCAAGTCAGTCAGGTGAGTTTATGGACATAGTGTCAAGTACATACGTGCGTGATCGGCTCTGGTGTATTTTGCTTCTCAAATCAAGTGCAACACAGTCTCACTCAACTATCGTGCCACCAAATTAAATGTCATTTTAACACACTTTTCATACATGATATACATATAATCAAAGAATTAATATCTTTAAAGTGTCAATAAACTCAGAGTTTCAGCCATTTCACCCTTTTTCAACTGAGAAGTGTAGTTTTAGATTTAAAAGTGCTGGTTTCCATCATCACCACTTCACACTTGGGTGCTTAATGATGCCAACAGTACCACATTGTCTGCAAAAAGCAGAGATAGAATCCTTAGACCCTTTCCACCCTCCGGATATGTTTATCAATTCTGTCCATAAAAGTTATGAACAGAATCTGTGGCAAAGGGCAGCCCCGACAGAGTCCAACTGCCACCTGGAACAAATCTGACTTACTACCAGCACAGTTGGATTAAACTTTTACTGTATTTGTACAGACTGAGACTGAGTTGCCTCTGTAACATCACGTGGTGTTGCTGGCAGGGCCTCTGGATTGGCAGAATGGGATGATGGTTCTCCTTTTTTAATAAGTGGGCTCCGGAGGGTATTTTTAAACTATAGGGGTATCCTCACAATCCTCAGCTTATGTAAGGGTGCTACAGAAAATAATTCAACCGGTATTGTTTCCACTGCTACTTTTCTTAATGTTTAATCCGATTAAATAGTAGGTTTTTATTGTTATTTATTCTTGTGGATTTGACACACTGCAATGTGTTAAACAAAATAGTGGTAGGTGGGAGCATTTGAGCACACAGATGTAAAATCAGACAGTCCAGAAGCTTCAAGTGCATGTTCACACTGTGCAAGAGAGTTGGTATTCTTACTAAATATCATCAATAAAACCATGAAGGAAGAAAGTTTAGGAGGCACTATTATTTACTCATTTAGTAGTATGATTGGTAGGATTTCTCCTAGCAGCTGATGATATATTAGATTAACCTACAGCTGCTGTGCATGTCTGTCCTAGACCTGACTTAGTCAGTGTAGCCTTGGGAAGAAATGTGCACGAAAGCACCAGTGGGATTATTCAGACATGACATGACCTGTTCAGTTGCCATCAGATTAATGCATAGCTGTTTATGTCTGAAACAGTCTTTATTTAGCGCCTTGACCAAGTCCTGATGAGTTTTCTCAAGTATGCAAATCAAATAAAAAGGATTTCACAGTACTTCTTTTTTTTGAATTATTTGTGATAATAATAACAAAAACTGCTATTAAAAATGATCATAAGAACGTGTCTGTATTAAATGATCTGCCAATAAATATGTAAAATAATAAAAGTACATACATTTAACTAATCAAGATAATTGCAACATAAATTGAATGAGAGCTGTAGACGTCAAATAGATTTCTTAGTAAAAAGATTTCTTACAAAAGATAAATGCCCTGATGTTCAATGCAGTTCATGTTTATTTCTTTGTACCAAAATCATGTAACACCTGTAGCATTTATGCCAAAGTTCGAATCAGTCCTTTGTCAGACAGAGTAACAATTGGCACATCTGTTCCTTGAAAACCAACAAACATCAATCAAAAATAGAGAATGAAATACAGTTGTTTTACGTACATTTTGAAAAGTCAAATTGAAAGTGTTGGTCTGGAATGCACAATAGCCAGATGTGTAATCATTAGTGGAAAACTAGTTTTCTGACTGTTTCATGCTTATTCATTCATGTTTTTACCCGTATTCCAGAAATCATCCACTCGCCGCTCAGATCCAAACCTGCCAAATCTGCCTGAAATTGGAATATATGATGAAGTAAACAAGCTTGCCGGGCTTGAAATTAATGGTAAGTGAGCACTTCTTCTTTGTTCATTTGTGCAGTTACCATCATGCATTGTTGTTCAGGATAAAAGTTCAAAGTTTGAACTAATTATGTGACTTGATAATTGCTTTGTCTGGTAATTTGTTTATCCATTAGATGAGTCACACTATGGAAGACTTTGGGATGGATCCAGCCCACGGCCACAGTCTCGTATTACCCATTTGACCCACATTAATGTGGACAACTTTATCTTCCATAAAGTGTTAGGAAAAGGAAGCTTTGGCAAGGTAACCTCCAGGTTACAAATATCAGCTTTTATAGCTCCATTGGAAACTGTAGCTTTCTTAAACAGATGTAGAAGATCTATCAAGCAGTACGCTGCAGTAAAGATGCTTACATTTATCAACATTTATCACTTCTTTTAGGTTCTCCTCGCAGAGCTGAAGGGGCGTGGAGAGTATTTTGCAGTAAAGGCTCTGAAGAAGGACGTTGTTCTCATGGATGATGATGTGGAGTGCACAATGGTAGAGAAGAGAGTCTTGGCTTTAGCCTGGGAAAACCCCTTTCTCACACACCTTTACTCCACCTTTCAGACAAAGGTACTCTGTCTCCATGTGTTTGATGCGTTAGGCCACATTTTCCCTACAGCACTGATGGAGATTAAGTCCATGACACTAAAACTGAATCTTGTCTACAGGAGCATCTGTTCTTTGTGATGGAATATCTGAATGGAGGCGACCTGATGTTTCATATTCAGGAGAAAGGACGTTTTGAACTTTTCAGAGCCACGTAAGTCACATTCACCATCATTTGTGAGTGCTCACATGCTTTTTTAGCTGCTCAGGTCTTCACACGTGTAAAAACAATTATGATAATTGAAACCTGATACTTATAAAGAGGAGAACCTGCTTACTATGTCCTTTTATTTGTTGTCCTTTCTTTGTTCATAATATACCAACGACAGATGCATTACAAAACATTACAAGCTGGTGAAAGAAAGTGTCTTAGTAATGCGTAACTTATAGTTTCAATACACCACGCATTTATAAACATTTCGTACTAGGCGCTGTGAAACTGAACGATCACACTTAAACAGGATAAATTAAAGAGTAATGTTGATGTTATGTTTAAAGGAAATAACACAGCCAACAGTTCTGTAACCGATTTAAAAAGAAAAGGTGATAAAAAATGTATTTTGAGTGAACCATGTGAGATTTTTTTTTCCTATCAGACTTTTGTTATCAAAAGTCCACTCCTCTTTAAAGCAGTATATCACTTTTTCACTTTGCCCCTGAGTGCACTGACTCCTCTCACAGTGCCTCGCCTGTGGTTAAACATTTAGTTGTGTCTTGTGAGACGACAAGAGTAACTCTGTACTTGTAAACACTAAACTCGATCTTGTGTTGGCATCTAGTAAAATCCTCCTCACTCAGTGACTGTATTTGTTCTAGATAATTTACCTTCAGTGAGCAACTCAGAGAAAGGGGCCAATTTCATCACCTCATAATGTATTTATTTATTCTTTTACATGCTTGCTCCAATTAAAAATTGCTTTAAATTAGGGATGTCATTAAACCACAAACGTACACAAACCACCAAATATGCGTCTATATACAAAACCAAATCAGCAATACAATGTAAATTATATGAGCGAGTACCCAGTTTATGTTGTAAACTGCCACTGTGTCAGCCTGAAGAAGCAAGTGTTCCTGAATGCTGCATCAGTTGCATTTTGCAATCAATATTTAGTGAGACAGTCTGACTACATTGTTGTTCGAAGTTAACAGGCCAAAGTCATTCATGCTGCTTTCAGACGCAAAACCGTATTATTTAGGATGTTAGCAGCACAGCAGACGGGAGAAAAGGTTACCGTTTAGACAGACCTTTAAATACCATAAAATTAACACCAGCCAACATTCAGGCTTATTGGTGAGTAATGGGATCATTCCTTTTAATTAGGATAATTTAGGATCTCCATCCTTCATCTTCATTCTGAAACTGACTGGCTGCTCCTTTCACTTGTCTCTTCAGTCATAATTATATATCCCTACTGCTCACAGAGCTGCGGGACTGTGAGCAGTTTGGATCAGGAGCTGGTTAGGAAGTCTTGAATGACGACAGAACAGTGCACATCCCTGGGTCAGTAGCGCTTCTGCTTATGGTGACTTATGTCATGATTTTCTTTTTTTTTTTTCTCTGGGTTATTTTACATTATTAATTACTTGCAATCTTCTTGTGTACATGCCTCCATGGAGTGTTTCAACCACGTTATAGTCGATGGCTGTGTTAGTGCCTATAACCTGCAAACTTGTATTTGCAGAGTTGTACTCTGCATCTGGCTAAATGTATTGCGATTCCAAATGCTTAACTAATCTGTGGAATCAGACATTTTCAACCACCAGTAGGAGCAGGTCACCCAGGATGATGAATTTATCAATTTTGTCCATTATTGGTGTTGCTTTTATCGCTTTCTTTGAGGAATTTCTCTTGTTTCTGAAGAGCAAACTCCAGGATATTGTTGCACCGGCTCATCTGGCTTTCCTGTTGACTAAACTCCTCGTCCACTTTTGATTGATAGCTCTTTAAATACGATATTACTCTGTCTGTGTAATACTTAGAAACATCTGAAAACTGTGACTGGACAATGAGCATGTTGCAGTATGGGTGATATTTGACAATGTAAAATGATTTGATATTGCTGACAATGATAACACTAGACTGATAACTGATAATAGACTGAGTTTTTGCAATGCTGGTATCAATATCATTTGGCATCGGTTTGGTATGAAATATCCATAATTTATTCATTATTACTATGTGCTGTGATGTTGAATAAGTTGTCACAGTAGAATGAAAGTATCACCTGTATGTGGTTATGTTCACCTAAACCAACAGAAAGCTTATGACGGTAGATATTACCAACCTGTTAAACCATCAAAGAGAATGTTGTTCATCATTTCACATCCTCTTAAAAAGAACAACCTACAATATTTCTGCCTTATCTGCACAATCTAGATATAATGTTGTTTTCTTTTTCATGTTCGTTTTGTCGTTCATGGTACAGTTTCACTGTTCTTTATTTATGACAAGTGATGTTAAGGGAGATATGTGAATGACAAGGAGGTGAGTTACATGCCTCTGTCTGCTTACAGAACTCAATCGTTTCACCTGACACATGCGAGGGAAGCAGGTCAGCAGTAGGCTAATTCTTCAGCTCACCGAGCTCTTGGGTTTCACATAATGCGAGTGTTATTCACTTGTCTTCTACGCTATACAAATGTCCTCCTCAATAATTCAGGTCTACGCTGAAGCAAGTCTGCAGTGACACCAGCATTCAGCTGCCAGCGCCGCAGTGAGATTGCCAGACTGCTGCTTTCCATCAGGGATGAGTGACTGATATCTGACTGTCTCTACCATCTGTCTTCCCAGGTTCTACTCAGCTGAGATCGTATGTGGTCTTCAGTTCTTGCATTCCAAAGGGATCATCTACAGGTCAGAGTAAAAATATAAAATACATCTGAATGTACAGTACCTGCACTTGAGAGGCACTGCTGTCTTTACAGCTGATGGTTTTAGATTTGACTTGCCAAATATTTCAGTTCAGCTTCAGCATTTTGTGGTGAAGAGTTTAGAAAGAGAACTGCTTGGTTAGGTAATTCCACACACTTTGACACTTTTGTTTCTGAAAATATCATTGTTTTGGTTATTTTACTCACTTCCAACTTCATTTTCTTGTTAGTGGTAAACTATAGAACGTCTAGCAACATAAAGTGCATGCAGTGTTTACTTTGATTACATACTAAGCAGGTTTTAGATCTCCAGATTTGGATTTCTGATAAAAAAGGATTCCTTATTGATTATGTGAGGCCCTGATCTCCCTGTGCCAGGCCACCTCCCCCCAGCTCTACCATAGCATTACTGAGGTCTTCCGAAAGCAGCCTTGTCCTGAGTTTGCCCAAGAGTCTCCTCCAGCTTGGACATGCTCCAAATACTGCCAGAGGGAGGCTCAGATCGATGGGTCATTAACAGACTTTTGCTGACCTTGATGACAAGCTGATAGTGATCCCTTTATTTGAATAATGTGTGTTGGAGTAAAGAACATCTAACACGTGCAGGAAAATGTGCCCTGAAGACCTGGATTAAAGAACATTGGTCTAAAACGTAATGGCACAAATCTGATGACACAAATTTAAATTTGATAATCGAATTACATCCTCGACATGAACTTATGGACACCCTTATGTTCAAACATGGTGTTTGTTATGGACAATCTGTAACCAGCACAGAAGTCAAACCACAAAACAGCACTTTGGCTCAGATTAGAGTGTGTTCCTCCCAATCACACCCTTCCAAGAAACACTTTTGTTACCCACATAACTGTTAAAGTCCACCAGCATAATAATGTAGACCACTTTCCAGTGCCCGCCCAAAGACTTCAAGGATGCCAGATACTCTGAACTGTTGTTTGGTGTGCATATACAGTCAGAACCAGTAGCCTGATCTGAAGGTGCAGGAAAGCTACCTTCTTGTTTATTGGGGGGAAAGCCAACATACAGGCTCTCAACCGGGGAGCAATAAGTACTCCCACTCCAGCCCAACGCCTCCACACTGGGAGGGTCTCTAGAGGAGACTGAATCAAGAAGCTATGCTGTGTAAGGAGGTGACCCCAACTAAATGTTATCACTCACAACTGACTGCACCAGCCCTGGTTCCTTCACCTTCAGAGAAGTGACATTTCCTGCCACAAGATATTTTAAGTTTCGGTATCTGAGAGTTGAGCCTCATAACTTTATCCACTACCCACGTAGCACCCATCTCTCAGTTTTTCTCCTGTAGGCGTTGGACCCACAGGAATCATGGTTTATATGTTTGTTTGTTTTTTATTGTTGTTGGGTTTTTTTTAACCTTTTTTTTTGTTTTTACTGGCAAGACTGATGTTTTTTCACAGTCTAGCTGGCAAAACCTATGAGGCACATAATTTAGTATTTATAACAAAACATAAGCATTCATTGTAGCACTCAGTATTTGATAAATTTACATCGTCAAGACACAAAAAAATGGTTGGGTTAAATTAAAAACTCATAATCTGCCATCTTCTGCTGATTTAATTGATTTATTTACAATCCTCCTTTTTTGTTTTGTTTCCAGAGATCTGAAGTTGGACAATGTGATGCTGGATCATGAGGGGCACATAAAGATTGCTGACTTTGGTATGTGCAAGGAGAACGTGTTTGGAGAGAATCGCGCCACTACTTTTTGTGGCACTCCTGACTACATCGCTCCAGAGGTATGGTACTTAACAGTTAGAAAGGCTCTTTCGTTCTGAAATATTCAGATGTTTTGGGTTAAACACTCTACATGCACACCCTTTTTATTGTCTTTTTCTAATATTTCTTATTTATACTCTTGTGTATCAACCCAGATACTCCTGGGACAGAAATACTCATTCTCAGTTGACTGGTGGTCATTTGGCGTGTTGCTCTACGAGATGCTGATTGGTCAGTCACCTTTTCATGGGGATGACGAGGATGAGCTGTTTGAGTCCATCCGCATGGACACTCCCCACTATCCCAGATGGATCAACAAGGAAGCCAAAGATCTGCTGGAGAGAGTGTGTACTACACCTTTTTACACTCTTACATTCTTAAGTGACACTACTCCTGGTGCAGTTATGGTTTTGTCTATATTTTAAACATATATCAATTGTTTTATTAATGAAGATTTTGAATTACTTGACTTAGGTGTATGCATTTCTTTTGGACCGTACATATTTCATTACATGACACTGTTGCTACTGCATAGATCATTTTTTTTATTTCCACAGTTTCTTATGACAGCTTCATCAGTAAATGTACCCAAATTTATTATAGGAATAACTGACTGAACCGCTAATGTGTTTGAAATGTAATGGTGTATATTCCTTGCTTAAACTTTCTGATTTGGCTTCCCTTCAGTTGTTTGAGAGAGACCCGACCCGCAGGCTAGGAATTGTGGGCAATATCCGGTTACACCCCTTCTTTCAGACTATTATCTGGCAAGCCTTGGAGAGGAGAGAGCTTGAACCCCCCTTCAAACCCAGAGTGGTATGCTCCACGGCTGTCACTGAGGATTGACATTGTTGTGCTGTACTTACACACATCTGCTATCTGATGATTGTGCTGTTTATCATGTCACTGAGATTTGTTTCTTCTCAACTGCAGAAAGCACCGAATGACTGCAGTAACTTCGACCGGGAGTTCCTCAGTGAGAAGCCGCGGCTCTCCCACAGTGATAAGAACTTCATAGATTCCATGGACCAGTCTGCATTTGCTGGTTTTTCATTCATAAACCCCAAGATGGAGCACCTATTAGAAAAGTGATTGTTTTATCAGTCTGACTCACAAGATTTCTTGGCTATTTATGGGACAGTTCATTTACTCGCAGATGAGCTCTTCTTTAGTCAGTATTTGTGTAACTATTTTTAAGCGCAATCATTTTTCCTTGGTTTCATATAGAATAAGCCCCTGTACTGTCAATATTGATGTTATTATGTTTGTGCGCATGCCTATTATTTGTTGAGGCTGTGATACCGTTGGGTAAACATATGGTGGGAGGTTGAAGATCCCAACATTATACGTAATATCACTGCTACCATCTGTAACCATTTAGTGTTTCTTCTACATGCACCTCAAGCCAGCTAGGAATAGAAAAGATATGAAAGGGAAAATGCTCCATAAACACTGAATTGTGTACTTAAGGTGTAGAATCAATGTGTAAATGACGTGACTGCATGTATAACAATACAAAAACAATAACTGGCCCATGTTAAATATATAAGTTAACAGTAAATGTTATCTGTCTGAAACATTTGAATTCTTTCACTTGACTTGATAAAGTAGAAAACTAACAGAAAGAAGCGGCTGTGGTTGCATGGATGACGAACATGTATTGATCAAATATAGACATCTACAGCTGTTTTCGGATGTAGATAAATTTGCTCTCTGTAGATGGGGTTGCAGCTGTGGTTACATTTATTAATTTTAGATTGGTTAGTGAGTAAGACATCACTGAAATGCTGTACAGAAACATTTTAGATGTATATTGTAACATGTATATTGGTTTACTGAAAATGTACTTGTTTTTTTTGTTTTTTTACTGTATCCATATTTTACATCTGATTAAAAAACCATCAGCTGCCAAGGCTTTGCTCATTTTTGTGTGATGAATAATTTAAGAGTAAACTATAGTTTTAAGAATTAAGTAAAGTTCACAAACTATGAACCTATAGAGATGAAATCAGACATATGTGGTGCAGGATTGTAAATGAATGATTATTGTAGATCAGATTACTCATAGACCTGACTAAATATTCCATACTTGACCTTATTCAAGTAATTTCCCAAAATTCTGACTAAAAAAAGACTAAAACTGCTGTCCTGCTTTCATATTTATTGAAAATAAGGTCACAAATAACATGAAGATAAGCAACAAGTACAAGATATATTCTGACGTGTACAATCATCTTATAAGACGAGCAGTATACAGTGCGTAAAATAAAGACGAGATAAAACAAAGGGTGTGTTAAAGTTTAACTATCAATGACTGAAATAAATCAAATGTATTTGTTTGAATACATATTAGTCTAGAATGCACTCCCTTCAATCCTGATGTTGGTTACAACACTGAAACAACATAAATGTTAGTTGTTACCAGTTCAAAGAGCCAGCAGCAGTCATCTGACACGTCAGATTATTAGCTCCGCCTTCTGGCTGTTACGCAAGACGTACAACCAACGTCATTACGCAACGTGTCTCCGCAAAATGTGTACGGAAGTATTTTGGTGTTCGAGTGCAGTTCTTGTATTTGACTTCTGTGGTGCAGTCTAACAACTTTTTTTACCCTAATTAATTTTTCTTTCATAGACACAGTGGCGGTCCTCGTAGGATGACTCTATAATGTTTATCAGTCTCGACGTTCCCTCGTCAAAGTTTGCTGAGGATTCACAATGAGCTCTCGGGATACGCTGACACATGCATCCACCTTGGCGACGTATAACGTGTTGTTACAGGTAACCTGACACACGGCCGAGCTTTGCACGTCTGCCCGCGCCTGGACTCTCCATGAATGAATCCACCTGTTTTAATCGCAGGTGATCTTCCGCGTGCTCACCTTCCTGCTGAACGCGTTCACCCTGCGGTTTGTGTCCAAGGAGCTGATCGGGGTCGTCAACGTCAGGTAAAGATTTCAAAGTGCCGTCAGTGTCTGCACAGAACTTGTATTGCACCGCCGCGTCTGCAGAAATCCCACTTTTCCCCGTGTTTTTCCCCCTGCCTTCCTAATACAGGCTTACACTACTGTATTCCACGTTAGTATTTTTATCCAGAGAGGCTTTCCGGAGAGCTTGTCTTAGTGGAGAATCGGGGCCAAACCACAGCTGGAGACAAGTCATTAACCTTCTATGGCTGACGTGAGTTCACTGAAAAATACAAGCATCACAGTTTTATCTGTTCAGCTTTGATGCACAAATAAAATTCTTCTGCCGTTCAGGGTTCCTCTTGGTGTGACATGGGCTGTCCTTCTTGGGTGCGTGTGGCTGTGGTTCCTGGAGGTCCCAGATCCCCACACTGTCCCTTACTACAGTCCTGCAGTGGTGCTGTTTGCCTTCTCGGGGGTGCAGGAGCTCCTCGCCGAGCCCCTCTGGGTCTTGGCTCAAGCCCACATGTTTGTTCGACTGAAGGTGGTCACTGAGAGCGTGGCGATGATCGCTAAGTGCAGTGTAACTGTGGTGCTGGTGGTGTTTACCCGTCAATGGGGCCTTTACATCTTCTCTGCAGCACACGTAAGACAACAGATGAATTTCTTTGTGTTATTTCTGTCAATGCTGAAGATTTTTTATTCATTTCAGTTTATGTTCCTTCTCTAGTTGGTCTACACAGGATTTATAGTGTTGTGCTACGGTGTTTACTTCATTCATTTCTTGGGCTCTGAAGAGGCTGAAAAGAAGAATTTTCCACTGCACCGTGTTGCAGATTTGCTGCCTCAGAGGACTGATGGAAAGGTTGTAGAGCTGCCGTATCGTCATCATACAGGGATTTACAACATTTACCAATGTTTACTAATGTTCCTTAACGTTTTGTTTATTTAAAGCCACTAATAGATTGGACTCTGGCCAGGCTCACATGGAGCTTCTTCAAGCAGTCCTTCCTTAAACAGATCCTGACAGAGGGCGAGCGTTACGTCATGACCTTCTTGAACGTCCTCAGCTTTGGAGACCAGGGAGTTTACGATATTGTCAACAATCTGGGCTCCATGGTGGCCCGATTCATCTTCTTGCCCATTGAGGAAAGCTTCTACATCTTTTTTGCCAAAGTGTTAGAGAGAGGACGTCACATCAAAAGTCAGAAACAGGTCTGGACTTTAGGAATAAACACAAACGTCGTTTTGTGAATGGCAAGGCAGGGATTGTTGATTTAACTTGACGCGGTTTGTATGCAGGAAGAAGTTGCCATTGCGGCAGAAGTCTTGGAGTGTTTGCTGAAACTGGTGCTGGTGATTGGTCTGATTATCTCAGTGTTTGGATACGCCTACTCTCACTTGGCTCTGGACATTTACGGTGGCTCCCTGTTGAGCAGTGGGGCAGGTACATGTGCCACACAGACACCAGAAGCATTAGAAATGCATACAGTTCTTTCCCGCCTGACTTTTTCCACTATTAAAGTTTGTCGTGAATTTTCTCACAGGGCCCAGTTTGCTGCGCTGCTACAGCTGCTACGTGCTCCTGCTTGCTGTAAACGGAGTAACGGAGTGTTTTGTATTTGCTGCTATGAGCCAAGAAGAGGTGGACAAGTAAGAATGAGGACACAAGCAGACATAACAGTTGATCAAATCTGCCCTCTAATGCCGTGTTTGTGTTTTGTCCGCAGGTATAACCTGGTCATGCTGGCTCTGTCTGTGTCCTTCCTCTTCCTGTCCTACATGCTGACATGGTGGGCTGGTGGAGTTGGCTTCATACTTGCTAACTGCCTCAATATGGGCCTTCGTATTTTACACAGCCTGCTTTACATACACCATTACTTCCAGTTCACCCAGTGGAAACCTCTACGAGGGCTGTTGCCCTCCCCACTCTTACTGCTGGCGCTTGCTGTCAGTGCAGTCATCACAGCAGCTTCTGAGGTACCAGAGAAGATACTCAACCTTCAGATATCGACCATTGCGTTGTCGTTTTATTCCATCTATCTGTCTGTCTGATGTTGAACTTAAGATTCGTGGTTCTCTGGTTTCAGGCTGTTCTGTGCTGTGACAGCGGATGGTTGCTCAGGCTGGTCCATGTTGCCGTGGGAGGAGTGTGTCTGCTTCTTGTTTTTGGAGCCGTTCTTCTCACCGAGACTCAGCTCATTCAGTTTGTGAGGACTCAGCTGTTGCCACGATACAGAAAGAAACATACATGAATAAGAAATGCAAACATGGTTGCTCCAGAAGGACCCATTCCATGTACAGTACAAACAAAAAGGGTTGAAACAGTTAAGTTACTGTGGAGGACTGAGGAACATGGAGCTGTGGAGCTTTTTTGTTTTTTTTAATGGACCTTGTGTTTTATGGAAGCGTTCCTGTGTGTTTTCACAGTAACATACCTGGATACAAGTACTGAAAATGAGATTACTTTTTCCAGTTAGGGAAAGAGAATATGAATGCACTACGGTTTATACGGTCAATTGCTCAATTACTAACAAATACTTTGCTCTACACAATTTCATCCCAAAAAAGTCAACGCTGTACACGTTCATGGTGGTGCAGATAATTCACTGGAAAAAAAAAGCATAAAATTTTGGTACATCAAAAGGTTTGATTTGATTTTTGTATTTCAGTGAAAAATAATGCAAAAAAACAAATTTTATGAAATTAGATGGAGAGGTGGACTATTGGTATAAGAGATTGTATTTATTGGTATTTGTGCACGAATCTGAAAGTGCATGACGAAGAGCAGTTCTTGGCAGTTGATGTGCTTTTCTTCTGTCCTTCTAGTCGTTTTCCATTTGAATTAAATTAATTTAGATGGTTTCAGCTATTACTCAAGTCATTTTTGTAATATTCAATTAAAAGTAAACGAAATAAATCACGGCCTCTTACTTGAACTTTATTTATTTATTTGCCATTTTGGATTTATAGAATATGAAATAATTGTGTCCTAGTGCATTTATTTTAGACCAGTAATTTAGTTTTAGTGTAACCAGGGTCTCAGTGTTCCCTTTGGTGGACCAGTTTCAGGTTCGCGAGGCAGTACGATGCTTGCACATAACCTGCGGGAGACAATCAATTTGAAGAGAGCTCTTTGTATTAACAATTAGAAAAGAAAACTGTAACAATGAACACTAATAACAGACAATTACCAGCAAAACAAATAACTAAACAGTACCATCACTGATAATCTGATTACAGTCTTTGCATTTCCAAGAAAAAAGTCAAGTCAATTGTCCAAGTGTCTCAGGTCAAAAGTAAAAAAATGCAGTTCTATCAAAATTGGTTGCCCTCACGCAAGAGGAAAAATATCTCGGGTGCACCCTGTGGTTCAGGGAGGTCCTACCACACTGTGGGTCTTTCACAAGAGAAGGGTGACATCTTCTTCTTTATGGAGATGAATCCTAGGGTCTGGGACGGCTCGCCATCTCCTCCACGAAGAGAAGTTCTGAGATCAAATAGTCCATCCGGATAAACACCAACAGGAAGGGGGGAAAAAATAAAAAAACCCAGCCTGCATGACAATAAAAACTCTTATTGCATACGGCTTTGAAATCTAACTCGTATACACACTTGCGTATGTCTGCATATGAATATTGATGGAAATGTTTATCAGTTATTTACTGCTCTTCCTGCTGCCCAGATTGCCACTGAAGTTAGGGACCCAAAGGGCTTAACAAGGATGTGATTACTGAAAATACGTTGGATGGGGTGGGAATGGCATGCTTTTTTTTTTTGGTTTTCCACAGATATTTAAGTCAAAAGTTGGAGGAATTTGCTGCACTTATAGTCCTATCTGCTTGTTAAACTCTCTACCAGCACTTAACCGAAGCAGTTTCAATGCAGACGTCTTCCTGATTGTCCAGGATGTATTAAATGAAGCGTAACAAATTGGATTCTAAATTGATTATAACAAATCACATTCAGCTGGAATATAACTGGACTTTATTAAATTGCATTTATATTCAACTTGAATAATGCCACAAGTTTACGCTGTGATCTTATTTCCAGATGAAACAGCAGGAGACAATGAAAAAAAAAAACAGGCAGAGACACAGAAGAGAGGAGGAGGAGTCTGTTCACTCACTGCGTCATTTGTTATCTTTAGGAATCATTGCCAGGTTGTGTTTGTGTGTTTGTGGGTGTGTTGGGTGTGTTGGGTGGAACCTACAAGGGAAAACGAGAGACGGCTGAGAGGAAGAGGACAATATCTGTCTGCAGAGTATCTTCAGTCACTCAACCATCATGTCTCAAGTAAGACCACAGCTTTTTTTTGTTTTGTTTTTTTAGCTTTGAAATGAATTGCTGCAGGCATGTGGAGTACCACTAAACTCTTTATTGTGTTTCTGCCCTTCAGCCGGGTCAGGACGATGAAAAAGTGCAGAGTCCTAAAGTGAGAGAGGAGGACCTGACTGAAGCCAAGACAAAGCTGGGCAGTAGTGGACCTCTGAAAAGCAAAACATTTGAAGTAATGGAGGAGTGTGGTGAGGAAACACATGCATGGAAACGCTCACCGTGTTAATGATTAAAAAAGCGCTTTTATCTTCTTTATCTGGTTTAGTTAAGATCACATTAAAGCCGTGTGTGTGTGTGTGTGTGTGTGTGTGTGTGTGTGTGTGTGTGTGTGTGTGTGTGTGTGTGTGTGTGTGTGTGTGTGTGTGTTATGATGCTCAAGTTTCCACTCCATATACAGGCAGGAAGAGAGAGACAGTAACAATGCTTTCTCTCTCTCTTCCTCTCTGCCTCTGTCTCTCTGTCTCTCTGTCTCTCTGTCTATCTCTGTCTGTCTCTGTCTCTGTCTCTCTCTGCCTCTCTCTGTCTCTCTATCTCTGTCTCTCTGTCTCTCTCTCTCTCTCTCTCTGCCTCTGTCTCTCTGCCTCTGTCTCTCTGTCTCTCTCTGCCTCTCTCTCTCTGGCTCTCTCTCTGTCTCTCTCTCTCTCTGTCTCTTACTCCCTCTAGTAGTGGCATCCTATGTGTATCTTCATATCATGCCCAAAACAGACACAACTTTTCTGTGACCAGGCAGTGTTTTGCTACATCTATTTTTCAACCGACTTACTTTTCAGCTGTTGTTAATGTCCCATGTAGAGTTACAGTAAATACATTATTATCTTTGTGATTCTTCCTCTTTTCAGAGAAAATAGGCAAAGTTGCTCCCTCTGTGTTCAGTGGAACGAGGTCTGGCGCAGAGACGGCTTTCAACACGCGCTCAGCTCGTCCGGTCAGGAAGTAGAGGGAAACTCTACACAGCACCTGTTCCATATTAAGACCTTGTGTTGGGAATGTCATAACTTTTCAGCTAAGACATATTTTTACACTTACATTGCATGAATTAATTGCTTCATAAAATAAAGCAATAAGTCCAGTGGTGGTGTACAACAAAAAAAAACATTTATTTCATAACTGTAGTTGAATGCAAATTTGAGTTATTTGCACTCTACCGTAGCATTTTCTTTTCATAGTAGTTTCTTGTACTCTGACACATTTCAAAGGGAAGTTATGTAATTTTGCAGCTTTTGGTACTACAGGCTTTATAACTGAACAAACCTGAAGCATCTATAAAAGTATGATTTTTATCAACCAATAGAAGTAAGTTATCTACGGTGGTGACCCTATAAGAAAAAAGCCAGAAGAAGAAATGAACCATATTCAGCTGTATATGTCTAACAGTTTATACAAGTACAGCTGAAAAGATAAGTTTCTTCGTTGGGTCTGAGGCGTCTGCTGAACATAACACTGGGGAGTAAGGGCAAGAAACTCCCTGCTACTCTCATCTGTCCAAAGGACATTGTTCCAGACGTCTTTTGTTGTATTCAGATACAGTTTTGCAAGGCTTGTTCCCCCCGGCAACCAGTCCAAAAAACTGCACTTTCAGTTTCTTTCTAATTGTGCTGCCACGGACTTTAACATTTAACATGCTCATTGAGGCCTGTAGGGTCTGAGATGCAAACCCCTCCCCCCCTTTTGCATTTGAGCCCAGTCTGAGCATTTGGCAGGATGTTCACAGTTCACTCCTAGGAGGATTAGAAACTGTCTTGAGTGCTTTCCATTTGTGTCCAAATTGCTCAAAAATGGTTTCGTAACCCTCGTCTTCCCCATTGGCATTGTGCCAACATGCCTGAATGATCTGGACCATCAACGTGCCAAAACATTTTTGTAAAGGTTTGCATAGCTGCTGATAGCCAGTGTTAGTATAGATGATTTTCAGTACCAGACTGAAACCTTTTGCCCACATGACTACTTTTCTTGCTTTTCTTTTCCCCCCAGTTTTGTTAATTAAATAATGGCATTGTGGAAAAAGAGCTGTTGTTGATCTGGTTTTTTTTTTTTGCATATCCCTATTACTAAAATCTCCCTACAATCAGATGACTTTTTGTTTCTACAGAAAAATAAAATTAAAAAAATGAAAACGGGATTAAAAAGGGTGATACTAACTTTCATGGAACCATATTCAGTAAAAGCAACAGTCACAGGGGGCATAATTGATTACAGACTTCTATTTATACTAATACGCATGTATTTCAAGGCTAGTAGCATTTCTAGCCTGTTACTTGTAACGGTCCAGCTGAAGTGCGGCATCACCACTTATGTCTGTGAGGATTTATAACTGAAAAAGTTTTATCATAGCCACTGTTTTTTTTTAACATTTTTTACATATAAACTAGCTGCAGCTATGTATTACTGTGCTTCATACACACACAAAAATAGAAAAAGGACAATTAAATTTTTTTGTTTAAATGCAGTATATATTGATGTGAAATTGATGTTTTCAAAGTAGTAGATACCAGTAATAAAGTGAATGTCTCTAAATGTAATGGATCAAAAATGCTGATTGAGCCATTATGCGTTTTACTTTTTATTCAAAAATTGTCAACCACAAACAGAACGAATAAAACTTTGAATTGACTGGAACAAAACTACTACAGTAAATGAGAATTATTAGCTGGAACAATGGAGAGGTAAGTGATGACACCAACCCCAGCAGACTGACAAACTTCATTTCATAAACTTGTGATGCTGATCTTGGAGGATTTTAGCTGAAGACTTGGCATCGTAGAACAACTCATTGATTTCCTCGATCTGCTCTCTCTCCACGGTTTCTTTTCCCTGGACACGGCCCAGCAGACTGGCTGGTGTCAGCAGCTGCACGGCGTACCTGAGAGGATGCAGGAGATAAGAGCAACAAAGCAAACACGAGCATACGATGAGATTTAGAGGTGTTTAACATATTTCAAAAGTATTTGCCTACGTTTCTTTTTTTGAAAACACATTTCCATCTCAATATTTTTCTAGGAAAACCAATGTTTACGATAACTCCTAAAAATCCTGCCTCACACCTTTTACTATAGACGAGACTAAACATGATGTCTTTAAGATTCATAAGTTGTTGGGTTCCAAAGTTGCAAGAAACAAGCAAAACATCAAACATAATCAAAACCCACTTCTCACTGTAAGCAACGGCAAGAATAATGATGGGATGAATTTTCATTGCAATAGTTTTCAACTTGTACTTTCTTTAGCCCATGAAGCAACAATTTTAAACCATTTTCTGTCTTTCTGGGTGACTGATGCTGCTTTATATCTGTTGGGGGCATAAAACACTAATCAAAACACATTGTGAACATTTTAAAGACAGGGTAGGTGACTCCTGGATGATGCCACATTTGTTGAAATTTAAAACATCAACAAAGTAAGTAAACAGCTCCTACCTTCTCCACAGGTAGCAGACAATGAGGAGATATTAACAGAATCTGGTTTAGAAATTGCATAGAAATCCCTTACCCTACCTTTAATGTGGGGATGATTCTGAAACCTAAAGCATGCAAGTACCTGAGAGTGGTCTTGGTGCCAATCTCTGCCAAATGTGTGAGAGCCTCCTCGCTGATACTGATCCCCTCGGTCTGAGCCCGGATCTTGATGATCTACAGACCATGGAAACATTAGTCATACATGCATAGATGAGATGCCAACACATGCGATTGTGATATTTTGACCCTCAGACCCACCTGCTTCATTTCCTGTGGAGTGTACAGCATGGTCCTGATGATCATTACTCTGTCCAGCAAGTCCAGAGGTATCCCATGTGGCGAGCTGATGTCCTCAGTCCCCCTGGTAAACAACAGTGGCGGGTAAATCTAGGAAACTTAAAACAATGGCATTTGTGTGTCTGCTCAAATGTCAAGTTCAGACCTGATTAAACAGTTTCCCCTGTTTGAGGCAAACACAACAATAGGGGCAATGCTGCTCTCTAGCGCACGATGGAGATATGTGAAGCACTCGATGTCGAGCATGTGCACCTCATCCACGAACAACACGCCGGGTACGAGCTCGGCAACTCCCTGGTCTATGTAGCGGTTTACCACCTTGTTGATCTCAGCACGAAGCTTATCTGGAGTTAGAAAACAGCAGAAGACAGTTGGTCACAACAGGCTTGTGATGTTCAGGACAGGACAGAGGCAAGGCTTTCATTACCGGTGATCTCAGTCTTTTTGGGCTTCATTAGTTGTCCCATCATGGAGAGAATATCCTGACCTCCCTGCGAGGAACCAATGTGCAATTATAACTCTGTCTTAGGATGATAGTGAATGCATTTACACATTAGGACATTTACATACCTGTGGTCGGGCATTTGCAACATCCAGGTCGTGCAGTGTGACATCTTGGACTATCTCCTTCTTTTTATGAACATCACCTTTGGGAAGGGGTACGTACTCCTCTGCCTCCAAGTCAAACTCTGTTGCAAAAGTGTCACAACGTCCCTGTCTCTGCAGAAACAAGAATAAGAAACATCTTTATGAAGCATATCTTTAACAAGTGAATTTCTCACATTACACCGGTGTACTATGAAACAAAAGCCAACACAGGGGTGAAGGGAGAGCAGGTGTACAAGCGATCCTGCTGCCAACCCACTGAAGAGAGGAGGGCACGTGGCTGAGGGATGAAAGACTTTGAGAAGGTAGGTCATGGGATCGCTGTCAACAGTACCAAATGTGCCACCTAACCCTCCTCCTCCTCCTTTTTCTTGTCCAAATGCAGCCAACTCAAATCCCAGGCCCACCTGCACCGATTAAAAGAACCGTCATCACAGCCTGTCAACACAGGTCACAGGCCCCGCTGCTGGAAAGGAGCATTATGGGAGATGAAAAGATAGCGGGAGCATGAGGAGCTGCAAGAATGAGAGAAGTTCATTCCAGAGTGGAGGAGAAATGCAGCAGAGCTTTCAAGCGGAGCTGAGAGATGAAAGCAGAACGCCGCCGTGAAGGACGGGCAAGACAGGACACAATCAACTTTGATTTTACAAAGAATTTTTTGTTTTACTGTAAAAATGTAGTTAATGTAGTTCATTATTTTTTTTAATTTTGACAAGTTTCTGTCTGTTGAGACTAACAAAGGTTCTGATAGAGATGACAGAGATTCTGATGACAAATGTTATGCATTTAATTTATTAAATAATAATTTAAAGTAGCAAAGTTTTTATATGTCACCAGAACAATCAAACAGTTCACATTGATGACAACCTTTCTGCATATTTCCAGTTGGACTGCTCTACTTTAGAAAAAAATCTCCCGGCCGTTGAGATCCGCTTCCTCGGCATCGCCCCACTTCGATTCGCTCTTCGGATGGGACTGAGATCTGGATTTCTCAGAAGGGTCAACAGCGTTCACTGTAAACTGCTTTGACCTGATACGTCAGATTTTCACAGCCCAATGCTGGCTGAGGCTTCTTTTTTTTTTTTTTGCAGACTCTGCTGACATCGACCCTCCACTACGCTACTTATGGTACCATACTTCTCCTTTCTTAAATTAAAAAATGTCACAGCACACCAAAGAAATATATTTTGTCTCATCCATTCACAGCTATTTATTATTTTTATTCCTAATTTTTCCATGGAAATGACTATAACCAAGAGATTTTATTGTTTATTTTGTCCCAAAAAACAAACACAAATCTCTATCAAGCTAAATTAAGATATTTTATTGACTGAGACAAGAAACAAAAAATAAACCCAAAGGCCCTCTGATAATAAGAGCATTAATGTAGCCTTTCTGGCTCATTACTTTGAACAGTCGCCTCTGGTATTTACAAAGCAAGCACACTGACATGACCGTTAATGGATTAGTTCCAGTTCATCCAAACTGCGTGATTTCTGAGCATGGACGTTCCCTCCACAGTTCCGGACTCGGACTGAGGACAGAGAGCGCTCTTTGGTTCACTTAAAAAAAAAAAAAAAAGGTTTTGGACACATTTTAGATGTGTAGTTTGGGTCATTGTCATATTGGGAGCCTGAGCTGCGACCTACAACAAGACTGGCTGAAGATTTCTTGACATCACCCCTCACACGTCTAACATAACCCTCTTTTTCCCACGATCCCAATTAACCGAACAAGATTCCCTGTGCCTCAAGCAGCAAAGCAGTGCCACAGCATTATACGTCCATGATCATCCATCACTCAGATAGAGCTCATTCAGATACCAGCATCATGCTGGTATCTGAATGAGCTCTAACAAAGTCCAGAAGGAGCCATTACAGCAACAATCATCTCCACAGATAGCAAGGGATTCTTGTTAGTGTCTCTCATCATTTCTCTCTCCAACGTTTTGTAAATCTTGCACTTTTGAGTAGCTCCAGGTTTAATTTCAACAGATTTAGTCTCTCTACACTGCAGGGAAGCAACACACAGCTGCTGCAGACACAGAAGAACGCGTGGACATGTCAGTATCGCCTTACCCGTTCAATCGAGCATCCGTTAAGTTTTACCCGAGTTCCTTGATGATTTTTGACATTCTGATATTGTTATAGTTTTGCTGTATGAGGTGTTGAAGTGACAGAAACCCTTCTCATGGTCTTCTTTAGGTTAAGTAATCGCTCAGTTGTGGTTTGACTGTAGAGGTATTTAACTGTAGCGTACAGTTTACCTTGACAGCTCCACTGTTTGCTTCGATGTAGATGACATCTCCCACTTCCACGCGTTCTTTCTGAAGACTCTCGTAAATGCTAGGATCCAGCTAAGAAAAAACAGAAAATCTCGTCACAAGCATGTTACTCAAACAAGTGACTGGACACAACATGAAACGCGTTGTTTTTGGGGAATTAACAACATTTCCTGTAATTTATTATAATGATTATCTCACAGTTTGTACACAAAACATTCGGTAGATAAAACTTATCCATAACTAACGGCAGGAGGACTCCAGGTGAGGACTGAACCTAAACTGACCTTGAGCTGCTTTGTGCCTTTGGCCGTCTTCAGGCCGATGATGACGTGGCTGATGGTTTTTCCGTAGCCGCCCATAGGATTCTCCGTTTCACAGGGGGTCAGCTCTGTCACCTCCCCTTCATACACCTCCTTTGTTTCTTTGATGCGCAGCCCTTAATGTGAAAGGTATTACAGTCAGACACACGTGCATACTTCAAAGTCAGAATTCAATCAGTCCTTTATATCCCTGTATCGGCTAAGCTGCCACATCTTTCAGGCCGCTGAACAATGTATTTTATAAATGG
Source organism: Xenentodon cancila (assembly GCA_014839995.1). Lineage (NCBI taxonomy): Eukaryota > Metazoa > Chordata > Actinopteri > Beloniformes > Belonidae > Xenentodon > Xenentodon cancila. The sequence continues at coordinate 14,372,560 of CM026203.1, read as the reverse complement.
GAAAGAACATGTGTGCAGGCCCATGAAATGCCAAGGTTCAGTGTAACACGATCACATGCTTTCACACAGCGCGAGGACCTGAAAGCGAGCAGCACACAGGTGCCTGATCCTCAGCGCAGAGGGTCAGAGAACAGTTCGTAAGTCAGGAACTGTGTTGCGTTGCCGTTTCTGACAATGTGATGACAAACTTCAGATTAACTGTGGGTGGAGCAAAAGTGCTGATGACCCCCTCTGCCTCTATTTAAGCTCCATTTCCTCCACGGTTGACAGGTATCATCAGCATTCATGTCGTTCCTCTCTCTCTCTCAGCAACCATCCTTATAAATTATCTTTCAAGTGTTACCTTACAACTTATGGCCACAGAGTACGCAAGATACTTTGATGTTCCAATTCAAGACTCCTCATTTAAGGAGTCCATAAAGAGATAAATGTCTGTTATCAGCAGAAAAACAAGTTTGTTTCTCCCTGCACTTCAAGAACAAACAATTCTTCAATTCAAATAAATTAAACATATTTTCTATCATGAACTTTAGACTGATAATGTTTGTTTTTGTGCTGAAATGATCTGAAATGTAGGATTCTTAAAAGTTTTAAGTTTGTTGTGAATGAAGTTTTTGTGTTGCTTTTACTCAGTTTACAAGCCATTTTCACCAGGGAAATGTTGGAGGCGAGGTAAAAACAGCGTGTTACGAGTAACCGGTCCAGTCACACTCACCGATCGCCCTCCTGAAATTCTCCATCAGTACTTCTGTTTTTTTAATCTCAGATGAGTAGACCTCACTGCCGACCATGGGGCAGAAAGGCACCTTGTTTCCCAACTCCTGTGCTACAGCCAAGGCGAGGGCAGTCTGAAGGTAGTCGGGTAAAACAACATGCATGAGTGACAATCTGCAGCAACAATAAAAACTAGGCTTATTATGTTTTACTGGTACCAACTTATAAAAACTGCATATTACCTTTCCCGTTCCAGGTGGTCCTGCAAGTAAAACCGCCCTCCCTGCCATCTTTTTTGAGCGGATCAGCTCAACAATGATGCCACAAGCCTAACAAGGGGAAAGATTTTCCACAATTCATTAGCTTAAATAAATAAACAAAACACAATCCTGTTTTCATGCTCATAAATAAAAAGTTTTACTCAGAAATGTGATTATTCTCAAAAAACATCTAAACCCTCTATTTTTAAACAGTACAAAGATAATTTATTAAATGCTGCAATAACTTAAACAAAAACCCATGATACCAACAAAATGTTTAAAGAACACAAAGAGAAGGCTATGAAAGACAGAAATTACTGGGTAATGTGCAAAAAAAATAGTGATGAGAGCAAAATATTCGGTAAATGAGTAAAAGAAAAAAGGAAAGATTGCATAAAAAAGTTAAAACAAAATTCAAAATGTCAATGTAGAACTTTAAAATATTTGTGTAAAATGTCACAGAATCTATAGAAGACATGTAAAAAAAAAAGGGGGCAAAGCCAAAAAGAAGTTAGTAATGGTGAATAACTTTAAAGCCTTTGGCAGCACTCCATTCAAAACAGACGGTTCTGTATATGAAATCACTGGGATGCAGGAACACCTCAGAAAACTGCTGCACTTTGACAAGTTCATCACTGCACAAATGCAAACTAAATCTTTGTTGTGAAAGTAATGAAACACAAGTTCCCGCGATGCCTTCCCTGCATCTTGAGTTAAACAATTTCAAACTGAGCCGAAAAGAAAAAAAAAAAATGTTATTTAGTCTGACGAATCAAAACCTTTTCAAGTCTTCACAATGCCGACCATGGGCATGTGTAAAAATGGCACGGCTGCGTGAATGTGTAGGACCACTGAAAACATTTAATGAACAATGAATAAAGAAAAAGAGAAGAAAAAAAACTATTAACCTACTGGGCTGCTAAAAAATCTTATTAGCAATAATAAAAATAGAGATTCTTACTCTTAGAAAGTGTTGTTACAGGACAAGGTGGTGTGATATGTTCCTTACTTCATATCAAATTGAGATATATATATATATATATATATATATATATATATATATATATATATATATATATGTCAGTATGTGCCTAAGATATCAGTTTTTGTAAGCTTTGATTATGGTCCTTTTCTCGCTGAATTTGGAATTAATATCCTTTGATATATAATTTCTCAATTATACAAATATTAGTGTAAACTTTCATGTATGACCACGTTTAAATAACATAGTCATAAAAGTGCAAAGTTTTTGTCTACAAATAACTTTCAACCCAGTTTTTTGTCATTATTCAGCTTTACGTACGAATAAGACATTATTTATTTATTTAAATTTTATTTTACCTCAGAGAAACAGCGACGAAGTAATGCTAACGGGATTAGCTGCCCGGCTGCTAAACTGACTGCAACGAGCCAAATCCTGTTTGCAAATATCTTAACGAATGAGTGTTTTTTATGAAGAAAAGTCAAATAACTCGAGTGAGCTGAGCAGCAAAACAAAAGGGAGCCAGATCACCTCTCGTGCAGCCTCCTGGCCCACGAGTCCGCACGCCGACTGCTTGGCGTTCCCGGCCTCGTCCAAGCCCAGACCCTTGACGTGACTGTGGGACGCGATCCTTTGGGTTTTTGTGGTGCTTTTCACTTCCTCGATCTTCATGACTGCGATGTTTAAATTTGCGTGAGATGTAAAGACTGACGGAGTTGAATAAAAGAGCCTCTGATACCGATTACTTCTCACCGCCGCAATCGGCGCCGAAAGTCAAAACACGGGGAGGTCGGTTTCCATGTGGGTTACTAGGGAAAATAACCGGAAGTGATACCCTGAGGTACCGCCTATTTGAATTATTACAAACAAAACTATTGGATCTTGGAAAAACATGTAAAAATTCAATTGGTTGATGTTGTGTCAATCATTTTCTATCGGTCATAACCCCGCCCATGAGAGGTTACAGTTGCTTTGTGTTTCTATTAACATGTCGTGGTGGAAACACCAAATACATGCCAACGTAATAAAAGCCTAAAATTGATGCAGACATATAAAGTTAAATATATGAATATTACCATTCCTGCGGTAAATTATATGTAAAGCGCATTTAGTGATAGATTAGCCTCCCTGCTGTTGCATTTTTTCCGCTGCTAAAAAAACATTCCGTTTCAGTTTGTTGCCCCGAGGAGGAATTGGGGTGACACCAGGGAAGACGTTTCGTTTTCCTCTCACAATTGTAAACATGAGACATTGAGTTAAGTTTCTAAACAACTGCGTTTTCTTTAAACGAACACTTTTGAAGTTGTTATTTTTATTTTATTTGAAGAACAATCGCCAACGAGCGAGTTTAAAAGCCAAACAACACAGCGTGCCTTGCTCAAGGTCCAACTCGGAGCGAAGGAAACCGCCACATACTCGACCGTTGACGGGATGTCCGAGTCTCGGGACAGCCGCACTCGAACCCTGAACTTCAACGTCGGGGTTCTCGGACACGTCGACAGCGGGAAGACGTCTCTGGCCAGAGCGCTGAGCAGCACCGCCTCCACCGCCGCCTTCGACAAGAACCCGCAGTCCCGAGAGAGAGGCATCACGCTGGACCTCGGCTTCTCCTCCTTCACGGTGGATTTCCCCGATCACCTGCGGGACAGCGGGGGGCAGCAGCCGTATGACAGCCTCCAGTTCACCCTGGTAGACTGCCCGGGACACGCCTCTCTGATCCGGACTATTATTGGAGGTAAACTGTTGTAGAGGAGCAGGTCCTAGATCTGATCCTGGAAGCACCGCAGACGACACCAGGTTTATGAAGTTACACCTGCACAGACGCGTCATTGACCGGGCCTACAGGCCACGGGCTCAGGTACCCGTGGTCATATACCTTATTGCAAAAATGGTCATATTCTATTTATCCTTCCAGGAGTTACAAACTAGACAAAAATATTAGTTAAAGAATGGACGAATTAGAGAGTAGATTAAATAGAAAAAAACCCCATTATATTTTATGAAAAAACAACCATAAGATTACATAACATGCTCTTATAATACAAATAATTGGTTCATAAAATGCCATACTACCAGAATTTAATACAAAATAACCAAAAATAGATGTGAACTAATAACAACAATAAGAGAATGAAACAAAATATATGACTTAAAAAAATCTGTAAACAAATTAAGGATGACAACAAAGTGATGTAAACTGAAGATAAAACGTCTATAGGATCAATCGTTGAAACTTAAACCGAAATCCTGCCTTCATGCTGTAGTTGTACTGTGGTTCTTTCAGTCTGGTTGTTTATCTTGTTTAAGGGTTTTATAGGCGCGTGTCCAGGACTCCCTTGTGTCATAGGCGTGTGTAAGTGCGTGTGTTTGTGTGTGAGAGAAACAAAAGCATCATAGAAACCTCAACATTTACCATAATGACAAGCAGATCTGTGATAGTAAAACAACTGGAAAATTGTTCGATTCAAGTTATTTATAATTCTATTTTTTTTAATTTTATTTTATTTTATTTTATTTTTTTATTTTTTATTTAGCACCTTTGCATAAGCTGCAAATATAAATGGTAAAAAATGTACTAAACAAATTTTAGCTTTAAATAAATTCGAGTCTTTTTGCAGTGTTAAGAGACACTATAGAACCCCACTTTAAATGAACTCAGATCTGTCGTATCCAGCAGGGGGCGCTTTCTCTCTGTTTTTAAAAAATTATTAAACAACAGAATCTGTAGACTCGCATGTTTCTCAGTATTAGGGGAAACAGCTGAAGTGGAGATGTAGTTCTGATCAGATTTATCAAGATGCTCAATTTTTGTACCTGCCATGCAAATGAAAAATGAAACTAGCGCTATTTTAATCTAAGTAGTTGCATCTTAAAGTTATCAGTCAGCCAGGTCAGCGTATGTGTGATGGTGTTTACGAGAGCTGTCAGACTGCCAGCATTGTGCTGTGTACCCTTCAGAGTAAAGTAAACTTGCAGACCACTGGTTTTGCACATGCTGTAGATTAAGGAGGAAGAAAAAGAGTATAGATTGGGGTATGTATTTAACTTCCCCTCCAGTCCCAAGTGGGGAACACACAGGAAAGAAAGGGGAGCCAAATAGAAGGAGAGCAAAGAGGGGAGCACAGGAAAGAGAGACTGCCAAAGCCAGGAAAAGTAAAGAGTGAAAGGAAAGACAACCAAGTGAGCTGCGGCTCTAGTTTCAACCCTCTAGCACTTTAGTCTATTTGCCTTAGTGCACCCCGCCTCCCATAGATTCTCCTCTTGTCCTACTGTTATTTTTGAGTGTCTGTTTCCAGTGCTGTTTGTATTGTTTGCATTATATGTTTTCTTAGATATACATCTCTTTAAAGCACAGTGTTACTTATCTTCAGGTCAATATTTTTTTTTGTTTTGTTACATGTGTGCCATATCTGCCCTCTCTAGGTGCCCAAATCATTGACCTAATGATACTGGTGGTAGATGTGGTGAAAGGCATGCAGACTCAGACAGCAGAATGCCTGCTGATAGGAGAGTTGACCTGTCCTCGCATGGTCGTCGTCCTGAATAAGACTGACCTGCTGCCACCCAACAAGAGACAGAGTGCCATTGAGAAAATGACTAAGAGAATGCATAAAACCCTTGAGAACACCAGGTATATGTTTATATAGGTTTGCTTGTGTGTATCTCAGGACCAGGCTGCCAGGGCTACTTATTGTTTAACTGAAAATACTGCAGTGTCTCATCATGAAATAACCTCAGTGTATTTGGTGCCCAGATTTAAGGAATGTCCAGTGATTGCTGTTGCAGCGAAGCCCGGGGGCCCGGACGCCCCTGACACAGACGAGCCGCAGGGAGCGCCTCAGTTAATAGAGGTAAAGTTTGGAAACAAACTGGTCCCTCATAACTGCTAGTGATGAAGCTCAAAGCTGTGATCGAGTTCTCATTTGTGATAAAGTGCAGGAACTCATTTAATACAATGTACAAATGATTTTAACTGCTTCATATGAGTACATTTTATTAATAAAATTACTAATGGAAATGCTTCATTTGATTAACTAAACAGGAGACAAACAGAATACTTCATACCATGATCCAGATGTAGCAGGTGTTTGGGAAAGTTTGATAAATATTGTCAACTTTTATTCATAACCTGTTTGGATGAAATGCGTTTTCATTCTGTTGGTACTCTCTGATTGGACACATTCTTTAAAAACCTGACTGCTTTTATACTTGGCACTAGCCTCTTCCTGGGGGATACTGCTCCCACCCATGCAACATCTGAGATCCCTGAATGTTTGGAGCATTCAAAATTGATGTGGATCAAATGTTTTGGCCTTCTCGGTCATCAGAAATGAACCTAGTTGATCACCTGTGTGGGAATTTGGACTTGTGTGTTAGATAATGTCTCTGCCATCTTTATCAAAACAACAAAATGAGAGAATAACTTGCTGGAGGAACGATATCCGGTCCTTCCTGTACAGTTCCACACATTTCTACAATCGGGCCCATGGAGCTTACATGTTATTTAGATAGTTTATATGATATTTTCCTGTAATTCCTTTAATTAGAAAGGTGTCTAAATGACCGTATGAGACTAGTTACTGTACTGCAAGGTGTTGGAGTGTCTGTAACTCAGTACAATAGATCATCCTCTGACCAGAAGGTCAGTGTCACTGGTTTGATCCTATATGTAAAGGTGTACATATGTTTATATTAATGTGTGAACATGTTTTTCTTTCTTTTTGCTCCCAGCTTTTAAAGAAGCAGACATACCTCCCGAAGAGAGATCCCAAGGGTGACCTCCTTATGGCTGTTGATCATTGTTTCTCCATCCGTGGTCAGGGAACCGTCATGACCGGGACCGTCCTGCAGGGGTCACTGGCTATTAACGATACGGTAGAAATCCCAGTGCTAAAGGTATGTTTTTTTTTTTTTGTTTTTTTTTTTTTTTAAATTTTTAAAGGGCTTAAATTTTCACTTTGATATTGTTTAAAGCATTCAAGGCTGAGGAGCTTCAGAGATAAAATTCTAGATGCCCGAGTGTTTCGGAAGCTCAGGAGTTAAAGACGGCTGTGGGCAGGCCAAGGGATAAATGTTTGACTGGTTTCAGAGGATGTGTCAGGTTAGTGTGAGAGAAGGATGAGGGGACTTTGGGTGGAGGTGGTGGGTGGTGGGGGTGTAGCAATGTAGAAATGAGTAATTCAGACCAGATGCGGACACTGAGCCAGGCTCTGCAGGTCGGCTTGTAGTTATCACCGTCACCTCTTGGGGGCAGCAGATGGCCAAATTCCTGATCACTTGTTCATGAGGCGCAATCGAGCTGAGTAATGGTTAGTTTTGTCAGCGAGAAAGAAAACAAGATTGTCAAGCAGTCAACCCAGACTGCACTGTGTCAGTCATGTGAAGCTAACTGGTCACATAAATGTCTCCTAAATGTCTTCTTTGTGCACCTGTGATTTATATGTAGATGTATTGTTAATAAATTACAACAAAAAATATATATACATCCTGAACCATTGCTTTATATTTACTAGTAAATGAAAGTTATTTTTTGCCTTCTAAAACATTATTTTGAAGACATGCAGCCTAGGCAGTTTCTAGTGCTAAGAATTTAATTTAGCCTTTGTGCATTTATGCAGTTTTAGGCTGGCATTGGTTGCACTTGGAATTAAAACAAAAATCTGTCAATAAAAGTCTGGATTTTGAATCATTAATTGTCTTTAACCATGTTTTTTTTTTTTTTTTTTTACATCTGTTAAAATAAAAGAAGGGCACACACTCATTGCTGTGTATGTTTAATGACCCGTTTGCTTACATTTGTGCACATTTTTCCTTCATTATGTTTCAAAAATCATTTAAACATTTATTTAATTTTGAGGGTTTTGATCTATCAGCAGCGGAGTACCCATATACCTTATCTTGTTTCTGAACGGCACAGCTTTCAGTTATCTCTTTTATCCAACCCGTGATCAGGTTTACGCTAGAAAAAGATGCTCTTTGTGTGGAAATGTGTTTTTTAGCTGTGTTATTTATTGCATTTCCATGCTCTCTGACATCAGGTGACCAAGAAAATAAAGTCGGTGCAGATGTTTCGGAAGCCCGTGTCTGGGGCCATGCAGGGGGATCGCGTGGGCGTGTGCGTGACGCAGTTTGACCCCAAACTGCTGGAACGTGGTGTGGTGTGCACTCCAGGGTCCCTGCGCACCCTCTTTGCAGCCATCATCTCTGTGAGGAAGATAGGCTACTTCAAGGGCTCTCTTGCTACTCGTGCCAAGTTCCACATCACAGTGGGTCATGAGACGGTGATGGCGAGGGTGACCTTTTTTGGCCTGCCCTCTTCTGACTCTAAACCCCCTCCATCAGAGCTGTGCTCACTGGAAACACCTTTCACCTTTGACACAGAGTATTTCTACCAGGACGGGTATGTCACCGAGCAGGGAGAAGGGAGCTCGGGGCCTGACCCAGCGCAGTGGGCCTTATTGGAGTTTGAACGGCCGGTCACGTGTCCCGCTCTCTGTCTGGTAATTGGCTCCAAGCTAGACACGGATATACACGCCAATGCGTGTCGCCTTGCTTTCCAAGGTCGCCTGTTACAGGGCTTTGAAGATAAAAACTACACTGAGACCGCTCTGCCTCGTCTGCGGATCTTCAAGACCAAACAGAAGGAGGGCCAGGTGGAGAGGGTGAGTAGATATCCAGTAGTTTGCTTGTTTAAAACGATCCTTGCCTTCGAGTGTTGTCCCCACTTCTCTGCCCTCGCTCTCACCTTGTATCCCTTTTTTCTTCTCGCCGTAGTTCTTTGGATGTTTGTCATTGCTGGTGGCGCTGGAGCGTGCCTCTCAGACAGAGCCCCTATTGTATATTCGTAAACAGTCACGTACACACAAACAATCATACTTACGCAGCCCTGCTGAGCAATGTTTGAAGCATGGGTGGTTCACATGCCTTAGTATGTGCTGCGACAGAGGTGTGCGTGGGTGGCCAACTGGCGCTAGTCTCGTGTCCCGTCTAGCTGTCAGACGCTGGCGCTGTTTGGACACACCTGAGTGGCACAGGAAAATTCACGTCTGTGAGCGTCTCTCACGTCTTCGCTGTCAAACGTGCCATCCTGATTTTCCTCCTTCCTGTTATGTGTGTGTGTGTGTGTGTGTGTGTGTGTATATATATATATATATATATATATATATATATATATATATATATATATATATATATATATATATATATATATATATATATATATATATATATATATATATATATATATATATATATATGATTCTAAATCTATTCATATAGATTACTGATTTTTTTACTGATTACTGAGTTTTTCAGAGCTTGATTCGACTTTTGACAGCACAGGTTCACACTGCACATGCTGACGACGGCAACTGTTGTCGGAGTGCGCGTTACAGTTCAGTGTCTCTATGCCGACCCTCATGAGGGGTCAGATCGAGTTCAGGGGTCAAGTGTGTGAACTAGTTTCCTGCTTTCGCACCTCAGGCTGTCGACAGCTCAACTCACTTATTCAGCGAAGAGTACAGCAGCGTGTACGCAAGGTCAGATGGTGGTCATGTGATGCTGCATCTGAGCTGTTCAGCCCATATCCTAGAATGAGGCAGTTTTGTTTCAATGCTAAAGAATTCCCTTTTTATGAAAAGAGCACATTGCTGTCATTGTTGAGATATGATGGCCTCATCCAGTCAGATTTCAGAAAGGTTTGTCAGACATCTAGAGCTACTGCATGTATTTTTTTTTCTTTTTTTTTTCCCCAATCAGCAGATCAGTCATGCTTGAGGGACACCAGGGTCAAATGTTCAGGAATGAATGAGGGTTAGGCAGAAGAGCACGGAAGAGCTGGTGGCAGCGCTAAGTTGCAGACAGAGCGGTGCCCTCCTTTTATCAGATTAGTAGCGGGTTAGATCAACTTAGTAATGGTTGATAAGCAAGAAATACAAATATACCATAAAATAACCAGAACGGTGATAGAAAAAGCACGAGACAGCCAGGCGGCGAGTCTTGAAGAATGTGGCTGATGGCGAGCTGCGTGATTGATGAAGGCACAGAATGAAACCCTGACAATAATCCACAAGAGCAACACACCAGAGGAACATGCTGACATTTTAACAGCTGTAATCAGATCATATGCTTGCACACAATTTACAGAAGGCTGCACTTTTAATCAAGTTTGTCACGTTTTGTGCTTTCTTTGCAATGTTGCAGTCCATAAGACTTTTTCCACCCTTGTGTTGCAATCAGGTGACCGATGATTACACTGTGATTGGCCGCAGCTTATTCAAGAAGGAGACCAACCTCCAGCTCTTTGTGGGGTTGAAGGTCACGCTGTCGACAGGCGAGAGTGGCGTTATCGAGGGCGGGTTTGGACAGAGCGGGAAGTTCAAGATACGCATACCCGGTAAGGATTGTTTGGGCCTTTCAAGATGGTTGTTTAGTTTAATATTACACAAGCCTTCTTCATCATCAACTAACGCGTTCTGACCGTTTTCTCTGGCACTTCTTGAATTCTGGGGCTCGGCAGACACTTTTCAGGATGTGGTAAGAGCGGCAGGCCTGACATCCCGGGCCACATTCCCAGGATTCCTTCGGGGATTGCCAGTGTTCCGGGGGAAGTCTGATCGCTGTTTATTTTACCTTCTGTTGCTCAAAAACCCACAACTCCACACCGGGAGGGAAGAGAAAATAAAAACATTTCAGAAAGAGAACCTCACCTACATCCTATTTGCTTGTCAGAAGTCTCAGATACACGGGCTCACACTTATTTGAACATAATGTCAACATTCAGGGGTGACTTGCTGAGCGTATCCTGACGGGATAGTCGTAGCCTTGGAGCCTTGTACTGCTGCGCTGTCTGGCAGCTGCTTCACTGTTTTATTCCATTTTTCATGTGTCAGTCCCACCGGACACATCCATAAGGTGAAGTGAATGGATGGAAATGTGCAACCTAGACTTGGTTTGCAAATGTTATCTGTTGTACAAGTCAGCTGCTCTTACCTGTGTTATTGCCAGAGCTCCTTCTAATGGTTTATTTTTTTGGTTATATATTTAGTTTGTCATTTTGTTAGCAGGATAGTAAAGATGTAAAGCATTCTTCTCCCACATCCTGTCCTTTTGTGATATTAAAATAATATTAAGGAAGGGGAACAAATATTCACTTCCAGAAATCTGTTTCCAAGCATTAATACTTTGTTCAAGTACTGAAATTGGGAGGTTTTCTCCTGTTTTTCACCACAAATATTCCCAGTTGGATTCACATTCTTTCATTTTGCATGACACTGCACATTCACAACTGGTATGTGTTGCTCTTCAGAAACACACACACACACACACACACACACACACACACACACATATATATATATATATATATATATATATATATATATATATATATATATATATAAGGATGGCAAGAGCTGTAGCCTTATGCACATTATCTGACGTAAGTATGAAAAAGAAAGTGATTTGTCCACCAAAGCTATGCCATTTTGCATTAATGACATAATTTAAGTTTCTTCTAGGAGTCATTATAGATGGTTATAGCTGTGTGCAGGAAGGATCTCCTGGATCTCCTGCAGTTGTTGACAGTATTTTTAAGTCTGTGTATTTGTTCGGCACCGAAAACTACAGACAAACGCCTTTGCAGACAGACGTGTAGAAATGGCAGTCCTCACGTGTCACTTGAATCAAATGATCTATGATAAGGTGTGTGTGAGCGTGTTTTGTTGTGGAAATTGGACATTTTCAGCTGATTGTAGATAATAAGTAGGGATTTTTGGCTGCAGTGCAACCATAACAGCCCTCACCCTGGCATAATGATAAGAAGAAGAATGCTGGCGCCACTGTACACGAGGTCAGGCAGCCAGCATAAAAAGCAGTGAACCCAGAATATTTCTTACATCTGTCTGCGAAACGGGAAGCAAAGCAGCCAGTTTCTAGCTTCAAAACATGCATACAGACAAACAAGAAAGCAGATCTGATGGAGCCCTGAGCGCATGCATGAGCTGCAGGGCTCAGGAAGACTGAGTTTCTACTAGATGATGAGACGCATTACATGTTAGGACCAAAGTCCTGAACATAATCTGCTCTTCAGTTCGTCGAGGTGAATGGGAGCGTCGGTTGTGGTCAGCAGTCAATCAGGAGGCTCCGGCACCTATAACAGCACGATCCGTCACAGAGAAGAAAAGATCTGCATCATGCATCAAATGTGCTTGATTATTAAGTCGACTTAAGCCCATGTACAGCGCCGCGTACAATAAAATGATTTCTTTAATAATAGATGATCAACTTTTTCACTTGACCCATCTGTTAATCTTTTCCTCAGATGGTCTTCTGCCAGAAACCAAGAAGTTGTTGTCTTCCACCTCGAAGAAAAAAGGGAAGAGTGGGAGCAAAGGCGAACCTGCAAATGAAGAGGAGCCCAAAGCAGATTCTCAGCCTGTTAGTATTCACTTGCATTTCAAGAGATTCGTCTTTGATCCCCATAAAAAGATGGTTCAGTCTTGACCTCTGCTCCAGACTCTTCTGACCGTGTTGGCCGCAGAAAGTCAGTCAGTTTCAGAGGTCTGGTGGAGGAGCGGCGAATCCCAGCCCTTTTTATCACGGCCATGTTAACATTCATTGGCTTTTTTTTTTTCTGAGGGATTGAGACAATCAGCCAAAATTAAATGACTGAGGAATGTTCAACATAATGTGAACCAGGGATGGACATAATCCCATTTCCTTCATCTCAGAGGTGAATGCTGCTGTTTTCAATACATACGCTTGATTTGTGTCACAGCATCCGGCCTTTTGGGCTTCTTTGCTGACAAAATCTGAATGAATTGTTCGAACAAACTTCAAACTAGTTCTTTTGCCATGTTTCTAACTGGGATAAACATGTTGAAATAACTGCTTTCATGTCTTGCGCTGGCTTCTCCTCAGCTGAGAGGGAGCTCAGTCCCAGGTTTGGATTCACTGGCTCCTGCTCTGTCATCTTAGTTTTATCAATATATTTTTCCCCTTTTCACATTACTTTTCTCAGTACCAGATGATTATTGATTTGTTAATAATGTTTGCTTGATTTGAACAGAGTACTAATGTTTTCAGGGAGAAAAATAAAGCAAACTCTTTCTCTGATCTTTAACTTGGTTGTGATCATTTCCAGCGTGGCTAATACATGAATTAAAAGTGTCCAACATGAACAAATAAAGCTGGTAATAGATTAAACACTGAATACACGCTGAAATCAAAATAATCTAAAACCTCGAGCTGTTTTTTTATACTGGTCACGGCACTTTCAGAAGGTATGTAACACAGAACAAATGCTGCTGTAACTAAAATTCCCAGTAAGTGCATTTAACAGTGTAGGATACAATTACACAAACTCTAAATGAGTCACTAAAACAGTTTCATTTAAGGTTGTCACTGAGAAGGCATCAATATCACAGAGTAATCACAAGCAAGTGCATCATTTTAGTTATGCAATTGTTTTAAGAATTGAAGGATGCAAGATGATGTAGGTTTTGGGCACTAAAAATGAACCCATTGTGCATCTCAGTAAGATTGATTTATATTGCTGGATAAACATACAGTAATAAAACAGTGTTACGGGTAATGTAGTGTTCTTCTTGTGCTCTGTGACTGTATTATCTTCGTTACAACTGTCCAAATCTGGTGGGCGATGGAGCTGGAGTGAAAACCTCTCTGCCTTTTTTTAATTTTTTTTTTATTTTAGCTAATAATTGCTAACAGCCATTTATTTGATTTGATAATCTTCAAAATTGTAGAGGGGCCTCTGTCTAGTACTGTTCCAAAATGTGACCTCTGTGTTATTGCCTGGAAAAGTTTTGAAATGGATGTGAGCCTCACTGCTGACGGAGACGTTTTTAATCACTGCAGAGCCGGTAGGTGCAAACACGCGTTATTATAGCACACCACAATGTTTGGTTGCTTCGTTGTCTATTTATATTTTTATCTTTTGGTGCACACCACTAGGCCAGGTAGATGGACAGAAAACAGGGGAACATGTGCAGTATAAAACTGTTTTATATCTGCATTTAGAGAGCTATTATGACGAGAGGAGGCGTGTATTCGTATAATGAACACCTGAAGCAGGATACTTGACAACTTCTGCAAGTAATGACTTTTCTCTCACTCAAAAGTCATCGTCTGATCTTTTTCAAAATCTAGCCAGTGATAGAAAACAGAAAAATATAAAAAGAAAAAGAAAATGTGTGTATTGAGTAAAAACTCTTGTTTGTGCCACTGCCACAACCCACAACCTCCTGATGAGTGAGGACTTTCAGGGGTTTTTCTGTCTGCAAAGAGGATGTAACAGTTGTGTGACATGAATGAATGCTTGAAGGAAACAATACAGAGGAAACAAGAACATCCCACATTTTACATACATAACATTTGCACAACTAGAGAGAGAGAGAGAGAGAGAGATGAGAGAGAGAGAAGAGATAGAGAGATAGAGAGAGAGAGAGAGAGGGGTAGAGAGGGGGTAGATAGAGGGTTAGAGTAGAGAGAGAGAGAGAGATAGAGAGAAGATAGAGAGAGAAGAGAGAGAGAGAAGAGAGAGATGAGAGAGATAGAGATAGAGAGAATATATACAGAATTTGCACAAATATAGAGATAGAGAAGAAGATATAAGAGATTAGAATATAAAATAGATAAGATATATAAGATAAAAAATATATGTATATATATATATATATATATACATAACATTTGCACAAATATATATATATATATATATAATATATATATATATATATATATATATATATATAATATATATACATATATTTATTTATATATAATATATATATATAGTTTATTAATGGAAATTTAATATTGCAATGGCACAAAGCCAGCGTTAATTAAAACATTTTTTTTTTTCGTGACTTATATCATCCTAACTTGATAGTGATTGAAAGCTTTAGTGGAAAAAAAAGTCCCAGCTCTGAATATTTATGTGTAGATGTTGTCCATCAGGTGTTGTGGGGTGGGACAGTGAGAGTGCAGGACATTCAGTATGTGGTAGATGATGTCAGCAAACTGTCCCTGTGAACAGCGACTCTATCTCAGCGGGAATCTGTGGAAATTGGAGAGAGGGAGGAAGGAGGAGCAGCAGGAGCAAGAAGAGACACTGGAAGGATTGTTCCTCTGAGTGACAGTCCTTTTAGTCTTATCTCCCCTTGCTCCTCTTATAGAAAGCCAGACATGAAAAAAGGGGAAAAAAGTCGCTTTTTACCCCTTGTGTCTCCAGTTTTTCTTTTTTTTTGCTACAGCCCCTTTTTCTTTCCCCAATCTAGTTTCCTAGAAACCACTTTTCTCCGTCTATCATAACCGTAGTGGAAATCATCTCAGATATTTCTGTTGTGGTTAAACAGACCGCGCCAGTACCGACTGTATATATATATACAAATCTAACAACTTGTGTTGACATTAGACAGATCGATATGGCTGCTGCCACACGCATGCATTTTGAACTAAAATAATAATTAAAGCTAATGTTCAACTTCAAAACATAAAAGAACGTGTGTTATCCAATAATGTAACATGATTAATTTAATCTTCCTTGTTTTGATGCAAACCGTCATGTGTTTTATTGATACATACAAGCGAGTGGGAGTGCGGCATATTTTCTTCATTACACGTCAACGTGCACAATCATCCTTTTGGTCCTTTGGGACACTTAGAAACACAACGGTCCCTTGTGGGCTGAGCCGAGGTGGTTTGTATGGACTGAAATGTACTTTTGATTGGTGATTGTGGCAGGACGAGACAGACAGCAGGGCCGTGGGACACCGACGGGGACTGTGTTCTCATCTCAGGACATGTGGGTAATGATCGCACCTTCTTTCTCTGATAGCCACTATATTTTCATCTGTGCATGGGGCCCCACGCTCACAAGCTTGATTGCGATTTCCCAGAAGACTTCCAGCCTCTAACATCTCCCCTTCTCTTCCATGGCGATAAGACGCAGCCATGCCGGTTTCCCCTTTAATAACCCCTGTGTTTTTTGCTGGTGACCTCCAGGTCAGCTGGGAGTCAGGGGTCACCGTCTGAGCTCCTGAATGTTTAAAGATGAGAAAAGGCCACTGATGAGCGTGGATAACAGGCATAGAAAGAAACAGTGGGAAGAAGAGTTTGATGGCTGGGATATTGACATGGCAGAGGAGGAGCTTGAAAAGACCAATTAGTAGCTATTTGACTGATAAATGAATACAACATTAATTAACAAGTTAACCAGTGGGGAGGTGATTAGACTACTAACATGCTCTCTTTTGCCCAAATACAACTTCCCTCTTTATAACTTGATAATACATGTTCATGAAAGCCGCACCAAATGTATTTTTTACAAATGTATTTCTGTTCATTTAAGCAGCTCTGTTCTAGTGTTTGTCTTATTGTATAAAACCCTCCGTTAGCCACTTATTTAAAGGACAGAGAGGATGTATTGTTGTTTCTTTTGTTTTAGAGAAGGAATCCATACTTTGGTATCACATGCCTTGATCACCCTCAGCTTTGGTACTCCTCTCAGCCAAGCAAATATAATTAGCGATGATTAAATTGCACATTGTTTAATTAATACCCTGCAGCAACCGACATTTCCATTTCCGGTACAACTTATCTTCAATCTTTCCTTCAGCTGCATAAATCTGTTGAGGTGTTTTGTTCTTGTCCCGTGGATTTGTAAATCGCAGGACATGAATACGATCCCGTATTTCAGGGATTTCACCAACGACAGAAATGACGTGGATAAAACGGCTGTCACGTCTTCTAAAACAGTTCACATCAATATATAATTGTCATCCCACCGCAGTGACAGAGTAGCATATTTGAGTTAAATAAGAGTATTTCACAAAGAAAAAAAAAAAGTACATGAACCAGCTACATTAAAAATGACAGTAGTTTCTATTTGTCAGAACTTCAGAAATAAGAAATAAAAAAAGCCTGAAAGAATGAAATTTTTTTCTCATTCTCACTCCTGAACTGCAGTTGACGCTTTACTTTTTCAGTCTAAATTTGAGAGATTTCCTTCAGATTAAGAGGCATTTTTGTTAATGAATGAGCATTGTAAAATAATAATTACAAAGAAAACGTAATAGGTCTAAATAGATCTTTATACTTGCTTCTTTTACAATAGCACACCGATCTATGCTTCGTCCATACAAAGAGTAAGCCAACACTAACACATTTCAGACGGAAATTTCTTCCCGAATGAATGAGCATGACTGGCGAGGCTGTGTTGGTCCAGGGATAGGGAGGACCTAAATGCAGGAGATCCAGAGCCGGGAGTAACAAACATGAAAGTCTTTTATTTTCAACCAAATGCACTGCTAAAGCAGAAAATGCAGTTAAAAAACATGCACCAAAAGGCAACTCTGAGGGAAAAAAAACCCCCAAAAACTTAACTAAAGACAGACAAGTTTAAAGAAAAGCAGAATGACTGACAAAGAGAAGGGCTTCATGACAAACAGACGGACTGAAGGAAGGCGTAGCTGGGCAAGATATAGGCAGATGATCTGGTGAAAGACACAATGACAATCAGGACAGGACAATCAAAACTCAAATTCACACAAAAGGAACAGCACTTTTCAAAATAAAACATAAAGTCAAGCAAACATGGCACAACGGAAGTAAAACAGCAGGAAACAAGACCAAAACTAAAGCAAACTAAAGAACACTCCAAAATAAGAAAAAACACTTTAAAACTACAGGACTGTAACACAATCAGTCCTGACATAACATTGTGCTGTAGATTTGCTGGTGTGTTTCGGATCCTGTTGCGTGATCCAGTTTCAGGAGAGCTGAAGCAGATGGCAAATGGTAAATGACATATTTTTGTAAACTTCTTAAAGTTGAAAGTGTCCCCTTTGATCACATCCTTATTGTTTTATTTTAAATTCAATGTTGTGGTGACTACCGCTGTCCAAACACCTTTCCACTTAACTGCAAGGGCCTCACATAAAACTCTCAAAGTAGTTACTGGTTGACTTCAATGACTGCAAGGTGCCCAAGTCTAGTGGCTGGAAAAAGAAACTAAAAACAATCATCTATTTTTATTGACATGCTCTATTTAACATAAACATGCCCTTCTAGAATAAGGCCACATATTTCAAGAGATGTGGCTCTTAGGTTCTTTGCAGTTTTCTGACTATTCTATTTAAACTTGCGGTGAACTTACAAAGGGATCCATTCTTTAGACAACAATATATTGAATGTTTTCCACTTGTCTTTTTAAGTGTAGAAAGGTTGTTTTGGAAATGAACATATAGCTCTTCCCAGATTAATGGGCAGCAATAATTGCTTCTCTAAGATGGTTACTGATGTCTTTCCTCCTTTTCATTGTGTCAGCAGATATGTAAGTGCTCCAGACCAACAAATTGCCAAAGCCAAATGGTCAAACTCGATTATGATCACTTAATCAAGTACATTTGATTGGCAGCAAATAAAGGTGTACTTTGTTTTTCCTTATAATGCTTCTGCATTTACACTTAGTTTAGTGTAGATACATAATGATACACTGTAGTATGTCATGAGTTGTTGTTCTGATCTGATGTTGTATTTTTTTTATGTTTTAAGTCTTGGTAAAGACAAAATGATAAGGGCAATACTTAGGATCCCCTTGATTCAAAGGATTGTAGTTCCACCTTTATAACAACAACTTGAAGTTGTCTTATCCTGCATGACTTTATCACTCTTTCACATAGTTTTGGAGGGCTTTTGGCCCATTCTTCTTTGCTATATTGCTTCAGTTCATTGATGTTTGCAAACATGGATATTTCTTTAAAAGTCCCATCACAGGGTTTTTAATTAGATTGGGGTCTGTAATTTAAAAAGTGCTATCCAAAAGCTTGATTCCTTTCTTTTCTTTTCAGCCATTCTGTTTTTGATTTGCTGCTCTGCTTGACATCAATGTCCCGTGGCATCTCTCAGTTTCAGTCAAACTTTGGCTGTTGGACATTAGCCTCTAAATTACTTTAGAACACAGAGGAAGAAGTTTCATTTCATCTTCTTCTAAAGACTGAATGAGCAGGGTTTAGTGTTGTCATGGATTTTCATATTTAACATGCTTGTTGAAGCCTGTAAGACAACTCTTGTACCATTACATGGTCTGATCTTTGAGATGTCCACTCCTGGTAAGATTGGGGACTCTTTTAAATGTTTTCAGTCACAAATAATCTCCAATTATCTACATTGTTTTGAAGTAGTTTTAAGCCCTTTTTAGTTTGGAGTGCAGCAACAGTTTGTTCTCTATGATAATTGGTTTTGTCTTTCCTTGTTGGCGTTGTGTTTCCCCACATCTAAATGCGCCAGACCAGCAAACTGCCAAAATATCTGCTTTTCTAGAGGTCTGCAAAACTGCTGCTGATAAATGAAACGATGCTTTTAAAGACATCGTTTACAGCAGCAAACACAGGATCTCTTTGAATGATCTCATGGGAAGGATCTAAGCTCCTCTTTATGCACTTTTTGAACCTTATCTAAACGACAACACTCAATCTCTCAGACTTGCCTGCAGAGAAGTTGAGAGAGTATAAAAAAGGACAAACTCCAAATCTCCTTTGAGTTTTTACAGGACACACTGTTTAATGAGAGAGCTCTTTTATCCAACCTCATCCAAAACAGTAGCCTTGGACCTCATTTTCTTTATGTTTTTAACTCTCTTATTAATCCCGAGAACCCCACAGTACCATCAAATATACTATGTAAGAAGTTTCTTGAAATATTTATTGAGAAAATATCTGGTCTTTGTATTCTTCCGCGTCTATGTCCAATTGTTTTTCAGCATTTTGAGCCTGTTATTGGCCCTTATCATTCAGATGTAGTCAAACAACCACGTGTAGAAAATTTCTCCCTGGTTGGTATCCCTGATACTTTATTTAAAAACAAAAAAGGTTCCTGGCTTGACTCCTGGCAGGAGCATTTCTGTGAGGAGTTTGCATGTTCCAACGGCCTGCCCTGGGTGTACCCCTGCCTTTTGCCTGAACAGAGCTAGGAAAGGCTCCAGCGGATCCCCGTGACCCCAAAGACTAATAAGTGGGCATAGATAATGGATGGATAGACCGTTATGCTGATCAGCTCAGGGACTGTGCAGCCCCTCTGGGCCTTTTGGGGTCATTACTCATCAATTTGCTAAAAGCTTGGCTGTGATTTTTGACAGGACGTTTAATTTTGATACAAACCAATTAGTTCTGTTGTGAAAAGCAGGTCCTTTCAGTTTGGACTGAAACCGAGCTTTTATAACTACGTGATTGGATTATTGTAATTCCTTATGTGTTGGTTTGGATCAGTCGTCTCTTTAACGGCTTCAGTTGGTACAAAATGCTGTTGCTTGGCTCTCAACTAGGACTAGAAAAAATTAGCACATTAGTTGAATGTTGGCATCACTCCACTGGCTTTCGTTTGAGCTCATACATGTTCATATTTGTGTCAGATCTTCCAGCCAGATGGTCCTAGATGTTCCCAGATCTGGACATAAAAACAGCTCAAGACTCATCTCTACTCATTTGTCTTCAATCAGAGATAAACTTTAACATCTTTTATATATATATATATATATAGATATATATATATATATATATATATATATATATATATATATATATATATATATATATATATTTGTGCCTTCGTTGTACTGTATAGATTTTACAATTTTAATATTGTAAAAACTACTAACTCAACCACACTCATGCAGGCCTATCTTTTAATCTGCGTTTAAGGTCAGATTCCTCATCTGGGTCTAACTTGTGCTGAATCATGTAAGGCTGCTTAACATGTGGTGTTTTTCACAAACACATTTATTGCCAGTCAGACAATTCAGCAACACGATACTTCATGCCCTGCTGATGCACAAGTAGAACATGCTTTAATAATAATAATATTACCAACAGCTCATAGAAGATGAGAAAACTGCTAGCCTACATCAGCTGCGTGGTGTATAGACGTCTCCGGCACATCCCCACACTACTGCATGATTAGTAAATGTCCTGCAGCTGCAGTAATGTGTCAGTGGCACCTGAACTACTCTAAACATTAATCTGCACACATATAACATGCTTTTAACCTTACTTTTTTTGTACAAAGCAGAGGACCATTCTGATGAGCGCAACACTTTAACGGGTCAACCTAGAAGCAACTCTGGAGGTTGAGTTGGGCTGGATAAAGCCTGCAAGTCTGAGACAGAAAGCAAGCAAGGAAGAGCCTTTTAGGGCAACACCGCCATCAGCCACCACGGGCTCGCTCCACCAAACATCTCTGGGTCCAACAGACTTCCCTTCAAAAATGCTAAACTTTTCTCATGAATTAATTCAACCAGTGTATGATGGCAACTGCCAAATGTCAGGCTTGAACTTCCTGAACTGTTTTGATTCAGAGGTTCTCGGTGAAGATGAAAGATTAGATTTTTTTTCCAGCCAAACTTTTTAACAGGAAAAACAGTTGAATAGTCAAAGCAGATTATGATGGTAATTTCTTGTCTGTGTGTCTATGAAGCACACATGTTAAAAAGTCTTTTTAAAATATAATCTTGGACACATCACAAAAAAGACTCATTGTCATTGTTGTGGGCAGCCTTCTTTTTGTTTCGAGGTATCGATTTATTAATATTGATTGCATATTATTTTTGATATTTGAAAATAGCTTATAGTGTTGACATGTCTCCAGAGAACATCAGGTCTTTTAATAAATATTTAGATTAGTGTGTGGTCAGAGTCCATAAGCACACCAATTAGTTTTAGAAAATACCAAATAGTCATGCAATCAACTATTAACACCAAATTCTTTTATTTTCTTTGATAACAAAGAGCCTCATTTGCTGACCTGTCCGCTAAACAGCTTTAAAAGTGGAAGCAGTGCACCATAATGAAAAAAAAAAAAGCTTTTAAAACCACTATTGTTCTCCCATCATCGCCTAGTTGTTTGCATATCTCCTCCTGTATCATTTAAACAGACAGCAAAAAACATGCAAATTAGTGCTGGCACCTCAATAAAGTAATGTATTGATGTGCTGTTTCCGTACCATGGCGCACACACACGTGCACACAACACAAACAACAGTCTGTTTTCAGGGCTGCTGTCATCCTCTCATCTCCTTTTTCTTCACCTTGACATGAGTGGACAGTCAGTGAAAGGATGTGTCTGATCGCTGAAGAATAACAGTCGATCCTTATGCAGCTGAGCTCAGCAGAGTCCAGTCCTGCAGGTCAGAGGTCACCAGCAGCATCACCTTGAAAAATATCCTACCTAGTTCTTTTTTTTTAGTGTGTCCACTGACGCAAATTTGTTTCTCGGTAACCTTAAAACAAATACAAAGGTGTTGAGGTCAAAACGTGACATCTGCATTTGTGATCAAAACAAAGAAAGCTGAGATAATGACAAGTTGGAGGATACAACAGTTAACTTTGTCGAACGTTAATCCGCACACAAAAGCCTAGTGTGCCGGGAGTTAATAGTGTTTTCCTACATGTGGTTCGTTGGAAATATTTTTTAATCCCATTTGGCAGAACAAGTATCTCTAACAGGTCCTGCACTTCAGCTTCAAACAAAAAGATCCTCTTAATCAAAATAATGACGTAGAAGAGGACATTTTTGAGATACTGAATTGTGAACTATTTGAACTTGTGTGATTTCTTTCTTTCTTTTTCTTTTCTTTTTAAAAAAATGAAAGTTAATTGATGGGGTCCTTTGCCTATTTTTGCAGGTCTTCAGTGCTGTTTCAAGAAAAACTGCTTGTTTGCTTGCCTTTTCCTTTTCTGATTTTTTTCTTTCTTTTTTGTTCTTTACTTTACTTTCCTTTCTCTCTTTCTTTTATTTTTTTAAGGGAATTTATTAATAAAGTCAGGAATGGAAACAAAATCTGTGAACTAGAATTGACGTTAAGGATCAGCTGTTTCTGCTGAATAAAGACTCACATAAAGAGCTCATGCGATAAAACTGTTCTGAAATTTTAAAATTTAAACTCTAGAGGGTTATTGGAGGATATTTAAGGACCTCTATTAACACTGTAACATTTTTTTTTGTAATAACCATAGACTGTAGCTCTATCGAAGTAGATATGGTCACTTGCCCTATAAAGGGTTAACCACATTTCTTTGTTTTACAGCCTTTTGAAAAATTTGCATCAAACTTGCTTAATAACTGGATGGAAACAGTTAAATTCTGGCTGATGGGCCGGAGCCCAGGCCAGCTGTCATCTAGTGGGAGGCCTTCGCCTCATAACTTGTGTTTATTTTTCTTATTTGTTACCTGCTTAATGTATTTAAGTATGTCAAAATGTGTTTCCAAAACAGGTGGGATTCTATCTTTTTTTTTTTTTTTAAATCTGAGTTTCCCTTACACTTGCTGATTAAAAGTAATGCCCACGACATACAGCAGTTGCTCTGTATACAGCTTAACTTTTGTAAAATGATAGGATTATGGTTTGAGATTTTGTGTGCGCACATAAATGCATCCAATAATTATATTAGGCCGGCGCAGTAATGCATTACAAGAAAAGGCCCGAAGCGGTTCCTTTTCCAGCTTTCTGTTACTGCAGCGAGTACCAGGCTGCAGGGGGGAGGTTTTGAAATGGAGCTGTTACTGCTGCTGGGGTCATGTGATGTATAGGCTCATGTGAAAAGTCACTCACACTCTGAATAACCTTGTAAAAGATGTCAAAGACATGTCAACTATTTTTGGATTGTCATGCTTGTTCCACTGTGTAATCAAACGTCTACAAGGAGCCTCGGGGAGTCCATCTGGCCTGCTACAACCCAGAGGTAGATGTTATGCTTAGATTAGTTACCAAACATGATAGTCTTAATTAGAATTTCCCAATCTTAACTCACTCCGTATGTGTCACGCAATTCATTTTGTTGAATCCACTGAGCTTAAAGTACATTGAAAAACTCATTGGAGCAGTGCTTACGATATTATCTTCATGATCCCACATAAAAAAAAAATCTGATGGGAATGAACTGATTTGCTCTTTGGATAACTTAATCCTTGAATTTTTATTATTTTCTGACACTTTGTGATTATGAAAGTGGGGTGTCTGTACTTTCCAAACATCTGCTTGATAAAAGCTGATGGACACAGATAGATTGTTGGACTTAAGTGGAGCTTTTGGCAATCAAATGACTTGATTGTCATGCTTAATTAAGGAGATAAATAAAAACAGTTAAATTAATGTCTATTTGAGCTGTTATGGAAAGCGTTTATACATTTATCAGTGTTTGTTTGAACTTGTTTTTCTGGTCATCTACTGAGTGAAAGTCCAATTTTCACTCCCCTTTTTCAGTTTTATTTATTTATCCATTTATTAACCCTATCAGCGCATGAGAAAATATTTTATTTATTCACTGTCATCGTTAGCTAATTGATCACTTATATGATTGTAATAGTCCCCTTTAAAATTAATGAATAAAAATCAATATTTCCGCCGTGAATATTCCTCTGCATACCCTGGGTCGAAGTTGGAAGGCAATTATGCATATAATTGTCATTCAAATACCCAGTTTTAACACTGGAACTACTGGAATCTTCGTTCATGAATTTTGAAATCATATACCCCCCACAGACAGTCCAATTAAACGTTTTAAACTAATTGTTGAGATGAAAATCACCAGTTTTAAATAGTCAAAAACTGTGTTTATTGGAAGAAAGTGCTAGTGCTAGAAGACGTATGATTTAGTGATCATTGCAACTGTGTCTAGAGCAGTAATGTCATTTTTAAATCAATCATTTAACTGGATTTGACCAGGACTGCGTCAGGCCATTAGGTCAGATTTTGGCTAAATAGAAAACCAAAAGGTCAGTCAAGACCTCTTTTTTTTTACTACAATAATTACCTAATGTTGCATCGTAGACTACTTATACTACTATACTTTACTGTATATTTCTGAATGTGGGAAACAGCATGAAGTTCACCATGTTACAAAAATGAACAAACAGTTCAACTGAGAAGCTTTACAGCTCAGTTCCTTTCACTTTTTATGTTTTTTATGTGAGATACACGATTTCCTGTTACTAACTGCTTCATCTTCATCCAATCACCAGTTTCTTCTGGTGGACAGCAGGAGCTGTGGAGCAGAACCCCGGCCTGTTGAAGTACATCTGAACCTATACATGCAGGCGTAATTTGACTCCCAACAGCATAATCTGAGGGTTAGTCGGACTTTTAAGAAATCCAATTTACTTGTATTTACTATTCTGGTTTTAGTCAGACAAAAAAATCTTTGTAAAGTGTATGATGAACTGAGCTAAGTCGTTTCAAAGTTAATCCTGGACTGACTGTCAGGTTGTAAAAGCACTGAGGGCCCCTGTATCTACTCAGGGACCCAAAGATGTCATTGGTTCTGTCTGGAACCCAACTGAAAGCCCTGACACGAGATGGAGGAGCTTCTAGAGGAGCCTCTAACGGAGCCCATGAATGACAGAGCTTTAGAAGAGATCTGACACTGCAGCCTGTGGCGCTGCTGTTTATGTATAGCCTGCCCTCCAAATACAGTGTTTATGAAAACAGTGGCTCGCTGCCCATCAGATAAGAACTTCAGGGGCTGGGACAAGGACAGCTCCTCTGAGAGGACTAAATGGAGACAGAAAGACACATTAAAACAAAGAGAAATCACGAACGAAGGAAAAGAAATACAAATAGAAACAATATACACAGGTTAATGATGGATGTTCAGGTGATGCAAAAGTAGTCTGGAGGATGCTGTCTTCATCTGTAAATATTCTTTCCTTTTAAAAAAAATAAAGTCAAGAAAAAGAAATGATTGTGCTTCTCTCACTAATCCTTCCCTGCATTTGATTTAATTTCTCCCCTCTGTTTTAGCCCTTCAGTTGTCTGTAATTAGTCAGATTGGGCGATGTTGACATGGATGCAGGGAAACCTTAAATAAAATATTTACAAGCACTAAAATCACACGTGCAAACTTTTCTGTTGTTTTCAAGGCACTCAAATTAGATTTTTGCAACCCTTGTGTAAGTTATTTATTGTTCTTTGTGTGTGCTTTAGGACTATTTAGAATACAAAGTGCGTGTCACTTGTTGGAAAGCGTATGCTCATTTTAGATTACAGAATATATTTTTCAGAAAAAGGTTACTGAGAATATTAAGTTCTTCAAAAGTCCTTATCAAGTCTTAATGCAGCGTGCATGATCTTGTGCAATAGTATTCTTCTAGCATGTGCTCTTAGTTTGTTTCACTTGTCCTTGATCTTTTTTGTTGCATTAAAGCCAAGTGAGAAATGACTGTTTCTCAAAGTTCACATTTCAAATATTTTCATTGTTTTACGTGGCTTTCATTTATTTTTCTAATAATCCCCTGTGGCGGCCAGAAGACTGTTTACCGTCTTTGATTTGCAAAGCTGTAGCTTTCACTCCGAGCGTTAATTAACCTTCAAATCGAGAAATTATAGTTAGCACACAAATGTGCACGCTCACGCCTGACAACCACACGAGCGCACACATTGACACACAGACACACACAACAATGGGAGGTAGTTTTTCACAAGCTTTTCATCTCAGATCTCCCTCCATTCTTCAAGCACACACAGCAGACAACATGCAAGTCGACATTTCTTCTCTCTCTTCCTCCTCCTCGTTTTTTTCTCCTTTTGTGCACCAAAGTCTAATTCAGCGTTGGCTTCTCGATCCTTTGAACTTCTGTCGGAGCTAAAATAACATTACAGGTTCAAAGACAACAGCTATCTGTTTCCTGCTCAGAACCAGTTAATCTCCCTGCCTTTCACTCTGTTTGCCTCTCTCTCTTCAGCTTCTTCTTTTTTTTTTTCATCCTATATGTCATCCTTGCAAGCTTTTTGTTCACTTCTTATATAGCTGGTAAAACATTTTATTATTTTGATATAGGCCCTCATTAGCTTTTCAGTTTAATTAAATGAGCTCATTCATATGAAAATGGGAAGCTGATAGTGATTTCCTTCCCATAGCAACTATCGCTAACCTCGCACAGCGACTCTTAATTAGAAACCAGCTTGATTGACGTTGCGCATACACTTCTTACATGCACTTCTCTCGCTCAGACACTCCTGCATACATAAGCATTTTGTGAAGCAATATGATACATCATGGCAGAGTGTAATGTATTACTAAAACCCCGATGAAGTCTGTATTTGAAGTGACCACTCTGTGTTTATTAGTGCAGCTTTTGAGTTTCTTCAAGCATTTTGTGAACTCAGCACACATTTTCTGAGGATTTAAGCTGTGTCAGTGTCTTTACAGCTCCCAGTCTGATTCTATGATGTCAAATGTGGGGCCCTGTGGATTCAAACCATCAGTCGGAGTGCTTCTTGGACTTGTCAGTCTAAAGTTATTTATGACTCCAGCTGGGTGAATTAATTTGGAACTGATTGGGTGTCGCCTTTATGCATGATGCATATATATATATATATATATATATATATATATATATATATATATATATATATATATATATATATATATGTGTGTGTGTGTGTGTGTGTGTGTATGTATGTGTAAAGGAAATGTTGCTGTTTGCTGTTTGCTCTCCCCCCTTTCTTTATTTCTTTTCACATTTCATTTCGTCAGAGCTCTGATGGATAAATTCATGCTGTGTTTACTGTCTGGAAAAGATTCTCATCAGGCCTTTCTCCTCTCTGCTTCTCTTTTATCCTCCATCCATCTTTTCAACTGTCATCGTTGCATATTAATCATCAGGTGTGTGTACATAGCAGTGTTTCATATAGAGGCCCACAGCAGTGAGGAGACAACAGAGGAGCAGAGACCATCCAAGGATGACACTGGATGGGAGATATGGTCGTTGATAATGGAAAATAAAATATTCCGCTCTTTTCTTTTTTTTCACTTACTTCAAATCTGTGTCTTAAATGGCCTGTTTGTTATGTCACAGCTCCAAAGCATTTATCAGTTTAGTGCAGTATGGAGGGATTCTTTTTAAAGGATTTATGAGGCCAAAATAAGACAAATATTGATTGACCCAAAACCCATACAAATCCATATGACATTGTGTTTTAAAAGCATTTAATTTATTGTCTAACATTATTTACTATTTTTTTTTTTTTAAGTATTAAATTCAGAGTGAAGAAGAGATCATGATTCGACAACTGTTGGATAAATATCAGGATAAATTGACAAAACTTTGCTCTGGTGCTATGGTTAAAAAAGTAAAAGAAGAGATTAAAGACATTTGATTAAGTGAGGATAGGATTAAAAGCTAAATGTGCGCAAAACATAAAGTTAGCACTAAATTATACATAAGAAATATAATGACGCATTTCCATTTGGTCTAGTTAATTTCTGCATTTTGTTTTGCTCAGTTTTCATTGTTGTTTCATTGCTCATTGTTTCATTGATAGAAACTGGTCACTTTGTTAGTAATATATCTGCCTTTGAAATAAAAACATTTTGTATGTATGTATCATTACAAAGACGTTATTTTGGGATTGAATCTCCTTTCAAATATCTCGATAAGGCCAGTCCCTCTAACAGATCTCCAACGCTTCACTCTTTTTGATTAAGTGTCTAATAGAAAAATTTCCCCAAGCTTTTTATATCACTATTTGAAGTATAAGATTGATGTTTTTCATGTTCGAACTTAAAAGTTCAACTCGGGTAAGATCAAATGCAGTAGCACACAAAAAAACCCGCTAAACCCATCTATGTCGTCCAAGTCATTCATATTATAATTTCTTGCTGTACCTTCTTAACCTACTGTTGAAGGAACAGTCCTCTTACGACTAGATAACGCATTTAAACTGTAAACTTTATCAAAGTCTTCTTCACAAAAATAGATTCGCTTGGTGTGTTTCAGCATCAGAATCTGTGGTGCACATAGAAGGTGAAAAGTATAAGTATAAATCATTATTTAATGATACTCACATGTGAACTGTTTGAAAACAAACACTGTGGTCAGCCGTTCACTGCGTCCTCATATAAGAAAACAACTGCTTAGGTTTATGGATGTAAAAGAATGAACACTTCTTTTTGTAATCTTAGATGAAAATGAACCACACAGCTTGTAAGATTTACACCCGTTTACGAAGTATGTTAGTACGTTAGTATTTCAGTCATCCTGCTGCTATTTAGCAACGTGATGCATTACACATGTTTCACGAAATCCAGTTCATGCATACGTAGCTGACTGTAATACACAACCAGGTAAGTAATGATAGTGACGAATAACTAATTATGAATTATAGGTTCATGTTGGACATGCTCTTGATGCACCCCTGCTCAGACTGTGTAAACGGAGGGATGTGAAGGAGGATGGGGGTTGAGGAGGTGTTTCTACCCTGATGTCAGGCCGAAGGCTTAAGGGTAGTTTCCCATGGAAATGAGCCATTATAATTGAGCATTTATTTATCTTTCTCCATCTCCTTTTCCTTGTCTGCATTTGGCATTGGGTGAAGAAGTCTGGCAGACCGTTTGGGAATGATTTGGGAGGGAAAAGTTAGACAGCTCTGATGGAAGCCCAGCCCCGTTTGCCTCATCTCATAAATGGAAATGCTGCTTTGATTAGCGTGTTTGTGTTATTTCATCAGCGATATCTGGGAGGGGGTTGGGTGTCTTGGATGCTTCCGATTTGTTCAGACATTTAAATTGAGTTTCTAGAAGCCCGCTTGCTGTTCTCGCCCGATGCAGCAAAGTTGAGAGCGCGCTCCGTCGAGTCCTTTAGTGTTCCTCTCCTTGCGGCGGCAGTTTATCACATCCCTGCCCTTTTCTGCCATTTTGTTTTGCGTTCTTGAAAACCGGCTCCAGCTGTGCGTGTTCAGGCGGGCTTCCAGCAGATATGTTGATCGCACAGGAGCAAGGGATATGGTTGGAGGTACTGATAAGGCGTTGTTATGTAAGCTGGCACATGCCAGGATTTGTGCCTTGAGAACACCGTTGACGCAAATTGTGTTTCTCACAGTAAAGAGAAGAGTTATGCCACAACAGACACGGATGAGGGATGAAGAGAGGCCTGGAGACATAGATGAGCAGCACAGAAACACTTAAAGCAAATTTACTGCAACGCACAGCTGCAGAAACAAAGATGGGATGTCTTTTTGCTCCTGTAGTGTTCATTTGTAAAGTGCATGATGAGTTTCTGGAATCTGGAATTCTCTGGAATCACAAACAGAAAACTTCCCTAAGCCTCGACTCATTTTCATCCTGAGAGCAATTTGTAGTTTTGTCTGATTTCATTTCAAGAAGTTCTTCGTATTCTTAAGAATCATTTGTCTAAATTTAATTTATCATCCATGTATTATAATATTCAAGTTATATTGAGTCTGTTGACTCTATGACTTTGGGATCTCATAACACATTTCTAAAACATAACTCGGTTCTAGATTATTTTAATGACACATGTTTTAAACCAAAGAAAGACAAATAAAGCAAAACAAGTCATGATCAGCTCATACAAAATGGCACAATAATCCCCCTTTTTTTCACTGACTGGATGCAGATTTTGTTACTGAGTGTATTTTCAACAGTGGCATGTGGGTGAGGAACATGT
This sequence comes from Xenentodon cancila, assembly GCA_014839995.1. Classification (NCBI taxonomy): domain Eukaryota; kingdom Metazoa; phylum Chordata; class Actinopteri; order Beloniformes; family Belonidae; genus Xenentodon; species Xenentodon cancila. Next base: position 14,342,125 of record CM026203.1, on the reverse strand, counting down.
CCCTCAGAAGCTGACACATTTTTAGTAAGTCATGCGTTTATGGTTGCGGTTTATTTTTCATACCTACTTTATTCTACTCAGGGTTATGGGGGGCTGGAGCATATCCCATCTGTCATTGGGTGACAGGTGAGGATCCATGGAGCATAGTGGTATGTATTCCACAGAAATAATGAAAATAAATCATAAATGAACCTTTCTTATATTCTAGTCTTGTTAGTATCTCAATCTGTTTTTATAGTACAAGTCAGAATCATCAATTTACACATCATGCACTTCACACAGTTTTCCTTCTATGTTGTGCAGTTTCAGGCCGGTGCAGGGTTCAGAGTCTTCCCAAAAACTTTGAAGTGGATTGAACCTTCTGCTTTGCCTTCTGAGCCGTGGCCGCCCCATTTACTCCACACACTATAACCATGATGGTCGCTGTCTAGTCATCTGCTCTTACTCTGTATAAATCTTTATGTTTGTTTAAGAACAACATGGTTGGTTTAAAACCTCAGTGAACTCAGTGGGCAGAGAGATTTCACATGGAAAGGCTTAGCCGACTGGTTCGCTCATCTGGATGTGGTTTTAACTTATGGAAGAGGCATCTTGATTCTCTCATTTGCTTTTTTTTTTAATACTTTGTTAATCTTTGTCTTCCCCTTTCTTAACGATGAAGCAAAACCTGCTTTCAAACATGAATGCCGTTGCTCTGTTCATCTTATTTTCCTTTCGAAGGGCCCTTGACAAACTCCTCTCCCTCATTGAACATTTGGCTTTGACAGTCCAGTGTTGATTTTCTTAAAACTTCAACCTAACAAACTTTACAGCTGACAAGACCTGGCTATTTGCCCTCAGCCCTGAGGCAAAACATCACTATAAATCTGTTTATACTGAAGTCTTATCCCCAAAAAAAGAAACAAAAAATTGTATATTTTCCAGAAGCAGACGCAAGAGAACCAAAATTAAATGCATATGTATCTGGGTAAAGTGTACAAGTGTAAAGCAGCGCGCACACAGGACTCCCTCCTCCTAAGTGTGTCTTATTGGTCCACTTTGTCTCCCAAATGCAGACCTCAATAAAATATTTTAATCTGGTTTGATGTTTGGGAGGATTAATAACTTGCATTGTTTACGATTTTCTGGACAACATTTCTAACATTCGTTAATTATTTAAACACATGAGGCAGCAGGGAGAGAACAAAACAACATTCTGACCAAATAATAGCAACGAAAGCATGTGAATGTCATGTCATCTATTATATAATGAGAAATTTAATCAAGCATGTGTCAACAAATTTCCATAACATGTAATGTAATAGCTGAGTTGGTCCAGACAGAAATTTCTGTCTGGACCAAAGTAACAAAACAACACAGTGATGGACATATTAAATCATATCCCTTGTGACTGAAACCTGCTCTCACTGGCCTGGCAGAAAACTGAGAATTAGTATCCACATCTAGCTCACATCAAATACCTTATTCCTAACAGCAATCACGGCCATGGTCATAATCAATCAGGGTGATTTTATTAATTATAAAATCCTGGGAAAAGAGATATGTTTTCACTCAGTTCTGCTGCTTGGAAAAACACTGCAGGCGAGCTTATGAAGCAACGAGAGTCTGACCATACACCCATAAATAGGCATACATATAATTGCTAAATACAAGCGGGACAGACCCAAGTAGACATTTACAATCAGGTTTTCTACCACTTTGATCCATTAGTCCAGGCCTGCAGGCTTTAAAAACCTTTCAGTAACTTGCTCTTAGCTCCAACCATATGGTTATTGTGGTTAGTCTAATGAGTAATATCAAGGCTTTAATGACATAACTCCCACCTGGAGGAGCAATCTTTGAGCAGCCATTATTAAGCCTGCTGTAGAGATAAGGCAGCCTTTAGCCATGCTTTTTACGTTTCATGGCTTCTGCAACAATGAGGGTGACAGGCCCTTAACTACGCCCACCAAGATGCACAGTTTCCTGTTCCTGAGATGCGGTGGAGGGTATTATGTGTGGGTCAAAGGCCGTTCTGAATAGGCAATAAATGTTAAATCTGCCTGACATCTTCAGTATCCATGACTGCAAAAAGCATGGAGGGCAGGAGACAGAGATGGAAAAAAAAGGGAGTGAAACTGGTAAACGGAGGAGATGAGATCAATAGAGGCAGAATAGGGGATTGATTCAGGCTCTTAGATCTTTCAGATTAGTGGCTCGATTAAAGATAAATATGGAAGCTTATTCATGTGACCTTAGCAGTGACAGCCTGAACTAAGGCACCGTAGAGTAATTAGGATGACTGCCGCAGGAAAAAAAAAAGTTTGCATGGCCCAGTTTCAGATGAGGCTGCCGAACTACCAAGAATGTATTTCAGTAGTCTTGATTACACTCATTGTGTTTTATATATATATATTACACCACCATTGGGTCTGGAGCACTTGCCATCATCAACAGGAAAATCATTTCCCAAACCAACTGTATACTGTTAAAGGTAGCAGAGGTCGAGTGATGCAGCAAGATAATGACTCCAAGCACTGATATAAATTCACCTCAAAATAGATTGAACCAGTCACAGCCAAGACCTAAACCCCATCAAGATGCTGTGGAACGGCCTTAAGGGAACCATTTACACTGTTGTGCAACAAAGGGCATGCATGTTTAGTTATTAAATGGTGAGTAATTGTTGTGTGGTGAAAGTTATTAATAACGTAAATAAATTATGAAAATTAATAGATCAGAACAGGGCACCACTTGAATATCAGTAATTATTAACTAAACAGCACAATCAGACCCAAAAACAATGTTATTTTACGTGTGCCTGCCTGTCACCAGGGGAGGCGCTATAGAGTAACAGAGAGGGAAAGAGTCCGAGCACAGGACTTTGCAACCAGCAAATGTTACAATTATGTGTAAAATGACTACCAACAACTTCTCAAGTTTATTTGCACAAGTATTAAAGATGCTGAAACGTCAACACTAAACTACACATAAGCAAACAACTAACTAAACATGAAACAGAAATGTCAGTCTATATAAATGTGTTTGTGTGTGTGTGTGTGTGTGTGAGTGTGTGTGTGTGTGTGTGTGTGTGTGTGTGTGTGTGTGTGTGTGAGAGAGAGAGAGAGAGAGACAAGATGGCTGTGAATCCACGTGATGTAAACATACAAAATGGGAGACAAAATCACGTGATCACGAGATTTCGTCACGCCAAGCACGAACAAAGGAAATCAGAGGCCTGATGCCTGGTCCAGGCCTGGTCCAGCTACGTGGGCCCGTAATAGTTTAATAACACTGATAATGACTGAAACACAAGTACAACAGTGGACAAGTTAAACACCAAGAAAACAAACAAAAAACACCAACAAGCACACCCAGCGCTTAACGATCTAAGCTACCTCTGCCCAGACACGAGCCTCGTACCCGTGCGTGGATTCTGGCCACGAGTCACCAGCTCGCAGGTCTTTACACTCAAACACTGATCCAACTGTAAAAAGGAGGAAAGGAAGATACAGGACTTGTTAGAGGTTAGGATGATTCCACGTGTTTGCTGGAATGATCTGGTTATTGTGTTTGAAGTATTCATGTGAGGTGCAATTCAAAATAAAACGAACATTTTAATCAGTCCGTGATAACTGCTAGATCAAAGAATAAAATGGTGTTAGGTGTGAGAGCATGCAAATTGTGCATGTAGGCATGCAGCTACTTCCCTAACACTCCAAGTTACTCCTCCCCCCTTCCAGGTGTGGTGCTAATTTCCAATTCTGGGCGAGAAAATGTCTGTGACTCACCTGGTTGGTGTGAGTCAGATTGCAGAGGTGGTTTTAGGAAAAGATTGGAAGGCTCATGTTTGATATTTACAGACTTTTCTCAGCAAACAGGGTGTGGTGGATGCTGGGAAGGTAGGACAGCCTGGATGTGTAGCACTTCAATCCTCGGATTAGATGCAGGTGTTAAATGAGAAGGACCATGCAGCTCAGCCGACTTTAGCTGAAGATGTGGAGATGATATCCTGCTTTTCTGGTCCCCAGGTTCTGTTTGCCTGTTGATTGGTGGAAACTGCGGCATCTCTTGGACCTTTCCTTATCGTCAGCATTGAAGTGTGGATCTTCTTTGCCCTCAAATGCCAAGCTGTCACTCTCTGGGCCACTCTCAGAACTCGCAGCTGGGCGTCTCTGGGTCCCCCCCCGAGAGCTCTGCGTACTCACGCATTTCCTTCATGTTGATGTTCCTCATTCTGCAGTAAATAGTAACATTAAATCATACGCTCTCATGGAGGTTGTGGAGGAAGAGAGACTTAACAGTATGGTCCTCCTCCAAACCTGTTGTAATGCGTCCATGGAAGAACGCAGCTCTGAGATGCCAGTAATATTTTTTTGGCGATTCCGGCTTCTGGTGCTTTAATGAAAAAAACAGCCAGAGTAGCTGAGGCACAGTCCGTGTATGACGAATACTTCTCTCGCAGAGCCTAACAAAGTGCTTCATGGCAATCTCTGGTTTCAGGTGATAGGGATTCTATGAAAATCATGGGATGCAACTGGCTACGGTTTTTCAGAGGAGCTTTCATTTTTTTTTTTTTTTCTTTTTTTTTTTCTGATCATTCTTGTCAGTGTGGACATCATGCACATGCTGTATGTACGATGCACACCGAAATTAGTCTCTGCTTTTAACCCATCAACTAGTTTCACTAGTGAGCAGTGGGGCTGCTAGCAGGGCAGCGCCCCGGGGAGCAATTGGGAGTTAAGGGCCTTGGTCAGGGGCCCCCAGTGATTTACCATTGTGGGAACCTGGGTCCTCCACGCCCAAGCCCACCACTGTAACCACTAGGCCACCACTCCCCTCACTCATTTCTCACGGGATGATGCACAGGGCAAATCCCAGAGGCAATGCTCGACCTCACAGAGATAATTTTCAATGTTTGACACTGGACCATCCGGGTCAAAGTGTTCTATGTCATTGGCCAGGAACTTGAGGTAGTGGAAATGCAATCCATGTCCATCTGACCAGCCAGGTCCATCTGACTCAACAGGATTTTCTTGGTACTGATGGTCTCTGTAACAAGGGAAATAAATTGTTCTCTGATGATGTGGAAAAGGTGGGTCAAGGTGTGGTTATTAACCCATTGACACATGCTTTTGTGCAGCAGAGGAATGCTCACAAAAATCTGGACTACTCAAAGCCGGAGAATGACTCTGCCTGTGTTTTGGACGCAGTACATCATCTGAGCAGTGGGCCTGAGGATGAATGGGGGTGCACACTTTGAAGCAAGCCCTGTGCACCTGGGTGGGGGAACTTGGAAGTCATCCGAGGCGATGAGTTTTGGGACATTGGAGAGTTGATCTGCTATGATTTTTGACTCAAGTGGTGACCTGTAGTTCACTTGCTCGTTATTAATCCAGCTCTGCTCCATTTTGATGAAGCGTTATGTGGAACACTCACGGAGGACCAAGGGCTGCTTACGGAGGTCCAGTGGCTGCTCATGGAGGTCCAGGGGCTGCTTACGGAGGTCCAGTGACTGCTCACGGAGGTCCAGTGACTGCTCACGAAGGTCCATTGACTGCTCACGGAGGTCCAGTGACTGCTTACGGAGGTCCAGTGACTGCTCACGGAGGTCCAGTGACTGCTCACGGAGGTCCAGTGGCTGCTCATGGAGGTCCAGTGACTGCTCACGGAGGTCCAGTGACTGCTCACGGAGGTCCAGTGACTGCTCACGAAGGTCCATTGACTGCTCACGGAGGTCCAGTGACTGCTTACGGAGGTCCAGTAACTGCTCACGGAGGTCCAGTGGCTGCTCATGGAGGTCCAGTGACTGCTCACGGAGGTCCAGTGACTGCTCACGGAGGTCCAGTGACTGCTCACGGAGGTCCAGTGACTGCTCACGAAGGTCCAGTAACTGCTCACGGAGGTCCAGTGACTGCTCACGGAGGTCCAGTGACTGCTCACGAAGGTCCAGTAACTGCTCACGGAGGTCCAGTAACTGCTCACGGAGGTCCAGTGACTGCTCAGGGAGGTCCAGGGGCTGCTCACGGAGGTCCAGTAACTGCTCTACTGAGGTCCAGTGGCTGCTCACAGAGGTCCAGTGACTGCTCACGGAGGTCCAGTGACTGCTCTACTGAGGTCCAGTGGCTGCTCACGGAGGTCCAGTGGCTGCTCACGGAGGTCCAGTGACTGCTCACGGAGGTCCAGTGACTGCTCACGGAGGTCCAGTGGCTGCTTACGGAGGTCCAGTGACTGCTCACGGAGGTCCAGTGACTGCTCACGGAGGTCCAGTGGCTTCTTACGGAGGTCCAGTGACTGCTCAAGGAGGTCCAGTGACTGCTCACGGAGGTCCAGTGACTGCTCACGGAGGTCCAGTGACTGCTCACGGAGCCTATGCGACTGCTCACGCAGCAGCCATGATTACTCGTTGCTTTGCTCCACATGGCTGAGCTTATCTGACTGAAGCTGGGTATTTAGTTCATATCTATGCAAGGTATTTATCTCCTGTGAGGACAGGCCAGTGGGACCAGTGAACACGCCATGGATGTCTGCTAGGTTGAGGTTTGAGCCAAACATTGTACTGATGTAATAAATAATCTCACTTGAGGAAACTCTAAAAACCTAAACTGCTGTTGTTATGAATGCACAGGTGAGGCTTCAACCTGTAAACATGAACACTAAAATGCAGCCCTACGACCTGTCTTAGCTGGTTGTTAGTGAGGTAATATTGTCACGCTAACAAGTAGTCTTAGTCTGTTAGAAACTACAAACAATATTTTACAAAACACTAACACTACCACACAGTCTGGCGATACACAAAATGCATCTGATTTATGCTTATGCTACAGAGAAGTAAGGTATCAATTACCAAAGAAAAACGACAAGATTATTAAGAGGTAATTTTACACAGAATTGAAACAAAGCTGGTATATAAAAACCCTCACACGAGGCGCCAGAATGCTGTGTAACAAAGGGTGTGCTTGTTTAGTTATTAAATACTTATTAATAATTATCTTATGACAGTTATTAATAACGTAAATAAATTATCCAAACGAATAGGTCAAAACAGGACACCACCTAAATATCAGCAATAATAACTAAACAGCACAATCAGTCTCAACACAACTGTTATTAAAGACCTGCAAGCTGTCGACTCGTGGCCAGAATCTGCCGGTTTTCCCAGACACCAGGACGCCTCCGACCACCTCGAGAGTATCCAAACGTAAGAGGCTTGTGTCTGAGCGCAGGTAGCTCTGCGTTTAGAGTTGGGTGTGCTTGTTGTTGCTTTTTTGGTTTGTTTTGTTGGTGTTTAACTGGCTCTGCCATTTTGTCTGTTTACATCACATGGATTCACAGCCATCTTGTCTCACTCACACACACACACACACACACACACACACACACACACACACACACACACACACACACACACACACACACACACACACACGCATATGACTGATATTCTTGTTTCCTGTTTAGTTATGAACTTTAAGCTCTCATGCAGCAGTGTCGATGTTTAGTGAGTGGGTTCAATAAATGATGCGTGTTCATGGATTATCAGCTTAAGTGCTTTGTGTTTGTCCGATAATGTAACTTAGATGAAGATCAACATTTAATGACAAACAGTTACATAACACAAACTATTATTTTGCTACTGTAATTCTTTCACTAGTCAGTTCGTCTTCAGGAACGTAGACTTTAATAACTTAGCATCTTACTTTACGTTACCATCTTATTGTGCGGATTTAACTGAGTTTTCTAATCTGCAGAAAAACACATTTACAGGATCTGAGGTGTTTGCAAACAACAGAGGCTTCATGTACTTCTGATTTTCCTGTATGAAACCATGTCCCATGCAAATGTAAGCAAATGAAAGTCAGTATGTTATCAGTTGGCGTTCGTCTATAAGAACTGGTCTGACAAGTGGGTTTTGCAGCTTGACTGTCAATCATCCACCACACTCTTCTCAACCATATAAATGAGACGTTGTTTTTTTTTTTGTCATAGGGAAAAACAAACTCAGCAAAAACATTAGGAGTTACGCATTCCAAATCCAGAAATGAAACAAATATGAGAGCAAAAAAATATTATGTAACAAAACAAACTAAAGATAAAAAAAACAAGCAAATGCAAAAATGCTGAGAAAAAGAGCAATCGAGTGAGAGAGAGAGAGAGAGAGAGAGAGAGAGAGAGAGAGAGAGAGACCTTGTGGAGGGTTTATTTATCAAAACTCTTATTTTTAGCGTTTGACTTCTTCGCTCCTGAGTTGAACTGGGTTGTGTGTTGCCACTCAGCTGTTAGATGTTTTGGTGTTTTAGGCCACTTGTGCATCATTGTTCAAGTTGTGTCCATTGTCCTCCAGTGTATTTCTATAAATGGTACATCATGTTAGTTCATGCAGGCATGTTGTCAGCGTAACCGCAGTCTACATGTGTGTCTATTTAGCAGCCATTTGGGGCGCTTGAAATGACCCCCAAAAAAAACATGTGATATCCTGTGATTATTCAGTCTTCAAAAATTCCAAGTAAGTAATGTCCTTTTTGGTATTAAAGGGGTGAAATTCGGACTAATGATATTTCATAATTGTATAATAAGAGCAAATCCACAACAAGAACAGAGCTTTGATCAGAGGGAAATTTGGACAGAGGCAGATGAGAGTCCCAGGCAGGTTTGCTGATCTACTTATGCGTTTTTGTGAAGCACAAAGGCAGCAGTGCTGCTGTTGTGTGGAATAGTGTGTAAGGTTAGGAAAACAATTTATGTATCTAAAGAAACAAACTGTTCAGATTCAGTCAGTTAAGTGGAAAAGGGAAAGTCAGAGAAACGCAGACATTAAAATGAACTGAGCTAAGGTCAACAAATCTTGCAATTTTCATAAGGCAGTGCAACCAAACAGAAACTTTGTGTGTATTTACAGATTATTATAATTATGTATGTTTAAAGTAAGTTATTGGAGCCCATACAAAACAATATATAACACTCCTTTTGTTCTATTTACATTATTAAAAACCAGTCAACAAGGATCACTACCAAGGATTCAGGTGGCAGGGTTTTTGATGACACAAACGCAGCTTTATACATCACTGTCAACATGTTATTAATGTAGCTGACCGCTTGTTTATGGCAGATATGGTTTGTGTGTGTTGCTGACACTGATATGACTTTGAGAGATACAGTGGTAAACAAAACCCTGACAGCTAAAATTAATGCTGGAAAAAAAAAGAAGAAAAAAAATCCCCCTTCTTACCAATGCTTTTGTGCAGGCAGGCATTTGAAATTAAATGAATACATTTGAAATTCTAATTATTTTTGGTGCTATTATACTCCTCTATAGAAAAGTGGAGGATAAGATGAGAAAACGAAAGAGGATACACAATCCCTAGAAAACAAATGCAGACGTATTTACTTACAATCTTTTCCTTAATATGTCCCAATATTCCTCTTGTCAAAGGTTCTAACTTTTCTAACAGATTTAATTTTAAATAAGCAGTCGTAACAAGCGTTTTCATCAGTGTATATCACCATTACTAATAACTGCAGCCTGTCAGTGTCTCCACTTTCAGCCCCACACATGGTGATTTTGACTAAGTGCAATTCAATCAATTCACACTAACTTACTCCTCCTCCCCTCTTTTCCTGCTAAACTTGCCAGGTCATGTTCCTTGCTTCATAAGTTTGATTGAGGCCTCCCTCTCATGTCTGGGAGAAAAGGGGAGGTGGGCTCCGTGGGGACGGACGGCTCACTTGCGTTCGCGCTGAATTTTCCCGAGCTGGGAAACAACAAGCTCTGTCCTCTTTTCTCCGCCGTCTGTGCCCAGTGCTGCTCTTTTCCTTCTCCGTCTCGCTTCAACACAGTCTCTTCATCTCAAGACCTGGGGCGCTGTGAACCTCGTTATTTATTTGTCTATCCAGAGACGGAAATGGACTCCCACTCAGGACAGAGGGGTGAAAGGGAGGTGAATGGTGGCTGCGTGTGCACAGACATGTGCGTTTGCGCTCACATGCAGTCAATACCGCATGTGCAGGGTGTTGTGATGCATCGTGACTTATGTAGCCTTTAAAATGTCAATATATAGGAAGTAAATTGAAAATATTTTTGAATGAGTCAAACAAATGTGAGTATATATTGAAATACGTACATAAAAAGCAGCTTTTTGGCCCCCATGTTAAGATGTATTCTACTTGCATGTTAATCACGGTGAGAGTAAATGCCCTAAACAGACTATTTCACACTGCAGTATTTTTAGCCCGACTTGCCAGTGGCCGAGCTTACGGACTGGTGAGCAGTCAGTAAATTTGGTGAGCAGTCAGTGGTTTCCTGTCTGCATTTGATTGTTAAATGTTGAGAACGCTGATCGATAAATTGCCAAGCTATCTCCGACCACCAACAGATATCTAACATCTGAAGCCTTAGGTAGTCCCCATGTGAGCTACAGCTTTTTTCTTTCTTGACAAAATGTGGTCTGGAAATTATATTAAGATTCCCAAGTACAAAGCAATGAGTTGTGTAGTCTGAACAGCACAACGATTGGCCAGCGCTGAAAGTTGCGCAGGTTGAAAGTGAACTTAAAGTCAGTTTGATAACTAGATGAATCGAAAGTGCTTCGGCTGAAGCTCGGGGCAAACGTACCGCCTCACCAGCACAAACACCCGCTCCCGACAACATCCGGAGTTGAAGAGAGGGAGTGATCTAGAAAAAGAGAGATAAAAAAATGGACATAACAAGTTTCACCTTCATGGACGCAACTCACAGCGATCCAAAAAATTTAACATGATTTAGATCGAGCAACAATTCTTCTAAATTGGTAAACAGGCTGAACTACTCACTGCTGCAGTTGCACTTCATTGTGTCACTCCAGGGACTGACACATGACCTTTCTCATGCTTTGCTGCCCACCTTTGGTCAGGAGTCATACACTTACATGGACTGACTTTAAAATATGCTGTAGTGTTTTGGACAACTAGAAAATATGTTTTGTGTGTCCCAGTTGTGTTATGGGTTAAACTGACATTATAAAACAAAAGAAAAGCTACTAAATATCCCAAAAAAATGCGTGCACAGATCTTGGAGGATGCATGCCCTGAGTTTTTGTGAGTAAAACTGATGTTTTCTTAAAAAAAAGAAAAGGAAAAAAAAAAAAACTCACCAAATTCATATTTGGCTTTGTTTTTCATCATTGCAGGTTTTCTTTTTTTCCTGTTTTTTTCTGTTTCAACTATACGGAGCTGCTTTCTTTGTGTTGTTAAGCACCACAAATGAAGCCCTCACTCTGGAATGTTTTCTTGAAACAAGCGTGCTTTGCAGAACAGGCCTAAGCGTTTCGGTCAAAAAGTCTCAGCTACAAAAAAAAAAAAAATGGGAAAAAAAAAAACGGCCAAAGAAGTGAAGCAGACTTACAATCAGATGAGAGGCTCTGATTGCACTGTGCACTTCCCAACTCCTTCCTGTACTTTACTTTGGCCTGACCTAAGGGACACCCCCCTAAAAGAGTCGGGGACTACTACCCGGGCGCTTTGGTCTCGAGGTAGAGGAAGACGGGGTGAGCTGAGGTTCAGCGTGCCAGTTTTGCAGCCTGGAGTACGCGTTATCGCCTCCATCACTGCAGCACGCTGCTGTAATTGCAGTCTGTGATCTTGTTTTTTTCTCTCTTTTTTTTTTTGGCCAAGCTTTCATTTTTTCCTTCAAGGAGAATTTTGAAAGTCTTTCAAATGTTTCCTGCCTTGTCCCTGCTTTTCACCCCTCGCTCTTTCACTTAAAAAAAAGAAAAGAAAAGTAAAAAAAACCTAACTGAATCTTGTTGGTATGTGTTAAGCTACGCGTAATTAAATATCTACAGAATAAGCCTATCAAACTGCTGTGTTTTTGAAATTTTTTTTTTCTGCTGGACATGTCTTTATTTGGCTGAATGCCACCGTGTCCGAATTTTTAATTGGGGGAGGCGTATTTGAGATATTTGAGAACGCTTTTTAGACTCACAGTTTTCCAAAGAAAACATACTTTGCTTTAAGGTTAAAGGCTACTGGCACCCTGCATAAAACACAGATGAGCTATCTGGCAAAGTCATTGTTCAAATAGGAGCCGTGTTTTGTTCTCCTCTGCATCAAAGAAACATAATTGTTCACAAATGTGAAAAACAAAGTGTTTTATAATTTATTCAGATTTTAGTTGAAAGTCTTTCCTTCTAGTTCCACATCTGTTTAAAGTTACAAGCATTGAGTCTTTATGTTACATGACCTAAATTTTAACTGAAAGTTTTTAATTCTCTTTCATAAGCTTGAAAGGTAACATTTTAATTTATTCATGTGGTGAGAAGGTGTACCATTGTTTCAGAAAGACAGTACGTCCTAGAAAACCTAGTAAGAGTTTAACAAGTATAAGAACTGAATAAAACGTCCGGGATCAGGCTTTATTATGAAACTACTGTAAAACAGGCCTCATAAAGAAATGCAGGTAATATCATTTCCAAGTTAATTTAACCCAGATGACTCCTCATAGTAAAATCAATTTTAACATTTTTCTCTGTATGTTTGGAATTTAGAAAAAAGGAAAAGTATTCCTCTCTAACAAAACCAGTTACAATAGAGGGGACTTTTATATTTGTACTTGTTAAATCTTTGTTTTAATAATAGCAGAAAAAGTGATTGACGGTCCATAATCATTGACGTATTGACATTGACATATCACAATATTATGCAATGTGTCTTTGCGTGTCTGTGGGTGTGAGTTTGCGTGTGTTTCTGTTACTCTGATTTTTGAGCTCATCACCCGGAGGGGCAGGTCTGCTTTCTTATCATCTTCTACCTCTCTGATTGGGTTTAATCACCTTTCTGAGCTTTGATTGGTCGTTATCTCCCAGCTCAGCTCTGATTGGGAGGTCATAACGACTTACTGCAATGGAGCATAAATGGCCTGATAACACACTGATAGCAGAGTTCAGGCCCATCACTGCAATAATACCCAACATTATATCCTGACTTCCGTCTGCTACTGGCACATTCATCCAGCTTGCTTATTGCATGTAATGTAAACCTAGATTATTTATTTATTTGAAAGGCTGTTATATGTTTTATTGATTAGAGTGCATTTTGATACTTTTCTTCCCCACTTTTTTTTCTGAAATTTTTTTTTTATGGGTAAATAAATCTAATCAGTAATCTTTTACTATATTGACTTTTGTTTTCAGTTTCCACTCTGTCAAAATTGCTATGATTTATGCAATTACCTTGTAATCTAATAGCCAAAAAATTATTAACATAGTGTATATATTATTATTAAAATGTACATGTCTATGTAATTTTTTTTTTCAATATCAAAAGTTGACTTCATCATTTCCTCATTTTGGCTGTTACAATATTCTTGCGCAGGACTTTGTACCTAAAGAAAGGGACCATGAGAGCGCTGGGTTGGTTCAGTAGTTTGTGTTTTGCTGTTCTTGTGTGACTGTTACAGGAAGAAAAAAAAAAAACGGAGCATACATGCAGTTTTAATTGTCTTCTACACTGACAAAGAAGAAAACAAAAGAGAAATGTAGAGTTTTTTCCTCGTTCACACTCGCTCACATTTTTTTAGCAAATCTCTAAAAATTTGAATTTTTTTATTTTCAAAAGCTCAGACAAATCAATTTTGCTGTTTATTATGTGAGATAAATATTTCCTAATAATATATATATATATATATATATATATATATATATATATATATATATATATATATATATATATATATATATATATATATATTTTTTTTTTTTTTTAATGTATATGTATATTTATATATTTACTTTTTTTTTTTTTTTTTAAAAGAACCATCACAGGATGAAGCAGATATACAAAATAGCTTAATTAACAGAATTACAATTAATGTCATATCTTTAACATCAAGCCATTTGTGGTCATCCAATACGCTCACTAAGCAAGAGGTATTTGATTTGATCTAATGAAAAAACTCAAAGAAAAATGAAATAAAAATTGAATCATCAGTTCAACATCCATTGTTATGGATATTTATGGATTAAATAATCAAACTGAAATGAATGCATCAAATTGTGTATCAATATAATTTTAATGATAATATTACAATATAACACCTAAAAGGGACACTTTTGCTTTTAAATCACCTCAATAAACATTTAAACGCTGGGTGCTTATGTCACTTATACGCTGTCAATGTGGCCTTGTGGGAATCTGGAATATTTTCTCTTTGTCTTATATTAATAGTTTACAGCATCTCAGCTCTAATTTGAATAAATAATCACAATTAAGTTCAACGTGACAGCAGATGTGAACATTACCAGCCTGCTTATCCATCCTTAAAAGCACAAATGCAGTTACTGAGTTGGGGCGAAGTGAACTGAGTGGCAACTCATTTAAAGTGCTCACGAGGTTTTCCTCAGTGGAACATTTTTTTTGCCCTGAACGCGACCACTCTCTCCCTCAGTATCCAGCTCAGGCCTTGAGTTAATGGTGTACAGTATATCAAACACATCCAGATCTCAATTATCATTCTTAATGAGGGAACCACTCTAGAGGAATCCTTTCTCCATCTGCAACCTTCAAAGACACTTAAAAGAACATCATAGGGTCTTTATCGGACAAAGTTTTCCTCATTTGAATAATTCTCTAAATCGGCCAGAGGGAGATATGAGGGTGAAGCGCGAGGACCTAAAGTCCTGAAAGTGAAATGAGATCTGGGTATCACGGGGAGGGAGATGTACTACACTATGACATGGATTAGAGTTTAGGGGTCTGTATCATTCTCTCCAGTTTTTTCGTTCCTTTCTCTTGACGTTCGCAGCGAAGCCCTTAAGCATCTGCGCTCAGTCTATGCATGCACTCACTTTAAAACATCAATGTACACACTTGCAGAGGTAAAAAGAGGGTCAGGAGGTGTCAAAGGGGAAGCGAAAATGTCTCAGATATGAGTGTTCAGAGGGCCTGTATCTCATTACATAGGCGAGTGATAGCCATCAGAGTCAGAATAATATTTAGCACATGCTGCCTGCTAATGAAGCGGTAATGTCCACAGACTGAAAATGAGAACCAGAGATGGCTCTCTTTTTCTTTTATCCCCTCATCTTTGCTGAACTCGCTATCTTTGCTCATTGTTGGCTGTTGACTCTCTGTCACAGAGGAGGGGGCTTCTTTCTAGTTGTTCTTCTTATTTACTTATTTATTCTTTGGTTTGGTCTCTGTTGTGGAAGTGAAATATGTATTTACCAAAATGCGGTACGAGAGAGTTTAACAAAGTTTATTAAGCTGTACAGCTGAGTCCCACCGTCGACCGTCATCAGAGTGAGTCTGCAGAGTAGTTCTGCAGCTCTCCTCATATGGTGGACTTCACGCGTGCAGGAAACCTACGAGCCGAGGCAAACGGATAAAGAGGATACTTGCTGAAACGTTCTGTGCTTTCACCAACACTTCTTATAATCCCGTGTAGACATGCACTTTATACAAAATAAGATGCTCTCGCAGCTTTTACAGAAGTGCACTCTAAACGGAGAAAACATGCTTATTAGGTCACTTACTTCATCACTAAGAAACAGCAACATTTTAATTCATCTTTGGGATTATTTTAGCACTTTTTAGCCTCAATTGAAGTTGCTAAACTGCGATTTGGTGTTCTCTCTTTCTTTGTCTTTGTGAAGTATTTCTCTGCTTGGATCGATCGTACTCAGCATGATGGAGATGTTGGCCTGTTTCCTAAACATCATTAAACAAGAGTTAATATCCACTATATATATATATAAAAATGTTCAAATGCCATGGTCCCTACTGAAAGAGCTTGTTCACTTATGCTCATTACAAGGTCACTAATGGCCATTCGTATTTAACTGTTGTCTGCGGTGAATTTAAGCACACGCAGCAGTTAGTGTCGCTTCAGATGACTTAATAGGAGTTGCAGATATATATTGGTTCCAACACCGATCAGCAGTGATGTAAATACACAACAACACCTTTGTGGACATGCTGATTTTTGCGGATGCGCTGCATTTATGGCTGCAAGAGCAAACGCCTCACGTAAAGACTCCAAAACTAACGGGAGCATTAATGTGTGGTTTCAAAAGAAGCTCGAAAAGGCCCACTTGTATTAGTATTTTACTGAGAAAAACAAATAAATATACAAAAGCTGAAATGGTGGTTGTATGAAGAGGCTCTACTCACAGGTAATTTGTTAATACGAACCCTGTTACAACAGATTTATTGCTGTTACAGCTCATGTGCAAGAATAGTATTCACCAGCAGCTTCACAGAATGTCATTAGAGTTTGATCGTTGGGTGAACACAACATCCGGTGTCTTTGCTGATATCCTTCAGGCATCACTACAAGGTCCCGTGTTGTTCCTTGTGTATCCAAGAGAATGTGTCATCGAACCTTTCCTTAACAAAAATAACATGCAAGACAAGAATAAATCAACTGATCGAGAGATGCTTATTGAGTTTTTGAGGAAATGTCATTGACACGTGATTTACTTTTGACCTTTTCTTATTGCTTTCTGGAAGACATTACCTTTTTTATACTGCATTTTTCAACACATTAATGCCTTTTGGAGATGAACGCTGGATAGCAACGCTGCACACGGACACACATCAAATAAAAGTGTCAGTGCTGTTAAATTTGCTTTGAAGGTTCTCGGACCACACTTGTGGCTCTGATGGTGGATTAGGTTTACAGTGGAAACATAAATTGGGTTTTATGGCTCTGCTATAAAACACTGTGAACTGCCTCCCCTCTGCAGACTTGATTTGTTTTTTTGGTTGTAAGAAATGTAATTTGTTTCCATTTGTGGGCTCATTTTAGAAATGGTAAAAAAAAAAAAAAAGTGTATATAGTATTGAAACTGTAAATGTGATCAAGATAAGATGTTGCGTGTGTACAAAGATATGACATGCAATACAATGTGTTGAATTGAATTAATCTCTTTCTTTCTTTTTTCCTTCTCACATAAACCTTGGAGTCGCTGAAGGGCAAAATGCAAATAATCCAAAAGTTAAACCATAAAGACCAAAGCAGATCTGAATTCATCGTATTTGGTTAATGTCATTAAGTCTGTCCATGTCATTCAGGCTGCAGACAGCCCACCTTCTCCCTCCCTTTTTGAACACGCAGACATGCACAAAAACACCTGCACGAAAGAAAAAGCAATTGTTTCAACTTTCACCCATGTCCCCTCTTTTCTCTCAGCCCAGCCCTCTGTCTTGTCAAGAAGATTTACATGCTTTTTTTTTTTTTTTAAGTCCTTTTATGTAGAGACTGTCCTCTTGTGAGGACCCGGCTCCCACTCTCCTCCCCCCGCCCTCCTCCACGTCCCTGCACAAACACAGCTGACAGGAAGTGGAGGCGCTGCCATGACACAGTCGCGTGCCGTCCAACAAATCCCTCTCAATTCGGCGGCCAGCAGGCCCCCAGAGGGCCTGTGTGTGTCTTTGAGAGTGTCTTCAGCTTTAGAGTGTGTTCATCTGCATGTTTTATGGGCTCTGCTTTTGGGTGTATTTGGCTCTGTGTTGCCTCCCTGCTTTTGTATCTGTTTTAGTTTTTCTTTGCAGATCTTTCAGTGATTACTTACTGTGATTTCATTGGTGTTCATCCTATGGATCAAGAAGTGAGTTAATTGATTATTGTTTTTAAAAAGACAACAAAAAAAAAGCGAGACACACTCTGCTGATTGACTTTCGGAGCTTATCAGTGAATTGGACATCAATACAAGTTTGTTTTGAACCAGTTGGTTGCGCTCATCAATCCTCTGTCTGATCAGATTGCCACCTCACATTAATGTTTTAGTCTATCTGGTGGATCAGTCTTCCTATAAGTCTGTCTTATCTTTTTCTTTTTTCTTAAATGGTTTCAGCTTACATTAGTGTCTACTTAGCGGCATTTATTGCTAATTCAAAGGGAAAACAAACTAAAGGTGCTCTGCTGCTCTGTAACCACATGAATATTTAAATCAATCAGACTGAACTTTCAATTTCCAGTCTGAGTGAGTCCATTTGTGAATAAACCAAATAAATGTATCTTATAAGTTTTTTTTAGTCGATTTCTGAAAGTGTATGCAACATTTGTTATTATTTTTTCATCTTTAAACCATATAAGTATTATAAAGATAGCAGTTTGTTGTAGATTGTTAAACATTAGATTTGTCTTTCTGTTTCTGTTGTGTGTCTGCATCCTCTTCGTGCATTACAACCTGGAGCTTGAAGTGATGCAGTCAATTATGGATGGATTGTCTTTGCAGTGTGGCATTTTAACCACATCTTTAGAAACAGCTCTGCAGCTGCCTCTTGTGTGTGTGTGTGTGTGTGTGTGTGTGTGTGTGTGTGTGTGTGTGTGTGTGTGTGTGTGTGTGTGTGTGTGTGTGTGTGTGTGTGTGTTTAACACTGCAGGTTACACACACACATACATACAGCAGCCCTCCAGCTCTCCTCAGTCCAGGGGGCAGTAAAGTGGTTATCTCTCTCTTTCAGATCCTAATCTGACAGCAGCTCCAGCCTGTTGCCAGGTTACCCCTGGGGCGTCAATCTCCATTTAAATCCTCTCTGCCTCCCCGCCCACCCATCAACACCAGTCCAGTACACCCACCACCATCCTATACTACCATTTTCTCACCGCCCCCTCGGTCCTGAGGGTCCCTGCTCTGCTTCTTCACCCCCTCCATCTGCCCCAGCTCTGACTGTGATGGTAGCATCAGGCTGAACTCACACAGGGCAGCAGGTGGCACATGGATGCTTTAGAATCAGCTGGCGTTCAGGGATTGTTAGACTGTGTACTTTTATGTTGCAAGGGTGCATGGCTGAGTTTTCTCTCAGAGCTCTGTGATGCATGCCTTTCCCAGTGTTTTCTGGCGCTGGTTCACTCACAGTGAACAACCTGGTCTTGTGAAGTTGGGGGATGTGGGCTAAGTGGGTTTGTTTTAGAGAAGGGCGGCAGACAGAGGGTCTTGTAACTGCAGGAGGATGTGGGCAGAGTCTGTGCAGCGTTCTCTGCTCAGACAGATGAGGGGAAATGATGGAGAGATAGGGAGTTTGATGTCTGAGAGAACATTCCTTCTTCTTTTGCTGCTCTTTCTTTCTGTCCACCACTGGCTTGTGAATGGAAGCCCATTGTACTTGTTGGAAGGGGCGTCTTGCGTGTTGACCCTCACCCAGAGGTCACAGGGCTTGCACTGGGGATGAGAGAGAGTGTGTAATTGTAGCACTAACACAAAGACTGGCCCACTGCGCGGCCCTGCCGTTGTGCCATCTCAGCCTCAGAGAAGCTGCCAGCCTGAGCTGAGTGGACTGCCACTGAGCAGGTTGCACTTCCTGAGCTCTCACAGAACAGTACAGTGTCTGTCCACTGTATCATGTTCAGATGGACATTTGATTGAAGTATTGTTGACTGTTAAGACTGGAGGCTGAGAAAGTTGAAAGACTGTTTTCCAGTGGGAGAAAGAAGGAATAACCTGTAACGAGGTAGAAGATAAAGATTGATAAATGGATAGATAAAACCCTAATTTCCAATAAAGGTTTGGGACATTTGTAACATAAAATGTAATAATAAAAGAAAAGCAATGAAGATCTGAAGATAATTTAAATCCTATATCAAAAATGTCAGTTTGTAACCTTCAGGCCGATCTGTGGAGAAACCCAATAAAACTATTGTTTTCATTGTTCTCAAGTAAGTTTTAATAGAACCATATCAAACGTTGGAAAAAAAGAATTAAATTGCTTTTGAATGGCTTGTTTTAATTTTATGGCTGCAACATGTTTTAAAAATAGGCATGATGGAACTTAATGATTATAATGAGACATGGGGGATGACGTCAGTATGTGAAAGACTTCAGCTTAATAGTGCAACCATTTATAAATAATGTTTCCAAGAGTTAAGTCGCAAAGAACTCTGGGATGTGATCATTTAGGCATCATAATGCTCTTAAACATTTAGAAAATACAGAGGAAATCTCTGCATGAAAAGGCAAGGCCCAAAGCCAGTACTGAATGGTTGTGATTTTCAAGCCTTCGCGCCCTTCTGCATTAAAAGCCGACATGGTTCTGTAGTGGAAATGACTGCCTGGGTTCAGGAACACCGCTGAAAATAATAGTTAGTGTATAAGGAATATGATCTGTTCCTCCGCAGGAGGTAAAACTCTCACGCTAATAGAAATACTAAATGTGGATTGATAAGAGACTGGCTGCCTGATTTCAGACAGAGGGCAGGAATCAATTTCCCCCAAATAATGACCAATAACTGCCTTGATTATAAAACTTTACATGGTAAAACATTCCTCGATATCAAAGCCCCTATTTGATTCAGGTTTGAATGTAAATGTTTGTTTTCTTTGTAGAAAATGTAGTCAATATTGAGGCGGCCGAAATGATTGAGGTTTGCCTTCAAACCACACCTGAACACTCAGTCAGTATGTAACATCATAAAAGACTCCATGAGCCCCTTCTTGAGACCCCTCTTATATTCTAAAGAAAAGAATCAAAAGAAATAACATCACCAGGTAAGAAAAGGAACGAAAGTTGATAGTAGATGCCCATCTAAAGCTGGAAGGCTTACTGCCATGTCCAAGTATTCCAACGGGGTGAAGTTTGTAAAAAAAAAACAAACCTGGACATGGTTGAAAGTGGAACATTTCCAAAACTTTGGAGAAGAAATAAGGGAGAGATGTCAAAAGGAATCCCTGGATGTCTGCAAAAATTATTGTTGCTGAACTAACTTAGTCTGCAGCTGATGTTTCATGGACTGTGGCTTTTGTGGTCATAACCAAAACCTCCATCCCTCACACAGTGACGCATCAAAGCCAGATTGAAGTTTGGAAATCTGCTGTCAATCGAGCTGTAGGTTGCTGCTGGGTCTTCCAACAAGACAGAGACCAAAACTGGGACCTAAAACTGTTAGAAAGACACCAAAATCACAGTCAAGGAGTGGCTGTTCAGGGCAAAGATCACAGCTGTGTTGAGAGCATGGTGGGAGCTCAGCATTATTGTCCATGATCAGATAACATGAAATGGGAGATTGCTGTCAGTTGTAAGTCACGGTCACCGTTCAGTTGTTTATTAATCATCAGAGGGCTAAACATTTTGGCCGTGGAATGTTTTTCCTTCTTCTTTGACCTAAAAATATATTCAAATATGTTAATTTAGCTTTATAGAGATTTACCTGTTCTTTTGGAACTAAATTAAAGTCACTTCTGTTGGAAAGGTTGATAGTCTTGTTTCACTTAACGGACTAAATCATTTTGACCATAACAGCATGTTAAGGTGTGAAATTACCTATTTTGGTTAAGGAAAAGATCATGGTTTTATTTTAGTATTTAGGTCAACAACTGACACGGCTGATGTGAAATGTGAAATGACAAACTGGATTTCAGATGACGAACCTCACATTTACATCTACCTTCCCTGTTCAGCAGGAAACACATTGTCACTCTGTGTTGCAGAGAAAAGAAAAAAAGCTTCCAGGGTTTACTAAACATCAGCATTAGTATATGACAAAAACACACAAATAAAGAAAATCGCTTGGTCCAGAATTGAGTGTGAGCTGTATTTGTGCACACCCTGAGCCATCCTTGGGCTTTCCAAATCAGTGCCAGAGGTCTCAGAGGCGCAGAAGCATGAGGTTGGACATGTATGTCGGAACCTTAGCTGGGCTTGTGTGTGACAGCGGTTCACATGACTCAGACTTGGTCAGTGTGTCAGTCAGTATGTTCTGCGAGGGTGCATGCCTGGTGCATCTGAAACCCCTGGGCTGACGGCCGCCGGCATGGTTCAGCCACCGGTGCTCCACCTGGCCGATTGATGTGGGCCTGTTTGAAGTCCTCCCCGGGATGAATGAGCTCCATTCATAGCTGCTGCACTCTCCACACTCCCGGCCCCACCTCTCCCCGCTGTCTCTCGACTCTGTTAACAGCTGAAATGCTACACGGCTCAGAGCTCGCCATGTTATGAAACTGTGGTGGACAGACAACAATATGACAGCCTCAGGATAATGTCCCTGTGTGTGGAGCTTTAGTTTCCTGCTCCTCTTATTTGAATATAGTGTAGGTCATACTATGTCAAAATTTCACCTTCCCTGACTCTGTTTACGCTCGACAGTTTCCACTGGCTTTATGAATAACACGAACCCACACTATTAAACTGTCTGTAACTGCTTTAAACAAATAAAACAACTTGCAAAATTCCTGATAGATTTATTTGTTAGTTATTTCCTGAATTATTGTTTTGACTTCCCAAACTGAGTGCAAAGGCAGACATTCAAAAAACACACCCTAACCCACCTAGCCTAGGATTACAGTTTTAAAATATGCACATCTGCATATTTATATAAATGGTTTCAGCAACAATAAGCTTAGTGTGAAAAAAAAGAAATACCCTACTTATACTTTAAACCCAGTCCAGTCTCACCTGTTAATGCAGGCGCAAGTGTCCTAAATGTAGTTTTTAGCTCACATTGAAACTAATAACTAATCATTTTTAAAGCAGTTGTTGATCTTGATCCATATGAGGGCAAATTGCAAAAATATTTTCATGCAACAACATGCCACTCAGGGCTCCTTCCTTAAAATGTGATTACTTTATAAAATTTTATTGAAATAATGTGTGCACGTGCACGCACCTGTTCAGACAGAGCTGTGTCCTCTTATATCATGAATTAGTGACTATGCAGCCTTGCAGTCTCTATCAGAAAGATCTGCTGCTGACAGACAGAGCCAAGGTCAGTTCCTGGCCCTCTCACCACACTTTGTCTGTGGGATCCTCGGAATGCGCAGGAATGTGGGCTCTGACAGGTGGTGCGGTTCTCCTCATAAGGAGACAGATACACCTCTGAATCCCCCTCCCCCAATATTTTCATCTTTTCTCTTGCTCTACATCCTCCCTGCCCTGTTTCTTCTCAGTCTGTATCTGAAGAATGATGATCATCAAAGCGATCTTCCTTTTCTTCCTGCACATGATGAGAAAAGAAGGAAATGCAGCAGACAACCTACAGCAAAAAGTAGATTTAATAGAGCAAGAGTTCAGGTGAGTCTTTATTACAGCGGCCTGAAATTTCCTCCTTCCATTTCATTGGCTGGGCCTGAGCTCCATTTTCACCACATTCTCCAGCAGATGGACCCTGGGAACGTTTTAGGAAAAACATGCCTCTCCTTTCCAGCACAGGTTCATCTTGTGTACTTCAGACCAAAGTACGACAGTTATTTCTCCAGTTAAAACTGGAGAAATAACCTGCCTCAAGTAGAACTGGATGAAACTGAGAAACCCCTCTGCTGTCAGCTTTCGTCATCCCCCATCCTCCCACCAGCCTTTTCCATTCAGATTGTTATCGTCAGTTAGATTATTGCTTCCTGGAGAGACCTGGAGCTGTCTCAGCTCTCAGTTTTATGCTCCTCATGTTTCTAAAAAACAAAAAAAAACAAAAAAAACAAAAACAATCTAAGGCCAAGAGATTACTTTCCACACGCAATAAACTCCGTTAACAATCTGCCATATTCAATGAAGTAAGCTGAGTAAAAAAAATGCAAAATCTGTAAAATGTCCAAATAGTAACATTAATGATGACGCTATGATGTGCTTCATAAAGCATGTCTGTGGTTGAGGATGCACAGAGATAAATCATTGTGCATAAGTCATTATTGTTTTGAATTCCATGTGTGAGTTTGTGGTTTTCATTTTTTTTATTCAACTGAGTATTTATGGAAACAAATATTTGTAATCCCATAAACATAATAAATATGAATCGTTCAGAGATGTGTTTTCATTTTGAGATTAGAGGTAATTTTTTTTTTTTGTGATCAGTTTTGATAAATTAACATGTTATTTCCTCACTGATTCAGCTTTAGGAAACAAACATGAGCAATTCCCCAGTGGTGATGCTCTTATGAACAAAAAACTTAAGAAGTCACTCATCCAACAAAACAAACATGATTTGTTTTACCACATTTCATACGTCTGCAACACAAAGTGCTTTACAAAATTAAAAGAAAAGCAAAGAAAAAAAATCCAACTTTGACAAACAAAACATATTAACACAAAAACACAAAACTACACCGACACCCACCCAGAAACACACCAACGATATCATTAATATTTAGTCACTGAAGAATGACACAAGATTAGGGCATTGGCAATTAAATAGATTCATGAAAAATCGGAATGTAAATAAAGGTAAAGGCATTTAAAATAATGTTTAAGTAAACAAATTAATAAAATGTAGCCAAAGCTAAAACGATAAGTAAACAAATGTAAAGCATTCTTAAAGCACAATATAACCTATTTTTAATTATATTTTGTTATATTTTGTTATATCTTATCTTGTCTTATACTGTAAAGCTGGCCTATATTCCATTTTTTGTTGTTTTTTTTTTGTTAAAAGTGGTCTTTATTTCATCCACACCTCTATATTTTATACTATTTGTACGACAATACTGGACCAGATCAACTTATCCCTAATCTTAGGATATATGCCACAGGTTTTTAAAGTTGCAGTAATTAAACCTGTTCTTAAAAACCTTCTCTTGACCCAGACGTTTTAATTAATTATAGACCAATACAGATCAACCTTCCATTTATATCTAAAATTCTGGAAAATGTAGTTGTAAGCCAGTTATGTGATTTTTGTCATCATTTGTATAGAAATGATCTATTTGAAGTTTTTCAGTCTGGGTTCAGAAGGCATCACAGCACAGAAAGAGCACTGGTTCGTCACTAATGACTTCAGATGATGGATTAGTGTCCATACTGGTTCTGCTGGACCTAGGTCCTGCTTCTGGTACTATAGATCACAGTATTTTACTGCAGAGACTAGAGTATGTTGTTGGGATTAAAGGGACAGTTCTAGGTTGGTTTCAATCATATCTATCTGATAGATTCCAGTTTGCTCATGTTCATGAGGTTTCTTCTGCACAGACGAGGGTCTGCTATGGTGTCCCGCAGGGTTCAGTGCTAGGGCCAATTGTGTTCAGTTTATACATGCAGCCCTTGGGAAGTATTATCTGGAACCACGGCATTCATTTCCATTGTTATGCTGATGATACGCAGCTTTATCTGTCTATGAAGACAGATGAAACAGAACCATTAGACAAACTTCAGATGTGTCTTAAGGACATCAAGAACTGGATGTCCACTAATTATTTGCTCCTAAATTCCGATAAAACAGAGGTTGTTGTTTGTGGTCAACACCTTAGGAAGGGATTAGATGGTGTTGCGATGGCCTCCAGTACAACTGTGTGAAACCTTGGTGTTATTTTTTATCACGATTTGTCATTTAAACAGAATATTAATCAGGTCTGTAAGACTGCGTTTTTCCACCTTTGTAATATCGCAAAGATTAGGAGCATCCTCTCCCAGACTGATGCTGAAACACTAATTCATGTGTTTGTATCTTCTAGACTAGATTACTGCAATGTGTTGTTGGCTGGATGTTCAAGTAATTCTCTGAACAGCCTCCAGCTGATCCAAAATGCAGCAGCGTGAGTGTTGACAGGAATCAACAAGAGAGAACACGTCTCTCCTGTGTTCCTTCGTTGGCTCTGTAAAACTCAGAATCAAATTCAAAATTTTATTACTTGAATACAAAGTCCAAAATGGCCTAGCGCCGTGATATTTCGAGAACTGAAAGTACCATATGTTCCTAATAGAGTTCTCCGTTCTCAGTGTGCAGGTTTACTCGTAGTTCCAAGAGGATCCAAATGTGGATTTGGAGGACGGATTTCTGTAATCAGGAACCATCACTATGGAGCCAACTTTTAATTTGGGTTAAGGAGGCTGACACCACCTCCACCTTTAAAACCAAACTTAAAATATTTAGTAAAGCATACAGTTAGTACTTTAGTGTGTTAGGGAGCAGCTGGTCTTCAACACAGCTTCATCCTGGATCTGCTGCTGTAGACCTACACTGCAGGGGGACCCCAACATGAACCACTGACTGGTGCCCCTCACCTCCTCTGTTTCTCTTTTCCTTCTTCAGCTCAATCCTCACTTATTAATTAGAAGTATCTCATAATCATAATTGTGCTCCATTGATCTTATAGTTTGTTGTGCTGGTCTGTCTCCTCTTTTTCTCTTCTGTACATGTTTGCAGACCAGAACCTCAGGATCTGCATGCTGACCTGCAGTCCCACCCTCTGACCATCCCAGTGTTTACCTCCACCTGTCTGTATAGACGTCTCTGTTGGATACCTGCTGACATCCTGACCTGCAGTCCCACCCTCTGACCACCTCAGTGTCTGCTGTCTACACCTGTTTATATAGTCGCCTCTGTAGATCACCAACTAACATGTATCAGTCATATATACATGGAAGTCTTAGTTCTACTGCTGATGGATAGTTATACTGATGTGTCTTTTGTACTTTTGACAGTGTGTCTGTGTCTCTCCTCTCTCTGCAGGAAGGTCTCCCCTTATGATCCAGGTCCTGCTCAAGGTTTCTTCCCTCTCAAAGGGGAGTTTTTATTGCCACTGTTTGGCGTAAAGTTTTTCTCCCACTAGGTAGTTTTTACCTGCCGTTGTTTATGTAATAATTGCTCGGGGGTCATGTTCTGGGTCTCTGGAAATAACCTAGAGACAACTTGTGTTGTAATAGGCGCTATATAAATAAAACAGAATTGGATTTAATTGAATATTTTCATATAACATGTGGGATTCTGATAGCATTTTGTGCTTCTTTAGTCGCAACTTCAGCTTTATCTGTGAAATGAACAAGTTAATTTGCATCAGTTTGCAGAACTTAAATTTGAACACTAGATAAAACCAGGTTCATATGCAAATCATGAATCTTAATCACGTTTCTTCTTTATTTCGTGTTATATCAGATTAAAAAGGTTAGAAAACAATAAGTGAATATTTGTCATGATGTAAAAACATTCTTAGAAAACTTTAAGATTTTTATGGGGAATAAGACATTTTTACTTAAGTAACAAAGTTCTCCTCCCTTTTCACAGCTCTGTCACTTGTCTTTGTGCTGGCAGAAACACTTACTCTGAAATATAACTATAAAACATACTTTGAACAGATTTGCATTATGATTTTACTGTTCCAACACGCGTTATTCAAATACCCCTATGTCTACATCCGTGTCTCATTCCTCCACCTCACCTCACAGCACACCAGTCTTGAGCCTCACAGTTTTCATTATTGGATCACTTCTGGGGGAAAATAGAGCCGACCAGGCCCCCTTTGACACCCACTTCAACGCGTACTGTCCTGCAAAACTTCTGTGCCCTCTGATTAGATTTGACTCCTCAAATTAGATCTCCCTCTGAAACAAACACCCTTTTATACCCATGAACATGCACACAAACACATATAATCTGGACACTGAAACCCTACTTAGTTGATTGTTTGCGCAGTGACTCTTATTCTCTGTAAAAGCTGCTAATAGGAGCAAATTACTGCCAACAACTTAGAAATATCAAGTGCCTAACTGTTCCGCTGTAATGTAGTTAACTGTTGACCAATCCAATTATGGTCCAGCAAAGGGCTCAGTGGAGCCGAATTGGGTTGGAGAGAGGGGTGTGTCGGCCTCAGGGGACAGGGGAGTGGAAGATACCTGGCTGCTGGGCTGCTAACTGTCACTGTTTAGCTGTAATTGGATTTGGAAAAGACCGTGGGGTAGAGTTGCCACTGACATCCAGACTTGAATAGGGATGTGATCTGATCAGACTGTATTAGTAAACATAAAGCAGCTCAGCATCTCTTATTCCCAGTCCGTCACAAAATTAGTCTTCCTTTGTCTCATTTTAACCTGTTAGGACAATTTAGATTTCCCTGGGCTGCACCGTGCAAGGGATTGCAATGTTTCCATTTCGGGAACCGGAGCGTGTTTGAAGCTAAAACCCTTACTTCATAAAAAAAAAAAAACACAAAAAACACACAGAGATACACACAAAAAACCTGATGATTCTCTGACTGATTGACTGTTCAGGGTGAAGTAACGTGTAGAACTTTTTGCATGTTCGCAGTTTCAGCCACCGAGGCCCACGACATGTTTGTTTTTGTTCTGCTTTAGGAGAGACATTAAGTTTGCAGTGACCCAGGAGGTCAGGAAGAACACAGCTCTCAGCTCGCTGGGTCAACTTTGTTTGACGTCTGGAAACATTAGAGCAGTGACTCAGACCAGGCCTGTTAATCAAAGCTAATGCAAGTTTGATGCAGTCGTATTTCTCCCTCTATCTCCACTTGATTTAACCTCCATTACCTCGGCCTTGTTTCCTCGTTCCACATCTCAGTCCTCCCTCTTTAACCTCATCCCCAGCCCCCTCCTCTGTCTCCCCGTGGTGCTCTGTTTGACTGGCTCCATTACTCGGGCCCCCTGCTCCTCCCTGGCCCCACTCCCCTTAGGCATCCCAAACCTCATTTGCACAGATATGTTTAGCCAGCACAGGAAGCAACCCGCGCCCTTAACAAAATTACCGTCCAGCCAGCGAATGAGCCGCGGGGCTGGTCTGCAGGGACCAATGACAGCGGGCCTTGGCGCTACCACTTCCTTCTCCAGAAGGAATGGAAGCACCAAAATGCTGACTTTTTTTTGTATTTTCCCCTTTCAGCACTGCAACTTTGGACCCAGGCAAACTCTCAGAGCATGAACTAATGCAGTCCATTACAGCTTTTATATCAGCTTTATGTGTAGCCTTGAATGATGTTAATGATAAGGACAGTAATGATAGTAATGTAAATGCACTGAGTGCTGCGTTAACAGACCCAGGGTGCACAGCCGCGCTCTGATCGCTATCTCCGCGGCGCCTCTGTAATTTGGCTCTGAAGTTCACTCTATTAATGGGTCTTTGCTTTTCC
Organism: Xenentodon cancila; assembly: GCA_014839995.1. Classification (NCBI taxonomy): domain Eukaryota; kingdom Metazoa; phylum Chordata; class Actinopteri; order Beloniformes; family Belonidae; genus Xenentodon; species Xenentodon cancila. Next base: position 14,313,398 of record CM026203.1, on the reverse strand, counting down.
TTTTCCTTCTCATATCCTTTAACTCTCGCCATCCCTGCATTCCTCTTTGAGTCTTGTGAAACTCTTGTTCTTCAAGGCACAATCTTTGAGATATCTTGCTGTTTATATTAAGGCTGATGCTCTCATGTACAACTGCCACGAATATTTTCTATATTTGTACAAAGCTCATCTACTTACATTATTGCCTTGCAGAAAGCCTTTATAAACTTTACTTTAAACACTCCCTCCTGCTTTTTTACTGCTACAGGCTATGTGGAAGATCACCTAAACGTGACTGCGTCCCTTTGATTCCTGTTTAGTATTTCAGTGTTGTCTGTGGTTTTGAAGGGACCACAAGACCACTTAAACAACGATGTGTGTGTGTGCCCCCCACCCCCTCCCCATAAATCTCTTTTCAGTATGCATCACAGACTTTGGAGGGTAACCATGTGAGATATCTCTCCTCCCTCACTCCAATCACCTCTCCCTCTATGCCCTCTGCTCAGGTAATTAACTTCTACCTCCCATCTCGATCCCCTCTGTGCCCAGCCTCTCTCTGCTCCTTATCTGGGCTCCTTTCAGACTGTTAAAACTATCAGCTCTCTTCTCCCGCCTACCCCCCACTCCCCAACACTCCCACCCCCACCCCCCCGTCTAATTCCTCCAGCTGAAGGTGGGGAATAGGCAGAAACTAATCCAGACCTGCCCTCCACCACCACCTGTCTTCCCCCAACACCCACATCTGCTCAGCACTTCCGTCTCCCCCCGGTTGAATCGCTCTCTGTGTATGTTTTGTCCCTTTTTAAAAAAAAAAAGAAAAAAGAATTGGGTCTTTTCAAAGATTCATCTCTCTCACCTTTGGTTTGAATAGAGATTCAGGATTAATTGGACTTGTTATCCTGATCAGTGAAAGAGAGACCTTATCCCTGTTCACTATATCCTGATTAGGACCAGCACTCACACACACACATCACTCTGGAGAGGCAAGGTGAGCAAAGATGGGCTAAATCTATGACTTTTGGAACTGGCAGGGATTAAAAGGAAATTGTAATTGCTTTTCTCCCCCTCTCTGAGTTCATTTGTATTGACAACTTGTTCCTCCTCTGTCATACAGCCGAGAGCAGAAAGGTCGCAGCTCTGTGAATGGAGTTGGGAGGATGCTTGACAAAGACAGACCACGAATCAGGAGACAAGGGAGAGAAGAAGAAGCTATCATCTCTCCTCCATAATACACTAATACCAAGTTATGATCAGATTCATAGTGTCTGGTAAAGGTAATGCGAACATACTTGGCAGATGTAAATGAAGAGCACAAAGACACGATCTAATTACCGGAGAGTGATAAAAGTGAGAGAGCTCCGATTGAATGTCAGAAGAATTAAGAAGAGAGGCATACATGACACTCTTTTTTTCCTTTCGTCTCTCATTATTTATATCCATCTCCAAAGACGCGTAGTGTGTGGTACTGCTCGCTGAGTTGGAGGTCAAGTGTTAAGTGTTGTGTGTGTGGTGAGGATTTGTTCCAGATTGCGCGCGGTTAACCGAGACGAGGCAAAGTGCATTGTTAAAAACAAGTTTAAACCCAAAAGCACCAATAATCACAGCATCAAGTCCCTAACAGAATGGATTATAAATCACTGATGAATATCAACGGACTCTTAGATGGGGAGTCGTACAGTTGAAAGAACGTGAAATCTTACTTCATCTGCAATTACAGATAAAATATAGAAATGTTTTATTTCTCAGTGTAAATTAATTTGAAAACATACAAAGATGCCATGACTTCAAAATCTATTGCTTGTGCTTACCAGTATACGTACAGATATTAAGCAGCTCAGCTGCATCTTTCCATCTAAGATAATTATCTTAAATGCAATAAGCAATGCCAAACCAAAATCTTAAAATATATACTGCAAAGTGATACGCAGTGACATGAGACCGCAACAGCAAGACAATGCTTCCTAAAAGTAAAGAAATATTCCATCAAATTAAATTGAAACTGATATTTAAACACACAAATAAAACTAAGTTGTGCCGCTTTAAAAACTAGATCAAGTGACTAATCAAAATAACCTACTGATCAGTCAGAACAGACTAGGTTGTAACTAAGCATCTACACTTTCTTAGCGAAGATTGATGGCGTAGTGGTTACTGTTAAAGCACATGAAAAATGTTTAAGAGACATTTTTCACTGATTAAACAACCTATTCTCATTATCAGGCCACAAATGCTGATGCTTGTTTAAAGCCACTGGCATCTCAGGGATATACATACGGAGCAGCTGTGGCAGGATTAGAGGCTGAGAGGAAAGAATTTCCTTAATAAACAACCAACAAAGTCTGCATAAGGCGGTTCAAGGCTCGGTTTGGGATCATGTAATTTTACTTTGAATAACAGACTGGATTTTAGGGGCAGCGAGAGACGATTACTTTTTCTAACAGTTCTGTTTGAGAACTCCTTTCCGCTCATTTGGGCTACTTTTCATTTGCTGTTTGATTTAGAGGCCGAAAACATTTGTTTCCCGTCCAGAAAAGAGCATGGTTCAGTTTAAAATGAACTTCTTCACTGTTCTGAATAATAAAATAATGCCATATGACAACAAGAGTTACCCTCCACACTGAAAACTGATGTTAAAAATCTGACTTGATGATTGTGATAAAAATTGTTCCTGAAAACATGGTGCCACAGAACTATAGTGATAGCAGGCTCGATAAACTAGTGTATATAGGAAAAATATTCATCTCTCTGTCCGTGCGGCTGCCTGTCCGTCTGTCCATCCATCTATCCAATTCCTTTTGCAGATAGGAGCTTTTGCGATATTTTTTTTTTAATTAACTGCACACAAATAAGTTTTTATTACATTGATTTCAAACTATATTTTGAACAAACTCAATTCCAGTGACTTTGTCATTTTCCATTACACCCATTACACCGGACAGGGGGGTCCTTTGAGCCCCTGCCGATCAAGACCGAGGCATGGTTGAAAGATGTCAGTATAGTAAATACACAAGTTGTCTTTGTAAGCAGATGATTTCATTATCGGTCGTTACAAAACAGGCATTTCTGTCGCTACAGTTATAGAAATTATAATTGTTCTAAAATATAATTGGAAATTTCAGTTTACAAAGTTAACTTGTTAAAGATCATATTTCTGGTCATCATCCAGAAAAAGCCCGGAGGATTTTTGGCCACTTTACATTCAAAATAGCTTGTAAAACAGATGACAAACCAACCATCCATACGTTGTCTGCTGCTTATGTTGGACCGGGTCACAGAGCAGAAGTCCTCAGAAGTCCTCAGAAGTCCTCAGAGGTCCTCAGAGGTCCTCAGACCTCCAGCTCTTCAGGGGGACACAGAGGCTTTTACGGAACTACAGAGGATAAGCAGGATTTAAGCCTTAATCTCTTATAACTTATATTTATTACATGTTAACTCCATTTTGGTTTCTTCCGGATCTTGCACAAGCAATAATGAATTTAATCACATATCTAGATGAAATTTTATCACTTGAAATCACATTTTTAAAAATGTCAGTTTTCAGCACTTTTTTTTGTTTTGTTTTGTTTCATTGTTAAATTTGCTCTTTTGAGCAATCAGGGAAAACATATTGAAACATACATAGATATTATTTCAAGTTTCCTTTAAACTTATTCTCAAAACAATGAATGAAAATAATTCATGAAATCGTCGACAGCCTCAGCACATCCAGAAACTATTTTCCTTTTTGCTTGACTCGTTGTATCATGTTGCAAAGACAAAGCCATGAAGATCCCTTCTCCTTTTGCACCTCTGTCCATAGTCAGGCACAAAAACCTGATTGGCACACCTTCTTTCCAGTCTTTGAATGTTTACTCGTTACAACAAACGCCAGCCTGTGACTCAGGCACCTTGGATCATTTGCCACTGCAGAGAAAGCTGCAGGGTTGAGAGGTGGGGGAGAGCAGGTCTCTGCGGGGGAGGAGGGCGGATGGAGTAAAAGAATCGCTGAGATAAAAGTAAAATTGGAGAGATGGAGAGATGAAAATGAGAGGGTGCAATAGGAGAAAGGAAAGCGGGAGGTTGCTTGCGGTGCTTATCTCAAAGTGAGGAGAGGTTGTAGCCAGAAGAAGAGAGAGGCAGAGGGAGGCAGTGGGAGGCAGAGTGAGGCAGAGTGGGTCAATGTTTTGGGAGAGCTGGTCAGGGCAGAAACAGTCATGACTCTATTTCCATATAAGACCGGACATTCAACTTTCCCTGTCACTGCTTCTCCCCTCCAACAGCCACACACTCAGTCTATAGCTTTTAATCTTTTTATTAAATCTGTGTGTAAATCTTTAGAAATGTTTACGTACTTTAAAGTATTTCTTTGCTTATGACTCTATAGGTAGTATGTATAAATATATATATGTATATATATATATATATATATATATATATATATATATATATATATATATATATATATATATATATATATATATATATATATATATATATATATATATATATATATATATATATATACACATGATGCCTGGATTTGATTGAGCTGCTCTGGTTGCTGAGGCTTGACTTCAACATGAATCCACTGTCAACTAGTGAGCGACAAATAAATGTATCAGTGACGGACAAATAAGCAAATATAAGGTAAACAGTTTGTTTACGCTTTTCTGTGTGGTTGTTTAATCATCTTTCAACTCATTAGCTTCAAATGGGTTAATTCACTTTGAGTCTTCCCCCCACCTGCTCTGCCTCGCAGGCGGCCCAGTCTAAGATTACACACTATAGCCCAGTAGCTTTGTTGCTGCGACAAAGAATGCAGCAAGCACTCAAATGTCAAACTATGGAGTTGCATAAAACAACCACCACCCTTATATGAAAAAAAAAGAAACACAAAGAGAGCCATTCATATAATGCAGACACTATTTTGTACATTGTTCTAGGTGTGCCGTTTTCATTTTTTGTTGATGTACAGCACATCTTGCTTTCCTCACATCCTCCTCTTCTTTCTAAGGTGGCTTGAACATCACGTTTTATTCTCCTTGCTGCATCCTCCTGAGTTTTCCTGTTACAATAGATCACAGAGGGAAACCTTGTGTATGCGCTAAACACTATCCTATGTAAGCTTTAGTCATTCAATAATTATAGAAATCAATTAATGCTGTACATTAGATAACATAAAGAAGCATATTTTTTTTGGGACTGTTTGAGTCATTTATATGCTGCTACCATCACCATGCAGACACCACTTAATTTATAACAAGACCGATGTCTAAAAGTGGAGTCATAAGCAGCTCCTAATAGATAAAGTTGCACGATTAAAAGAAAGGAAAAATAAAGAGATGCAAAGGAAACAATTTCTGCCCCAGTCAACCAAAAGCCGTGCAGGCACAAACACGTCTCCTTTTTAATGTTACGTTTTAATGTCACCATGTCCTTTTTGGACTTTTGCGAAAAAAAAAGAAAAAATACTTAAGTGACACAAGCAGACGTCATGTGTTTTGGATGCTGTCCCTTCTGGGAACTTTTCATTGTGCCTTATTGGATTAGGATAGACAGACAGAGATTCAACCAGCAGGATGATAATCACGTTAGTACCTGCAAACCGATCACCAGTGATCTGCCATCAATTCAAACTTATTTGGCCATGATTGACGAGTGATAAAGACTTTTAAACAAAGAGCACTTTGCCCTCCATGTGATAAGCACCATTTTTTTAGGGTGGAGTATTCACAATCTAATAGAGTACAGTTTACATGTATGTAGCATTGGTTTGCTTTAATGGTTTGGATGAAATCTCATCCTAAACCAGCTTCCCATCGATCACAGTGGTCGTGAGCGGCACAATGAGAATTGAGTGATTGACTGGGATGTGTTCGCTGAGGTTTGGATCCTTGTTCCCAGAATAATTGGAGGCCACAGCCGTTTCCTATAAGTCAGACACAAATCTCCCACTAAAAAAGTAGAAATGCCACAGACAAGAAAAGACGGCAGAATGTAACGGTAATACCGAATTTGTGATCCACAATCTCCTGTGATCTCCATTAAGTGGGAGCGAGCAGAGCACCAGTCCGATAACCTTGATGTCTGGGAGCCTGCACTATCTGTTTAAAGGAGACATCATTGGATTAAGCATACACTCCTACAACCAAAAACATCTGATCTCTAACTGATACATGTCCTTATTAATTACTAAGTGAAATTACAGATGGTCAGATGGTAAACCAATGATTACACTTAAAGGCCCATCTTGAAAGCATTGCAAGTACGCCCAGCCCTGCACTCGCGTTTTACGTTTTACTCTTGTGTTCTTCAAAGGGTCGTTTCAGAGGAGACAATGAGCTGTAGATGAGTTTTATTTTGACACAGTTTTGTCAGTGTGTTATTGCAGTTATGTTTAGCTGCACGGGTCTTCTCCAGGTACTCCAGCTTCCTCCAACAGTCCAAAAACATGCATGTCAGATTTACTGGTGATTCTAAATTGTCCATACAAGTGAGTGTGAGTGTTTGAGATCATTTGTTTACATGTGGCCCCATGTTGGACGGATGGGGCTTCCCATGGCAAGAGCTGGAATAACCTCCAGCAGATCCCCATGATGCTAAATAGGAATAAGTGGGAATAGACAATGGACAGGTGGATGGTTATGGGCATAGTTTGATATCAGGTGAATAAAACTCAAGAAATGCCGGGCACGCTTTTCAACATTTTTTACTGGAATTTGGGTTCTGAAGTCTCTTGGATATCTTGCTGTGGTGGCAACACTGGAGACTTGGGAGCATGGGGGAAGTGTTGCGAAAGGTGTCATTCAATCCAGGTCCTTTTTGTTTCCCATGTGTTCCCGCTACAAGCTCATTCAAATGAACGGATCACTAAGAGAGTCGTGCAAACCTTGACGACACGATGATGCTTATTCATTTAGTTGAATCAGGTGTGTTGTGTGTGATAACTATGATCTCTTCCTAAAAGTAACAAACGATATGTGTTGCCTAAATCTAACCAAACAGTACATTTGCTAAAGAATGATGTAAAATTGAATATAGAAGAAAGAACAATGTTTTAAAATTAATATTCTTGCCTTGAGACTACCAGCCAGAACTGTTACACATTTTGTCAAAAGGCTTCTAAAGGTATCTTGTAACATCCAGAGGTCGAGACTGCAGGAATATTAGACGCAGAAGTATAAGCCGTGAACATGGAAACAGCCACCAACTGCATTTATAGGAGAACACAGAAGATTCTGACAAAATTACTTTCAATTAAGTTTCTAAAGAAGAACAGGCTGGAGATCATTGTTATAATTCTTAGTTTAGTTATTCTCTGAGGACTGAGAATGGCTCAGAACTGCCTTAAATGTCCTGTACTTGTTTAGATATTTCACTCTCCATCACAGTAGAGGGTGAATATCATTATATCTGGAATATAAGTAAATATATAGATCATTTGCAATAGATCATAATTTATATAATACACACATGGCAATTTACATTTAAATGTAAAATATTTTACATGTTCTTGGGCTACAGGCTGTACCTGTCAGTCTCAATAAAATATTGCTCTTGCTATATGAGATTTAGATTTATGCAACACTCTATTGGACAGCATCAGTAAAATCCGTATTCAATGCATGAAGAGTGACTAAAAGAGATCTTGTGAAGACGGGCTATGACGACAGACTTAGAAAAGGACATTATATTGTTTCCTGTTGGAAGAAAGTTTTACTTTAATCACACCATATTGAATTGAATACAATGTAAAATGTAATTGATTTTAGAGAGGCAGATCTGTTTTATACCCTGTGGAAGATGATTGATATTAACATAAGTAAGATAATGTGCTTGCTTGTCTGAATGTTATTGCCTCAGTGTTATTTGAAAAGGAAGCGTGACGGCATGAATGGAGATATTTCAATGCAGGCAGGGAGAAAGTGAGCATTAACAAAATCGAAGCAGTGCTGTTCATTTGTTAGCAGATGGATTGCAGCCATTGAGAGGAAAAGCTTTTAATTTGGTGCTGGTGTGGTAATCAGGTTTCAATTCACTGTGCTCGCTAAGAGCAATGGGGAGGGTAATAAAGTTAGTCATCTCTCAGCGTGTGTTTTGACAGAGGAAGAGAGGTGAACAGGAGTGGAGGTTAAGTACGCAATGTCTACATTTTTCAATGCCCCTCTCTGCCTCTCCGACTCTAATTCATTGTGTAATGCTGTTTATTGTGGGTATCACCGTGCTTTTATGCATTAGTTAAGTGGTCCCAACACATTACTATAACGGGGATTGAACATGAAAACATAATGAAACATGATCCACCACCTCTACGTTGCTCTCTCCTTTTCATCTTGTTAGTGTGTCTCTTTACCCAACACGAAATATTTGCCTTCAGTCTTACTGGTGAGCTGAACAGAGCTGATGTCACTAATGACTCGCTGTAACTTGTGTGCAGCAAGGAGAGAATATAGATAATAGGAGAGAGGGAAATATGAGAGTTAAACAACACACAGGTTTATATTTGATCTGTACATATGTTGTGGCGCGGTAGACGATTTAAAAACATTTTTAGTAAAGATAACCGAGAGGGACAAATGCAGGTGACACGTGTCATGTTGATGAAAGGACGACCCGCTCTGTCATTGCTCATGAGTTCTCAGTTTGCATATTTGTATCTATGTAGACTCATTAAAAGTTAATGAACTGTATCGTAAGTGCTCTTGTGTCTCTGTGTACACTTGTGTGTGTGTGTGTGCGTGTGTGTGTGTGTGTGTGTGTGTGTGTGTGTGTGTGTGTGTGTGTGTGTGTGTGTGTGTGTGTGTGTGTGTGTGTATATTTGGCAGTGGGCACAGTAGCCACATGACGACCCCATCGTGACCCCTGAGAAGCGTGTAGGCGCCGGGTTCAGTCTGACTCTTGTCACATGATCCTCTGCTGCCCTCCTTCTTCATTCACAATGGAGTATTAATCTGAACAACACACACACACACACACACACACACACACACACACACACACACATACACACGCACATATACACTCCAAAAACAGTCATGCTTTGCAAAAAAAAAAAAGAGAGAGAGAGAGCGAGAGAAAGACATCACATACACTAATAAATGCTTTCTTTGTTTCCTTGTGCCTCTCAAACTGAACATCATATAGAGGATAATTAATATTAACAGCATCGTTTTCTTTATTCATCTTCACACGTTTCTTTTTGTTTTCAAATTTAATGGTGCCTCCGCAGCCAGATCTTTCTCTGAGCCTTTACACTAAAGCAGGGTCTTTGAAAAACAAAAGTCTGCAAAGTCTTTTAAAAGTTTAAACTTTTCATTTACAAGCCTCAAAGGCCTCTCCTTCAGCCTGATGACTCCGACTCTCAGTGAATTGTCATTAAGAGATTAGTGGGCTGGGAGATACATGAGGTAGTCTCCATTGAAGCTGGGTGCAGCATAAACAGAAGATGTGCGTTTTCTGTCAATCATTTCACTCCTTTTTTTTTGTTAATCATTTCACTCCAAAGAATATTAATAGACTCTAAAAAGCATTTAGCCTCTGACTGGTCAGAATGTGTAACCCCAGCGGTTTCCTACTTTGTCGTACCTCTCCGGTCTCTCCCACGGTTGAGGCGCAGGGCCTCAAGTGTCCCAGCATCCTTGGTGTGTGGGCTGACTCCAGCCTGGTTTCCTGTTATAGAAATTTGCGGAACCGGGTTCCCCGTGCACAGACACACACACAGAGGAACACACAGCCATAGGAAAATGTGTATGTCAATGCGTCTGATACGTGTGTGTGTGTGTGTGTGTGTGTGTGTGTGTGTGTGTGTGTGTGTGTGTGTGTGTGTCGTTTTCACACAATAGAAACCATATGCAAGAAAAGGAGTGTGGTGAAAATAGAGAATGAAAGCTGAATGGGTGATGTAATGTCACAACACACAAACACACAAGGCGTTTAAGAGTCTCGAGACTTTCTGATCATAACAGTATTGCGTTGTGTAATCAAAAGTCAGAGTTAAGAATACGTCATTGCCACTGAATTATGTGATGGTATGACAGAAATTAGAGTTCCTCTGTCAAAGTTTACCCTCAGCTAATGAGTACAGAGATGTTTTTGCCTGCCGATTCACTGGGAAGTTTTTTCTCCTGAACACAGATAAGAAATTCTTTCCTCTGTAAATGTTTCTTGTTATAAAGTCAAAGGGAACCAACTGAACCAATGAATTGAGAAAGATAATAGCAGCAGTGTTATGATTTGCTTGTGTGTGTCTGTAAAGTAACTTTGAATGTACAAATAAAACGTAAGAAAAAGAAAAGAAAAACAAGAGCATCTAAGACCCTGGAGATCTCACTGTGCATGTATAATCTTAAAGTCCATGACAGAACAATTACAAGAAGACTTAACAAGTGTGGTTTATTTGGAAGAGTTGCCAGAATAAAGCCTCTTCTGTCTTAACAGAGTATGGAAACACAACTGAGGTTCACAAAACTGCATCTAAGCAAACCACAAGACTCTGGGGTAATGTTTTATGGAAAGATGAGACCGAAGTGTAGACGTTTGCCCTTTAAACAAGCAACATTGAAAAAAGCCAAACACAATCCGTTCATCCGAATTAAACACCCCAGGTGTCATGCCTGGCAGTGTAGGGCTGACCCGTGCACCATGCCGTGTTTTAACTGACCAGCAATTTCTCTGAAATACCAGAGCAGTCTAAAGGAAAATGGGAAACTATCTGTCCAGCAGCTAAACTTTGGTTGAAGTTGTGTCATGCAAGAGGACAATGATCCACATCAGACTAGCAAATGGCTAAAAATATAAAAGAATCAAGGTTTTGGAAAAAGTCCAAGTCAAAGTCCAGACATATAACCATTTGAATGCTTAAACGCTTTAACAAACTGAAGATACATGAAGAAGAAGGAGTCACGAAATTCCTCACAATGATGCAACAGACTGATGAAGTCACACAGGAAATGACTGCTTCTAAAGGTGAATCAGCAAGCTACTGATCCACATTCATCTATTTGTTGCTTAACAACTGTTAAATAAATGATGTCATGGTACAAAAAGTTCTGATGTTGTTCGTTTGAGGTTGCATTTCCCCACAATGAGCCTTCAATGATTTTTGTATTGTTTAACAAAAAACAGAATTAAAAGAGCTGCTTTGAACTTTTGCACATTTTCTCATGAGCATGTTTAATTTAGAATCATCTGATAAATATAATACATCTTTAACTCTGGGACGCGGTCCCCACTACTTACTTAATGCTCAAGCCACAGCCATATTTAAAACAGTTGGGCAATTTTAATTTAAGTTACTATTTTCTAATAAACAAAAAAATAAGGAAAGTGCCTCTGAAGAGGCGCGTGTCACTGGAAGAGTGCAACTCCAGGAAATCTAGCCTTTTGGGGTTATGGTAAAAGAGTCGGTGCTACAAATTAATTTCAACCTGACTGCTTTACATGACAGCAGTACAGATGTTTTTATTAATCACATGACTGCTCCTGTTGAGCATCACTTCTGGCAAGAACGAACACATCAGCTAAACTGCTTAAAAAGACAGTAATATTGGCTTACATGGTATCCGCGGCATTCGTGGTCGTGCAGGTGTAACAGGAGCACTGAACAGTACAAGGTATAATTTATAGGCGCAGGCGAGTGGAAAAGGTGAGTATGAGGTTTCAGAACATGGACTAATAACCTCCCAGTGTCACACAGCCAGCAGCCATTGTGCTTCCTTGGTTGGGATGTTGGAGCAATCTGAGCAGCATTGTTCCGTTACGCGCCCGAGGCAGTGGCACATGAGGGAAGTACTTTCTTAAATGACAATAAAAAGCACAATAAGAAAGTGTAAGTGAGCAGTTTCATCACGTTTATTTCAAAAAGGATTTGATTTAGGGGAGTCAGATGGATTACCTTCTGCTTTGTGCGCTTTAACTTTAGCAGGTTGACTGCCTGAAAAGCTCAAAGTTCATCTCTGTTCACATTTTAGATGTGCGGTTGAAACACTCGCCAGTCTGTTCTTGATATAAGATTTTCACTTTAGGCCAAAAGGCAGTGGGTAGTTTTTCGTCACGTATCATTCTTTTCATGCTTGGCACTAAATTTTGCGTGCGATAGTCTATGAGGTCAACGTTTCCAAGGTCAGGCTGATGTAACCGGCTAAGCCTGAACCCACACTGACTCCAGGACCCTAACAATGGTACAGTAAACACATTGTACTAAAACCAGTCTCCTACCCCCACCCTTCTCCACTCGTGCTTTGGTGTAGAGTAGAAGGAGGCTGCTGGGATGCTATCTGACTCGCTCATCAGCAGGTCAAGAGACCAAACCCGAAGAAGGGCTTGAATGGAGAGGAATGTAAAAAAAGGTTTTAGTTGCACTGAGAGCTCGACAGATTGAGGAAGAAATGGGAAACTGCCCTGATATTTACATTTCACTATCTGATATTTTGGAAATGTAGCCTTCTTTGTTCTCACGCCCCCCTCTTCTTGCAGAGATTATGTTTATATACCACCAACGCCAATTTCTAATATAAATGGAGGCAAAACGTTTTATTCTTCCTTTCCTGTTGTATTGAATTATGTTATATTATATTGGTAGGATAGACACCGGCAACTCGTTACAGCTTGACGTATGACGTTATAAAACAACATAGCATTATCTAAGACTTGTTGGTTACAATGCTAACTTCAAATGTCTATGAAATAGCAAACAAAGTGCCTGTTTCTATATATTTGCTGCTATTTACAGCCACTGACAGTTGGTACGGAGCAAAATAACAGACAGTAGACAGTTAATAAGCAAATCAAAACCCTCATATCACAGCTCTGGACTTAACTGTTGGTCCATTCCTCCGAGTTTGTTTTCAGAGTCTAGCGTTTAAAGTTATTGTTTATATTGGCCCTGTTTCACGTTTTTTTTTTCTAATCTCGTCTCAAATGATTCAAGATATTAAAAATAGCCTGTGCGTGATGTAAAAAGCATACTAATGCTCATCACCTTCTATTCTGCACTCAAACCTTTAGTTTAATTTTAAGATACTGAAAAATTAAATTTCTTGCAGGAGATTTTTTTTTTTTGCATTGCATTGCATATTCTAGTCTTGTGTATAATATATCTTGCATGTAATATTGCCTCATTCCTAGATGTCAAACGAAGGAAAATACATGCATGTGTGTGGTCTCACAGGCCTGCATATGATCAAGTGACGTGTTATGGGGTTAAACTGTTTAGGAAACGTACTTTGTGTAGGGGCCCATTGAGTTCCAGCAGCTGCAAAGGCCTGCAGTGATTTCTGCCCATACAAAATGGTTTCATTGCAGGTGACAAAACAGCCTCATTATATCAGTTCTGAATAAAAGCCAATAGAACAGGGTGTTGTGGCCACAGCAACAATAGTGTTGAAATTAAAGATGTGAAGAGGCCAGTAGAGGGTGTGCGTAAATGGCTGCAGAGGGCTGGGAGGATGGCGTGGTGTCTGCTGAAGTAGCAGCAGACACCACAGACGAGGCGGATCCATGTCCGTCACTCTCTTTTCTCTTCCGTGGCTCTTTTTCTCTTGTCGCTTACGTCCATGGCTCTAGTTTCTCTTGGCCCGATTTCCACCTCTCGTCCCACTTAACTGTGTGAAAGTTGTTGCGTTTCTCCTCTTTACACACAGCCTCAGTGTTCCTGCGACGTAATGTGAGATCACACGGCAGTCGATGATAAGTCAAATGATTTTCAAGGATTTTGTAGTTCTTAAGAAAAAAACAGGAACAATGAGTTATTGCATGTGATCAACCGGTGCTAGGCATACTGGTGGGACAGGATAAAGATAAATAAGGATAGAAAACTAATAAGAAAGGGGAGGAAATGAAAAAAAAAACCCAATTACGATGGACGGTTTGACTGCAACTGTTCACTCCATACTTTCTGCAACTCGTCACTGTTTCGCGTGTCACATGGAAACACTTGATTTGGACATGTTCGTGTCCCCTTATCAAGCAAAGTGGAGCCCTTTTGTGTAATTTTTAAACATTATGAAACAACTTCAACAGATACCCCTCAATGTCCGAAGCAGATGTCCCAAGACCACGGTCAAATACTATCTGCAGGGGACGTTAGTGTCCCACAGACATGACAACGTAGGATTCGTTTTGTCGCACCACGAGGCGAGTTCAGTCTGGTTGTCAGGAGATTGGTAGTTTAAACCAAATAATGAAAGTTTCCAGGTGCCACAAATCTTTCCAATAAGTGACAGAAACAACAAAATGAACTAGTGCTTTTTCTATACACAGGACAAGCACAACAGATTTTACTTTTTTTTTTTAACACTGAGAAATCCATTTAAAGAGTAGCAGTTGCATTTTTTGGTTTCTTTTATTTGTAACTTTTTGCATCCTTAAAAGAAAGAATTAAATAAGTGTCCCGAGACTGATACAAACGGATCTGTCATCTGTGGAAGTCAGGGGACAGTGAAATACACATTTTTGTTGCACTTTCTGCCTGGAATTTCTGCAACCTCAATTTCCCAAAAGTTGGGATGTTGTGTAAAATGTAAATAAAAACAGAATGCAATGATTTGCAAATGTCCCAAAACCATATTTTATTCCCAATAAAACATAAACAACACATGAGGTGTTGAGGTGAAACTGACAAACTTCATCATTTCATGGAAAATATTAGCTCTTTTTGGAATTTTCTGGCCATCTGGTAGTTGCACAAACTTTGTTGCTTTACCTTTGTTCACATATTACATATGCTTCAGGTAGTTAAATATCTCGTCACCTGTTAGTTCCTGGCTCACAGTTGTGTACTTTCGTATTTGTTCAGAATATGTGATTTAGAAGCCATGGTTTTTGATTAAGGTTAGAAGGAAATTGTTGAGAACATTGGTCTTACACTTTCAATATTGTTCCTGCAAATTTTCCAGAACAATCAAAGACAGTTTGGTGCTCCTAATTTGAGTAGCCTTTGCCAATCTAACGAAGCTAATGTTGGAGTCCATGCACGTGCTCCAACAAAAAAGGATAAAAGTCTGAAATGTGTTTTTTTTTTCCCCACATGATCCTCCTTTATTTTTGCAGTGCACATTTTCTGAAATTCAAGACAAATATATTGTTACTTTCCTGATCTGCCATAAACGTGAAACAATGAAGTACAAACAGATGCAGATGCAGAAGTAGATGAGCACTGGACATTTATCAGCAAAACGTAAGTTAAGAGTTAAAATTTTTTAATTCAAACACAACTGAACAACGTTTTTTGCACAAAAACCCCCCCCAAAAAATGTATTTGTTACAATGCCAAGGGGGAAGAAAAGAAAAAAGATTCAACGTAAGTCACTAGGTGTTGCAAAAATGACAAACAAAAACAAGTTGTCTGGTCTTGTGGTGATAAAAACGATGCAGCGTCGTTTCATCAGAGCTCTGATTTGTCTGGCGGAGGCGACGTGCACTGTTGGCTGGATTCAGGATGGTTCTCTAATGCTTCGCCCTGCTGAAGAAAACCTGATCACTTAAACCAACAAACATCAGCCTTCAACACTCTCTTCCTTCTTTCTCATACTTGTTATTCTCCTTCTCACAACTTCCCTTGCTTGTCTGTCATCATGGCTTCCTCTTTCTGTCTGTTATATTTTCTTGGTATACCATGTTTCTCATTTTGTCCTGCCATTCTGCATTTGTTTCTCCCCAGTGATTGGTTCACTGCCAAAGGGGCCTTGTATGCTCCGCAGGTCATTAGAAGGTCAGCCGAGAGGCAATATAAACAGCAACGACTCTTGACCTCCGGCATGAACCCTAAATGCGATCATCTCCCCTTCACCAGGAGTACTTGCTTATGGTCGTGACAGGATAAAGTTGTTTGTTTGAGGTGTGAAACGCTGACGTGTTATAACGTTTTCTATAATTTTGTCTTTATATACCACCACAGTAGATTTCAAATAAAACAAACAGGGTGTCATGAAAGTGTTGAGAAGTGAACATCTTGATTGTTTTATTTTGAAATCCATTGTGGTGGTCTATAAATGCAAAATCATCAAAATGATGTCATTGTTTAAATACTTCCTGACCAGACTGTATCTAACTTAAATCCATGCTGGGTGTCATGAATAAAATATTTCTTTCCAGCAGTAAACAAGGTGTTTCCCGCTGCTGTGCTGATCGTTTGGCGTGAACGTGAACTTGCGCGTTCCTGCCGCTGTAACATCTCTTTCTCCTTCAAATATTCATGAATGTTCTTCTTGTTTCCGCCCCTGTGATTGACTGGCAGCCTGTCCAGGATGCTCACCGCCTCTCACCCATGACAGCTGGGACAGACTCCAGCCTCCCCGCGACCTTGAACAGGATTAAGTCGGTTTCATTCGGGGGCTGACTCAGTCCCACCAACTATTAACTCCCAGAAAAAGCAACAATACCTTACTCAGCTTCTGTTGCATAGTTAACATGGTCAATCGTAACTGCTTGTACAAAACGTCACATTGTCATTTGCCACATTTAAACGGGCAGCATTGTAAGTGAAGTTAATCCTTTCACCCCTACTGTTACTAAAGCCATCTATTAACCTTGAGATTGATCAAAACCTAAAATCAGGTCTTTGCTGACAAATGACAACACTCCAACTGATACATATAAGAAATTATAGGTTGCATATTTGTATCATATTTATATGGAAAAGCTCCTCTAAATTTGGATTGAATCTTGTTTGTTTATTTTTTCGTGTAACATTTTGGCACAGGGACAAATAGTTGTAGTGTTTGACTTGTAATAAAAAATAGATGCTCAACAAACGTTTGACACATATAGGCCAGGGTAGGTGCAGCGTAGCTGAGATGTTTTGTCCTTCCTTCCCTCTTTCCTTCTGGCCTAGATACCCTGCCTCTCAAATTTCCTAAAGGCTGAGCCCTGGGCTTTTTGTCAACTTTGTTATAAGATAGTGGGGCCCAGACACCCAGTCCCAGGGGCCCAAACACACAGGGCATTAGCGCTGTGCCTACAGTATAGCACTGTCAGGCAGATGTAATTCTCTCTCTCTTGCTCCTGGACCCTCCTCCCTCCTTTCATTGGTGCAATAGACAGAAGAAAAGAGGTGTTTGTTCCGGGACAAGAGGGATGAATTTGTCTGCCTTAGACAGGAGAAGAAAAGCAGTTTGAAAGGGACTTGTCAGTGGCCGTGGATCGGGTGGTTGGAGGGTGTCCCTCTCCCACTCAGAGAGAATGCACTGTGTGTCAGCATCTTCTACTGTTTCCGCCGAGCCAGATCCACAGCCACACTCACTGTCTCGATAGGAAGTGTTGGAGTGTGCATGACAGTGTATATTTACAGTTGTGCATTTCTGACTAATTTTGTTATCTTTCTTTAGTTGTTTTTTTTTTTTGTACTGTTTCAGGAAAGACTTGCACATTTATAAAATCTTTACTATTACTTTTTAAATACTAGTACTTTAAAAAAAAATTCCCATGTACATATGGCTCCCTTTACAAGATGTTATCATGATGGACGCTCCAATACTGTGACGCATTTCCATATTCATAAACATGCAGTGGAACTATGTCAGTGGGCTTCTGTGGGTCTCAAAGTTTGGCGGTGACCCTCACTTCTCCTTACGAGCAGTGACTATCAATAATACAAGCTTTCTTTTTCTCTTCCCTCTTTCAGTCTTTTGTACATTTCATTCCTCTCTCTCTAGATCCCATCAGGGACAAAACCTTTGTGTAACAAAACTAGGGTGGATCTCATTGACGCTCAACAGGAATACTGCTGTCCAGTTGTGTTAGATCTGAAATAAAACTCGCATCCTTACCACACTCTTAAGGATGACAGTGGATATGACAGTATTAAAGTTCTGCTTAACAGAACTAGGTTAAAGCTCCTTAAGTCTCCATTGTATGCGGTGGCCAGCAGGGGATACAGAATTTATATGGAATTCCGTGAGAAAATTATCCCAGTTCTCACTTAAGCTGTGACGCCAGAAAACCCATCCCTAACAGGTTTAGGGTTTCAGTCCTAGTTTCATGTTGAGTAAATAAAGATGACACAATTTCCTGAAGCATTAATAAAATGACAATGGCAAAAATAATAAGTTACTTCCAAACTTTGGGGTTTGTTTGAATTCCAAAAAAAACGTACAAAACTGCACCCATCACTGCCTTGTCTTTTCTTGCCAGCCCCTTCATCTCCAACTCTTTCCTGGTCTTTCTCGTCCCACCTTGAGTGATTATAGTCCTCTTTGGGAGAATTTTTTATTCTTTTTCATTTTCTTCTAGGGATCAATAAAATAAGCCTGGACTGTCAAGACGCTGGTGACGAAAACACATTCACACACACTCATCCACACGCAAATGCACATATATGTGGCTTTTGGGTTTTGCCAGGAGCAGCACAGTGGATTAGTGGTCAGCACTGTCGCCTCACAGCAAGAAGGTTCGATTCCCGGGCCTGGAGGGGCCTTTCTGTGTGGAGTTTGCATGTTCTCCCCGTGCTTGCGTGGGTTCCCTCCGGGTACTCCGGCTTCCTCCCACAGTCCAAGAACATGCATACTAGGTTGATTGATGATTCTAAACCGGTTGGTGTGAGTGTGCATGGTTGTTTGTCTCTGTATGTGACCCTGTGATGGACTGGTGACCTGTCCAGGGTGGACCCCTGCCTATCGCCTGTAATGAGTCGGGAGAGGCTCCTGATAAAACAGGTATGGAAAATGGATCGACGGAATGGATGGGTTTTGCCCAACCTGGGATTAACCATTAATATATAAGAAGACAGAGGGGGAAATAAATTGTAAAACATTAGGGGGAATAAATCTTACAGTGATGTGGAGCTTAAGGACGGTGATTAAACACTAAAACAGGTCAAACTTATTGTCGCCATTGTTACATAAACAGTGACTCAGAAGTGATTCAGAACAGGGAAGTGTTGTGACAGCAGGTATGTTGACCAGTCACAAAAGCATATAAACTGACTCCAATCTCTTGAGTCTTCAGGCACACATTTGATTTGCTTCTTGTTTATTTAAATATATACAGCAACTGTCAATAAAACAGTCACACAGTGTTAAATTCAAGCATGTCTTTTGGTTTAAAAATGATTGTACCTCTTCTCTAATTGTGTTTCAAATATAAGAAGCCTCTAATTTCAGAGAAAAAAGACATGTTGCATGCTACACTTTTATTATTGTATTGCAGCATTGTAAACTATAAAGGATTTTATGCATTTTCTCATTTTGCGTCGACTGGAAACATTGATTTTATTAAGCTGAAAGCATTTTTTTTTGAGATACTTGGTTGTCCATCGGAGCATTATATGGGATCTGACAGGGAAGGTGTCCAGCAAAATCTCTGGATCAATAAAACTTTGTGGGAACGTTGTGGGATTTTTACGGCTAATCCCACTCAGAAAATAAATGACGGTGCTACAATATCATTTTCTAATGAGTTTGTAATCATATGCTCCCTGTCAGTCAAGGTCAGTAAATATGTATAATAAACATAATATTAACTTTAAAATCTGAGAATGTAGACAAACTATGGATGGGTTGTTTTCTTCTTCTTCTTCTGGAAACAGCCTCATATTTTGTCATTATTATGTCTCTTCAATGCACAAAACCTTGTTTTTTTTCCTTTTCAACATTCAACATCTGTTTACTAACTCACTCTTCTAAAGTCTAAAATCTAAAGTCATCAGTTAGTATTTACAATGTCCATCTTGTCCCAAAAACCCTTGCTCCAAAAAGGCCTCCAAGGAAGTTCCCCCTGTGAAGTAGCTCTCGCCACCAGGATGCTTTGTATAAGCGCTCCGCTGGGAAACCATCAACTCATATTTTCAAGGTTGAGGTGATGTTTTTAAAAGGATCTGTGAGCAGGTCTGTGTGTGGAAGGCCCTGCAGGAATGGCACGGTAAGTGCTTCCAGGGTGCCGGGTCAGGGAAGTCCTAAGAGGATACGGGCTGCACTGGAATTGACTCTTAACTACGTACCTCCTGCGCACGGAAATTTCATAACTCAAATTTGTTTCAGCGTATGGTCGCACATGTTGACATTGTTATGTTCCACAAAATCATGCATTTTACAGTTGGTCTTCCATGCATTTTATCTCTGTATAATGGAATAAATTACTTAAAAGATGCATAGTGTGCCTTTTTCAACAGATTGACACAATTTTTCAAGGTCTTAAGAAATATGTGTTTTACGCTTTGATCGAAATACCACAGATATACAGTATGAACGACTCTCTTTTCAACCATGTCTTTACAGCTCTGTTCATTCAACCCAGTTCCAGAGATGGAGTCAGCCCACTTAACTCTGCTTCACCTCACCTTTTCACAAATCTTTTTTTGTGATCTGTCACAAAGCTTTGTGGTACTACAGCAATTTTTGAATAATACAAAGTTGGGTGGTGATAAAGGAGGGTATGCTGGATAATTCCTCTCTGATCTGTTTCTGGTACGTCACAGAAACATACAAAGCTCACTGAGTGACATAATATTTTCAGACACAGTCAGACCAAGATAACTCGACCGGGTTGTGATATGATTGGGCTTTTGATTTGGTGGCACTGCAGACACTGAAATATATGTACTCATGGATGAGGGAATAAAGAACAACCATTCTTTTCATGCTCCCTAAAAAAAATCATCATTCAGTGATTTAAAAATTGTTTCTATTAAATGTTATTGTTAAATTGTGATTATTTAAAAGGTTTTGCACTGACCAAATGCACACAAAAAAATCCTAAGACCCTGAATTTACAAAATTGTTGAGCAGTTTTGAATGTTTTCTCTGGGTTTTTATTAATTTGTGGCTGAAACTAAATACGTGCTTGTAAAAGTGTCACTTTGAGAAATCTTAAACGTTGTTGGCGTCGATGTAAACTATACTTACATGTTCTTTAGTCTTGTTGTGTTAACTGTATGTAACAAACTGATGATGAAGAAGCTCATTTCATAAGAGTCTTATCCAATGAGCAGATGTGATTAGTTGAGTAACTGCAGGAACATATGGTTCATCCTATTCAGTTTCTGTAAGCGCTGCTAATCTCTGCGGCCAAGTTAAGTAATTTGTTTTTTTTCAAAAATGGAGGAACATGTCATCAAAGGTTAGAGGGGTAACTCAGATACAGCAATACTGTGGAGAATGAAAGCAAATGCTGTCCTGAAGAGACACGCTCAAGAGGCTCAGTGGATGTTACAAAAATGCAATGAGCAATTACTTAATAGTAATCCCAAAAAATAAACAAACGCCCTTCTAAGATTATACAGGTAACATATTGAGTATCAGCTGAGGCAGTGTGACCTTTTCATTCATTTGGAGTAATTCTTCTGTCCACATGAAGACGCCACAGTCATATCTCGTTCATTGTAGCTTTTCTCCACTAAACGTTATGTTCACCTACTTAAAACTATTTTTTTAAATTTATCTTTTCTGGTTTTGACAGACGAGCAGGTCGAGTTTTGTGGGTTAATCAGAGGTTTTTTACTAATGGCAACTGCCTGTTCATAACAACAACAAAATGTTACGAAAGTTGTTAAATTGACCCAAAAGTGTATGATTTTGTTTAAAATAAAAATACATTAAGCTTAAAGACACTAAAGTGGTATGCTGAGCTGAGGGAAACTGCAAAGATGGTGAACCCAGTACAGTTTTCTATATTTTTGCATGAAAATGACCTGGCAGATAAAGAGATGCTGATCAAACAAATAGGATATTGTTAGATTTTTTTTATTTATTTATACATGAAAAGGAGTATTACAGATTCATGGGTGGCAAAGAGTGTTTTCGAAATGGAGTTGACCCTGATGTCCAACAAAAACAGTTTCAAAAGGATTCTTGTGAAGGCTTGATGCCTTTACTTTGTCATGTGACCAGCTCACTTCTGGCTCATCCACAACATTTATTTTGGATCAAAGTCCAAACTTTGACTCTGAAATTAAGTTCACTGACACGAATCCTGATAATTTCATTTCAAAACTCTTAATATAATTGGTATTAATAGTTCCATCATTGATGACGAGCATTGATGTTTGCATCGGTCTTCTTTGTAAAACTGCAGATGGAGGGAAACGTTCATAGAAAGCTTTGGCTTTCCCTTTGTACAGTGGTCTTACTACCATATGTCTTTAGTGATCTTATTAACTCATTAACATGAACTTCTACAATGTGAAAAAAGCCTTTGACTTCTGGAAAGTAACCGTGGACTTATCACTGTTGGTTAACCACTCCTGAGGTCACCCGCTGCTAAAGAGAACAACAATGTCCTTGTATTTACTTTGTGTCTGACTCTGGATCTGTGGAGATGCTAACCTTTTCTCAACCTTTTCCAGACCGATGATCATCCACTACTCCCTTTCCGAAGCTCTCACAAATTTCATTTGTTTGTACCATGACACACATCCATATGATGTGAAGGTCAGATTATTATAGACCCTTGTTCTTAAAATAAAACACTGACCACTTACGCGTGATTGCTGCTCCACTGACTGAATACACCTGATTCAGATTTAAGCTTTGAATTAACTAACAATCCTACAGGTTCGCAAACTTTGACTAGCATTTGTTTTTTCCTTTTATGTGTATTTTGAAAAACTGGGAATTTCAGATGACATTTAGATCCTATTGAAGAAGAGTTGGAAAAGAGGTAAAAGGGTTTTTAAAAACTCTCGAACACCACTGCAGTTCCTCACAAGATCAGCCTTGTGAACAACATATTCAAAAGGTCACTTGATCTGGTTTTTATTTTACAATCAGAGTACAATCAGAAAGGAAATCACGGTCACCACTGGAAGATGTATATATGTATTATCTTTTCAATCAATAGTATGCAATGACTGCCAGACGTTGAGCTTTGATAAACGGGTAGCTTCTCTCTTACTTAGATGTGCTACATGAATACAAAAAGATTATTAGTAGGAAAATGCAAATGAGACACAAGCATCCGAAATGTTTCATCTGAGGCTTCTTTGCCTCTTTTGTCTCTCAGGTTCCTCATTGCAGATTTAGCTGTGTTTCTGCATTGATTTTTCAACTCAAAAGCCGTGCAGAGGGAGCTGATATTGAAAAGGCAAAACAGGTTGAAAATTCCACTTGATCTCTTTATTTCTTAAGAGTATAAATGTTGACCAGCTCAGACAAAGCGCTTCAGCTAAAAATATACTCATAACTGCGATAACAGTATCCATATTATGAATCAGGTATTATAATTGAAGGAAAAAAAAACAATAGTGAAAATAAATTATCTGAATAACAATATTAATTATAACAACAATAATTATAATAAAGTGTCAAATTAGAATCCATAAACCTTTTTTTCTTAGCTTTTTTTTTTCCTCATGTGGAAAACTGCTTTAAAACTCTCCAAGAGAAAAGAAACCCAGCATATTTTAAGTAGTGAAGAGCATTTTTCACACATTTACAATATTCACAGTAAGTACAAACCTGTTCAGCACTCTGACCCACACCGTGGTCCGCTGTCAGTGAGCACGAAATACGAGGCGCAGTGACATTTCTGTTTTCATATATGTGTGCCTGGCCAACAGGAAGCCAAGCGTTTCTCCATCAGTTTTGGTACCTATAGATAAGGAGCAAAAGGTCCTTTCTTCTTACAACCCACTACTGGCTTAATCAATCAAAAGACAATCAAGATAAAGACACGCAGGCCGCATGTCTGCTACCATCCTATATTTAGACCCTCATCACCCTGCATGTAGCAGTCTCACGCTCTTTAAGTCCATGTAAACCCCCTCTCCTTGCCCTCTCAGCCCATTGCGGTCACCATGTTGGAGTGGTGCGGGTGACCAAACGATGGGTGTATCGGCGTGGGAGTGGGGAGCATGTGTCCAGTGTGACTGAAAGGTGGCAAGTGGCCCATGGACATGTGACTGGCCAAAGAGGCGGCGCTGAAGTGAGAGCTCTTCTCATGCAGACTTTTGGAAAACTCTTCGTAGCTGTCGCTGGCCCGCTTGCTCTTTTTGGATTTGTTGGACATTTTCCGGTTGCGGGTCTGGATACCCTCCTTTTTCATGGTCAGAGGCCGGTTCACCTGATGAGGATCAATGAGGTTGTCTGTTATTTTCTTTGGAGTGACAGCTGACATCCAGAAATTATGCATTTTATCATGATGTAATCAAAAGTACTTTAAGTTTCAGTGACAAACTGTTCATTTTTTCTTTCTTTTTTTTTTTACTAGAAAGTCAATAGCCCACCTTCCAGTTTTAAATAAAGTAAACCAGATCCAGATGACATTGTGATTCATTCTTTCTTAATCTAAGCTAAAAGAAAATATTCATGAAAATGGGTTTGGGAGCTTTTTTTGAACTACAAACATCTAAAACAATGCACTTGTTGGATAATATTTTAAGTCATGGATTAATCCACACTGAGCTCTGAGAGTCATGTGGGCACATATGTGGGAGTGACTTAAAAGAAACCACAGCACATGTTGATGATCAAGAACGGACATGTCACTCTACTTGCTGACGAACACTAATGTCACTCTGGCACACAACCATCAGGCTTTAGTTACACTTGAGTACTCGTTGATTTAATACACTGATTGTTGCGTTTACAAATTTGCATCCCTATTGACCATGTAGTCTACTTCAGTGCTTCCAGCCTTAAAACTGTTAATATGAAGGACGTCTTTCTGGCATTCCCACTCGACAACAAGCCCACCATTGTGACCCTCAAAAGGATTACACTTACCATGAAAACAATAAAGCACAAAGAAAGAAAAGAGCAATAAGTGCAACAGTGCCTGAAACAATCATTCTCCCTCTGTCTTTCTCTTATCCTTTCGCTCTGTCTCCCTTCTCTTAATACTCAATCAGTGCAACCTTGTGCTTTTACTTTCAGGCTTCTCAGCCCCATGCTAAATCCAGACTGGGGACGAGTGGTCAGAGACTTACGTTGTGCAGTTTATAGTAGAGGCCGCAGGCGTTGCACACCGGGTCTCCGTTTGCATTGCGCCGCCAGAGTGTCGTGGTGGTCGTCTGACAGTTAGCACAACAGGTGCCTGCACGTCTGGCAGCAGACTGTGGAACGAAATAGGTTCAGCTTTAATTAGGGCTCAATTCTGCAAGCAAAGGACGCTTGAGAATGAGTGTAACAATGCTCAAAACAAACGGTAGAATTTTCTATCCTGTAAAAAGATGCGTGATGTGAAGAGCACAGCTACAGATTACCTTCAGAATGTTAAATTACTATTATACATATCTGAACATCAATTATCATTAATTATTTGCTGATCTATTATAATAAAAAAGGCTTAATTGACCCCCCCCCCCCCCCCCCCCCCAATTTTCCTTTTCTTTTCTAATGACAAAATTGATTTGGGGCTTATTGGTGGAGCTCTTGTTTATTGCAAGCACACACACACACACACACACACACACACACACACACACACAAACACATACATATATATATATCCCATCTAATCTGAAACATTGAATGGTTACAGAGAGGGAGAAGGGGTCTCATGTGTTGACATTTCAAACCTGACATTTCATGTATTTAACACACAGGCCCATATCCTGTACATGAAATTAATACATAAACCTATAAATTTGGTGAAATTTTAGCCCAATTGTATCTTCATAATTTAGTTAGATATTAAGATAATACAATTGTAATCTTATAATTGTTTTTTATTTTAATATTTCTTACTCTCTTTTTACAAACACACTGCAAGTTTAGTGCGCTCAGGTTGCAGTGCGTTTGCAGCAGCTTCAGTGGGTGCACCAGTCTCCGTTTTCAATCTTTTTTTTTATTTTTTATTTTAGTCTTTAGTGGACGGAAGGCTTGACCACTAGAAAGCGAGGTCTGGGCCTATACTCAGGAGGCCGCAGGGGGAAGGCTGGCCCTGCTGCTCTATCTGGAGTGGTCAGACATCCGGGTAGGAAACAACTGGAAGTCTGCTGCCGCTGCAGCGCTGCTCTCTGCGCAGCGCTGCGAGCTCTGCTGGCTGAGCTGCACGGAAACCAGCCCTGATATACGGCCGTATATGCGTTTATAGGTGTAGTTTCTCACGCGGGAAATGATTTGTATGAAGTAGACAGTTGTATTCCTCCACCTTTTTTCTGTGTGTGTTAAAAAGGTTTAGATCTGATGGCGAAAGCAGTCCGCATGGACGCGTGGACGAAGAAATTCATGCATGTAAATCTTTTTTTTTTTTTCTTTTTAAGAAAAAAACAAAACAAAAAGAAAACAGTATACCGTTGGTCACCTCCCACTTGACTATATTCGGTAACTGTTGTTTTATTTTAAGGTTTTTTATCTTCACTTACTTCACCTCTCCGAAGCCTCGGTCTTTTGTCCGGTGAATGCAAGTTGCGCATTTTGATAACCTACATCGTTTTTCTGAGCATTTTTTGAGTTCATATGGATAAATATTCTGGCGACCTGGTTTCATATTCCTGATTTAGGTGTTCTGGACTGAATATGCTTTCCATTTCAAAAGTGCTTCCATATGCAACCCAATACTACAAACAGAGCGGTTCCTAAGGATGTTAACTCAGACCGCTTCAGGTTTACAGCTGAATTGAAAATGTTTAAAATGATAAGCATATTTGTAATTAACTCCACAACATTCTGAACTCTTGCTTTCCAGTACTACATTTTTCTGATTCCATTCACCCCTGTTGGTATTAGTTTAACAAAGCTAAATTACATTTAAACGGTTTAAAGATCAGGTGTGGCAGGAGGTTTAATGTTGGTCTGATTTCCAGCAGCAATGCTGATGTTGGATGCAGTCTGTGGTGACAAATGCCTGTTTGGTTTGGTTTTGTTATTCTTTTTTTTTCCTCCTCCGACCTTTAGAAGACCATACCTCCAAAATGTCAACTTTCATGAGCTCAGAATGGCAAACCCGTTTGTTTTTTTGTTGTTTTTTTTTTTTTTTTTTTTTTTACTTGTCCCATCATTTAACACGGTGGATTCCCGTGGCTTGTTTAGCTTTCAGGTGATTAAGAACTTTCTCCAACTCCTCACACAGTTGATCCTACAGCTCTAAGTGAAAAGAGGATGCTCTGCTGCACACATGCTAAAATGAACGCAAATCCGAAAGAGCGGCACAACACCAACCAGGATTGCGGGGATGAAGGATCAATGAAGCACGATGTTGCTTCAAGGAAAGTCAACCTGGCCCTGCAACCAATGACGGTATCTGAAGTAGCTATAATAATGATAACAGCAGCGATGCAGATAGCCCCGCTCTGCTGGCAGCCTGAGCTGAAGGAGCAAGAGGTGAGTGGGAAACAGAATTCCCGGAAACTGATTGAGAAAATATAACTTTCCTGGAATTGTACCTCCTCCCCCACACCCTTCACCTTACGCTCTTCTTATTTACTACCCTTCACAACTCGCACAGAGAGCCGCGGATGGGACTCAC
The DNA here is from genome assembly GCA_014839995.1 of Xenentodon cancila. Lineage (NCBI taxonomy): Eukaryota > Metazoa > Chordata > Actinopteri > Beloniformes > Belonidae > Xenentodon > Xenentodon cancila. The sequence goes on along the minus strand of CM026203.1, from coordinate 14,286,101 downwards.
CAGCCTGCGCTTGGGTTTGATCAGCGGTCTGTTCTGGCCGTTCATCTTGTGGTAAAGGCCGCAGGCGTTGCACAGGTAGTGTCCGGTGCTGTCGCGTCTCCACAGAGGTGTAGAAGTGGCTCCGCAGTTCACACACTCGCGGCCCTCTGTGGGAAAAGACGCATCCACGAGTGTGGAATTACAAGTTAAATAATAGATCAATTAATCAAGCCAGTATTGAACACTTTGTGCTCTCATGCACAGGTGTGTGAGCACCTGGTGTATATTCTTCTTAAGATAATTTATTTAAGCTGCAAAAAAAAAAAATCATATACTTAGTTAAATACTGACGTGCATAATTTTTTTTTCAGGTTTGAATTTCTTTATATTCCTCTAAATTTCTCTGAAAACACTACACATTTCTGAGACACCAATTCATGTTGCCAATATAGTGTAAAAGAGCCATTTATAAATACTTTAGAAATGAACCTCTTGAGTGACTTTGAACCAAATCCCAAAAGTAAACAACAACCACAATTGGTAATTTAGGTCAGAGTTGAAAATGTTATAGTGAAGAATTAGTTTTATGACTTATACAGATATTAATATCACAGAACTACATTTAATATCCAGTTTAATTTTAAAATTAGAAAAATTGGTTTAGGTCACTCTGTAACAATATCATGCTTGCAGCTTCTGGATTACAATTAAATAACAATACAGACAATCTATTTGAGTCTCTGCAACAGAGCGGCAACTACTGGTCTTAGTACAGAGTTTTGGGCTCTGTGCATCTGCAGGCTCTCCTTTCACACCTCTGAGCTTGATCCAGTTCACTGCACTGCTGCAGAGGGCTCAGGGTGATTACATTCACGGGGAACAAAAGAAGAATACTGAAGCGGCTCTGCCGGGACTCTTGGACATTTGCAGAGTGGCTCTGGACACTTACCCTTAGTATTATACAGTAGGCCTATATTTAATTTTATAAGCTGGTTAATTTACTGCAGTGACAAAAAAAATGGCAAAGCCTGCTGATAGTCATTTTGCATTTAGCAACTGCCTGCTGCATTCAAGTGCAATTTACCAAGTTACTCTAAAATATAGCCGAATTTCTGATTACTTTACTGGATGTGAAATGAATTATTATTGGTCATAAAGTAAAGTCTTGGTGTCTTGGTTTTAGATGTAAATCTTGATAAAAGATCAAATAAATAAGGTTTTAAAAATATATGTTAGTTTGACTTCTGTAAACGTTGTATGATAATAACGTGGTCTATTTCGTAAAGACAGATTGTTTTTTAATAAACGTTAAATAAGAGTAACAAAACAATAGCAGCTTTTAACAGGTTAACAAACGCATGTTTGCTAAAAAGACAACAACAACAACAAAAAAATCTTTATCAACCGCAAACGACCGTCTTTCAAGCATGCCAGTTAATCTGACAGTTCAAATGGGTAAACTTTTCGTTTAGTTGAACTGACACTGACTCGCAGCAGATCAAAACCAGCAGACCTGTGATAAGATCGTTATATAAACCAAGGCTGCCTCCACGTCCAACTGATGCCAGACTAGTTTCAGATTTAATTTCCTAGACTTTATTTTGAGACTGATCTCGTGTGTTTGCGATGGACTTACCAGTGCAGGATCGTGTCTTTCCTTTGTTCTTGGGGCTGAAGTTGGATGATGATCCCAACAGGCTTCCCGGGTGGAACAGACTGCCGCCGTACTCGTGAGCCGCTGGGAGGGAGTAGGGGGCGTATGTGGGGATGGGATGATGCGTGGACGGGGTCTGGGCGCTCATCGATGTCAGGCTGCTTCGCAGCGGACTGGACCCCTCCATCTTCATGCCCTCCGGTAATGACACGTGGTATTTGACAGACTCCTTCTCGTCCATTCTGGTGGCAGAGGACAAAGGAGACGCGGCCCCTGGATCCGGGGACACGTCTTTTGGTGGCGTGGGAGGGAATGAGTACAGGTGGGAGCTGGAGTGGGATGGCGGCGTTAAAGAGGATGCTGACACCGTGTTTGAGTTGATGCTGCTGGTGCTGCTGTTACACGGATACACGGCAGAGAGGGCGCCGGGGGATGCAGAGCCGGGGTGGTGCAGGCTGGGCTTGCTGAAGGGACTCACGGCCCACGCGTTGTGGTGAGCCGACAGGGCGGCTTTCCCTCCATCCAGCCATGAGATTCCCGGACTGTGGAGGAGATGAGGCCGACACACCTGAGTCCCCGTCAGACGAGCTGTGAAACAACAGCAGATCATGGAGACCGTGAAGTGCACATCGAGACAGCGTGATCTGGCTCGGGACTTCGGACGCAAAAACCTAGACTTGTTGATTCAATTGGCTTGATTTAAATCGGCATATAAAGTCAAATATTGTACGAGTTAGTCTACTCCTCCTAAAATAAATCTCGTATTTCGTGTATTTGATCTCAAAAGTCAAAGTTGGCTGATTATTTAACAAATAAATGGGACACATAAGCAAACCAGTTCATCAGTCTGAAAGGTCAGCCAAAACGAATCTAATTATCTTTTTGGCGTTACAAAACAGGCCTTCAAAATTCCACTTTTGTAACTGATAAAATAGAAAGAATCACTCCTTTGTTGTTGTTGTTTTTTTCTATTCTTTTAACAGCAACTATACAAGGCCTATGTGAGTGATCTCACCGTGCGCTTGGCTGTAGGACACCCTGGCCCTGGCAGAGTTGTGGTAGTACGGGTTTCCCTGCGAGTCTAGGTGGTTAAAGAAAACGTCCACCTCGTCCGGAGGCAGGAGCTGCGCCGCGGGCTCCATGTAGTTGTGGCCCAGGCCGTGGTGGTGAGAGTCTGGGTGTTGTCCGTTCAGCACGGGATGATGATGCATCCAGCGGGGCTGGTCGGCCGCCACATCCATCTCCGTGCCTCTCTGTAGCGCGCTTTTAATAATCAGTCAAAGGAAAAACAATATCCAAGGAGCTGACGGGATTCAGATGATCGACTCTTTACGAGATCGTCACTGAAACCATGCGCTTGCACAGGACTCCTGTTCGATTGGATCCTTTTTTTAGTTTAGTCCCCGTCCTCTGCTGGACACGGAGTCCAGTTTGACACTGAAAACCTGCAAGACGCAAACATCAGCTGTTAATATTTTAAAGGCGGAGGTGCTGAGATGTGGTGTCTTTTTAAAAGCACAAATAAACACGAGGCGTGGGAACCCTCCACCTTAGGTACATGTGTCATTTCAACTTTAACAATAATAATAATGAAATGATAACTTTTTTTTAAGCACAACACACGGCCCTTCTGATGCGATGTATTACAGCAAATACTCGGCGGACTGATCTTCTGAACGTGAACCTACCGTGGATCTCCCGGTGTTTTATCCTTAGCGCCGGATTTGAGAAAAAAAAAATGTTTTCTGTTCCCCGTTTGGAGCTGCGGGCCAATGTAGATCTCACTCAGTGTTTCCAAGAGTAAACTCCGTCCAGCCCAGCTTTGAGCAACACGTACAAGTGTGGCTGACAGTGCCGGAACAGCCTTGTTAAACCGTCATGGGCGGAGTCTTAAATAAAGCTTTCACTCAGCCAATTGCAGTCAACCTCCACGAAACCTCAGACACACGGTCCCCGTCCTGAAACCCGCTCAGATATTTCTATCATGTTCAACTAAGCCTTCTCGGCTGTTTTTTTCTTTTTCTCTTTTTTTTAATAGCATTACTGTTTCATCACCAGTCCAAAATTCATTGAAATTAAATATGTCCATTAAAAATCAATTATTCCCCCAAAGACTATTTCCACCAGACTGTTCGAGGTTACAGTGGGTGATCTCGGGGCTGATTAAACGTGTCAAAGTGTGTTTTGTAAGCACTTTGACAAATTTAACACCTTTATATGTTTAACACAACAAAGCAGGCGCGGCTTGCTAAAATTATTCACTGCGTGTGAGAAATGTGAATCATTTAGTATGTCACAGATTATAAGGTGATTGTTATTAACTAGACCCAAGAGTTATATCACAGAGCTTTTGATCAGTGGAATAAATATGGAGTAATAACAGGACCGTAATAATGCAGCACACGGAGGCGGGCCAGCAGTATTATGGTCTGATTAATGCGCTCAATCCGTTTGAAGAATAGCGTGTTATGGAAGACGGCATTAATAATAACAACCACGTTTAAACGGAGAGCTGAGGTTGTGTTTGTATGTTTTCTTCGTTTTGAGGGGGGTCTGTTTAATGATTGAAAGTTCAAGCACACGCACACACAGACACATAGACAAACACATACTTTCCCCTCTCTCTCTCTCTCTCTCTCTCTCTCTCTCTCTCTCTGTCTCCGTCTTTCTGTCTGTCCCTCTCTCCGTTCTCGCGCATGATTGACAGACAATAATTGGAGAGGGAGCGCGTGCAGCCCCGGCCGGCCGACGCTGCCGCCTGCTTGACGCCGCTCCGTGACGTCAGTGCATCTTAAAAGAAAAAAGAAAGAAAGAAAGAACGAAAGAACGAAAGAAGGAAAACATACTGCGGGACATGAACTTTTTCCAGCAATACGGATGGACTGAGTGAGAGAAAGGCAGAGCAGGGGGTTTGCCCGGAGTCTGCTGCAGTCCCAGCGGTGCTCGAGGAAAAGACACTGATATTTACACTGTTAAAGCATTAATAATACATCAAGCACATTCTCCTGCTGTGATTTCAAAGTACAGACCAACAAGCGCCGAATGCCTTTAAGAATACCTTATCTATCTATCTATCTATCTATCTACCTATCTATCTATCTATCTATCTATCTATCTATCTATCTATCTATCTATCTATCTATCTATCTATCTATCTATCTATCTATCTATCTATCTATCTATCTATCTATCTATCTATCTATCTATCTATCTATCTATCTATCTATCTATCTATCTATCTATCTATCTATCTATCTATCTATCTATCTATCTATCTATCTATCTATCTATCTATCGTTAATGTTTAAATTGTATAAATTGTAACCAATGCAAAGGCACTAATTCATCTTTGCTTCATTATATATATATATATATTTTTATTTATTTATTTATTTATTTTTTGTTTTGTTTTGTTTTGTTTTGTTTTGTTTTAAAGCAACCCACAATGTCAACATTGTAATTACTTATAAAGATTGCAAACCATTTTCTTTGGGTAGTATTAAAACCGGGGTGGGGGGGTGGGAGTGTCCACAATATTGACTAGAAAAAAAAGAAGCAGTATTAGAGCTCATCAGCATGATAATGTGGAAATACACATGCTTCCAGTGTGAGCCCTTTTGATCTGGCCTGGCGATAAAACCTTATCGACGGCGAACATCCACTTCCATTTCAGGATTTGACATTAATTCAATTCACCCTTTTATTTACGCCTCTTTTTCTCACGCGAGCTCAGGAGAAAAACGGGGGTGAGCTCTGAGAATTTCATTATAGCCCTGCCATTGAAAAGCAAACGAATAAAAGATTAAATGTTACGAATTATTATTATTATTATTATTATTATTATTATTATTATTATTATTATTATTATTATTATTATTATTATTATTATTATTATTATTATTATTATTATTATTATTATTATTGTTATTTCTTTTGTTTCTGTTCTTTTTACTTTCTTATTGTATTTGGAGACATTTGGCATCAAAATCATTATTTTGGCCACTGATGTTTTATGGATGCGCGCGTGTGTGTGTGAGGGTGAGATTGAAGGAGAGAAAGAGAAATCCAATGCCTCTATGATCCTCGGATCCCTCTGATTATAGCCCATCCCCGGGTAATTTTTCATCGGTTCTGGCTAATCTTTGTTCTTTGTGAAGATAATAAATAGCCTAATCGTTATCAGCGAGCTGCTGGAGGTGTCGGGGAGAATGGGGCTGATCGGCCCGGGAAATAGGTTCCAAAGTGCCGCAGAATAAATGACATTTCTTATCTCTCTCTCCCAGATTATCACCGCCTTTTCAAACTCGCACAACAAATACATCTTGTGCAGGGAATGCATCACTTACAGGACCAGATCTGCGTGCATGATTGCTAGTTAGACATCTAGGGAGGGGGTTCATGCAAGTGAAAAGTCTTTATCCGACCTATTTGACATAATAAATGCAGCTATACTTTTTTTTTCTAGGTTATCTGCAAGAGCCATCTGAGGTTTTGCTTCTTATTGCTTTCATCTTGGATTTGACTGGATAAGAGTTTAACAGATGAAGCCTCCTCCAATCACGGAAGATGTATAAATATTTGAATAATATTTCGCGCTGGTATTTTTTTTTCCATGGCAAACAACAGTGACATCAGGCTATTAGGCTTTTATTCACATTGTTGAATTTATTGAATACTTGAGACTCAGGAGAAGATACTCTGCTGAATCTGAATCATTCATTTATTCAGATAAGCTAAAACCCGAAAGAATAATAAAAGAAAGAGTTTGCTCGTTTTATGCGTCCTTAACCAACCACGGTGTCAGTTCCAATGTTTTTTAGTGTTAAATGCGCTTTGAAAAAAGATGATCAAAAGAAGAAAAATAAACTCTACGCAGTCAAATTTGATTAATATTAACACAAGTCTTTACATGTGTAAGCTTATGTGTCCTGTTAAAACAGTCATTAATTAAAGCAAAACGGCCAACTATATATATATATATATATATATATATATATATATATGTATATATATATATTAGCTATAAAAAATTAAAAAGATAAAGAAGACAGAAAAGGTAGATAAGATATTTTTCTAGGTAGATAAAAGAAAATAAAGGCTGTGTCCGGTTAGACCCCCATTTATTAGAACACTAAGCGTATGTTTGGAAAGTGACCTGTTATGACAAAATAAAATAATAAAAAAAAGGTATATTTTTTCCAATATGTACAAACTGGATGCTTAATAACTTGGCAGCTGCAGCAGCCTTGGGCACTGCTGATGGTCTCCACGGTAACATAGATAACAGCAAAGTCATTTTCCATATCTTACAGTCTATTATATTCAAGGATTAGTTCTCCTTCCTGAAAAGGTCAAACATAAAGTCAAGCCAGTGCTCCTCCTCCTCCTCCTCCTCCTCACCCTCCTCTTCACCGATTCCCTCTGCAGTGACAAAGCATTTGCCATTTTTATTTTAACAGTGTAATGACCTTTGCAGGCATATTTGGATAGATGTAAACTTTCCGCTGCTCTTTTAATCTTCTTCAGATTCATTCTGTTTGGGACAAGCACTATTTTATGCCCTGTAATTCATTGCAATATGTTCATAAAACCGTTTCTCTCTCTCTCTCTTTGGCATATGTATTATCTACATGCAACCACAATCCTTCATATAAATTCCTTTCTGCGACCCAAGCATTGTCTCGTCTTAAATCAGGAGCAAATATGAAGTTGATACGATAAAACAGCTCTGCACTGGTATGCAGAGATGTGCTATTCGCTGTTCAGATTCAAAGATATGGCATTAGCTGAGGTGGTGTAGTCCAGTAACTGTGTCCATGAAACGTCATATAAGGTGAAAGGAGTAAGGACAGACGCCTAAACGTGAGAGCGTGTCAGTTTAGGACTTTATTTGGAAGAGTAAAAACTATTTTTTTTCACAACTGTATTGCTAAGAAGCACCTCTGAGTCCGAGTTAAAGAGGTCAAAAATGTTCAGCTTACTTTGTTTTTATTTTTCAAAGATAAAAAAAAAAACTTTTTATATAACATCTTCAAGAAGACTGGCATTATATAAATAAAACAATCAAGATGACATTTACAAGATAATTTGATGAAGGAAAAACGCAGTTTGCGGCACTGATGAATTAGAAATAATATTGTATAACATATATCAAAATAATCCTTTTATTTGAGACACATTTGTTTTAAAATTCTCAAAGGTTACTTTTCCTTCAGCTGTTCTGCCTTCGTCGTAGAAAACCATCTTCCCTGGAAGCCATAATAAACACAACTTGGGCGGCAGTTTTAAACCACATTGAAATAAAGGGATGAAGACAAAAGATCAATACTGTGAAGACCGATGTTTAAAGGGGGAAGCTCCGAAACTCAAGTGTGTTTTAGTGGACTGAAGGACTGTTAAATCATGATTGTAAAAGAACACAGCTGGATTATAACATAGCAGCACAGCAGATGTTTGAGGGCCACACACCTACTGAGACCTCAGAGCTGAGAATACTGCTCTTTTTCACATGTTTTCAAATTTAAATTTGATATATTTGGTGAATATTTTTAATATAGTTGGCTCACAGTTTTCTGTAATGTGACAAACCCAGAATGCATTTGTCATCCTGTTTTACTATGAGTTTAATGAATTTATGTAATCACAAAGTGAATTTATTTCAGCGTAAACCTTTACATTATAATTTTGCTGAAAAAAAGCTGAGCTCATTACAATGCTATTTTGCAATATATAGATTTGTTATTGTATAACCTATTTTGTTTAATTCAATAATTTTGATTAATCCATCATTTAAAAAAATAC